>CM037917.1:1107500-1401983 GCA_021346845.1 Apeltes quadracus
TGTGGAGAGGGGCCTCCGCCCGCTGACAGGAGCTGTCTGGCTGAGGAGACGTGTGTTCATGTGCACTCACCTGCCCACCTGCTCACAACGAAGGAAAACATCACGCTCACCCAGGAATTATGTCGTTTTCCTCCTCAGACCTGCTCAGTCCTCCTCAGACCTGCTCAGACCTGCTCAGACCTCCTCAGACCTGCTCAGTCCTCCTCAGACCTGCTCAGACCTGCTCAGACCTCCTCAGACCTGCTCAGTCCTCCTCAGACCTGCTCCGACCTGCTCAGACCTGCTCAGACCTCCTCAGACCTGCTCAGTCCTCCTCAGACCTCCTCAGACCTGCTCAGACCTCCTCTGACCTCCTCAGACCTGCTCAGTCCTCCTCAGACCTGCTCAGTCCTCCTCAGACCTGCTCAGACCTGCTCAGACCTCCTCAGACCTGCTCAGTCCTCCTCAGACCTCCTCAGACCTGCTCAGACCTGCTCAGACCTCCTCAGACCTGCTCAGTCCTCCTCAGACCTCCTCAGACCTGCTCAGACCTCATCTGACCTCCTCAGACCTGCTCAGTCCTCCTCAGACCTCCTCAGACCTGCTCAGACCTCCTCTGACCTCCTCAGACCTGCTCAGTCCTCCTCAGACCTCCTCAGACCTGCTCAGACCTCCTCAGACCTCCTCAGACCTGCTCAGACCTCCTCAGACCTCCTCAGACCTGCTCAGACCTCCTCAGACCTCCTCAGACCTCCTCAGACCTGCTCAGACCTCCTCCGACCTCCTCAGACCTGCTCAGACCTCCTCTGACCTCCTCAGACCTGCTCAGTGCTCCTCTGACCTCCTCAGACCTCCTCCTGGGAGAGAGGAGGTGAGCCTCCCCCTGTTTGCATGTTTCTGGTTGTGGTCGCTCTGAGGAGCCATTGAGGTGACCCCCCATGGCAGAGGAGCCTTCATAGTGGGTTTGTTTCTGCAATAAGACGAATGACGGATGCACCTATGACATCAGGGACTTCAGAGAGGAAGTTGGCTCGTGTTCTCTTCCTCCCATCTGGTTCGTGTTTTGCTTTTAATTAGATGAAGAACCTGTGAGCTCACCTTGGCTCATGACTCATGTTCTCAGGTCACCTGATCCCCTGCGAGACTCCGTACAGATGTTACTCAGAGATGCTGACGGGTCCCCTGAGGACGCTGCTACGTTGGTCACGCGTGTCACGTGTTCTGCAGCCAGCGTGATGGTGGACACGACACAAATAGAACATCAGCTACACGTGGTTTTCACCCAAAGGCGTCATGAAGCTGCGTCGGCTCACCGTATTCTCGGGATGACGGGGGGGGGGGGGGGGGGGGGGGAATAACTGTGCAGTGTTTCTTTAGGTGCACCGTGTTATTGCTTTTTGGATGATGACATCATCGCCTAGCGGAGATGTCATAGCACATTAGCCTCCCTCGCCGTCGGCTGTGGGGATAAGGTCCCATTCTGTCCTCTTTGTAGTTATTTCTGTTTGAAGACATTGGAGACGGGAGACACGTCCGTCTCCACATCCGTCTTTCTTTCGGCGGAGAGAACCAATGCATCTTTGCTTAGCATGTGACCATAATTCTTTAAAGGATGGGAGGAGCAGGATTTTGTCAAAGGTCAAAATCTTGAGGGGAGAAGAACGTGTAGAACAACGTGTGATGTCATGCTCCATGGGGGGTCCACATGGCCCTGAAGGAGGAATCCTAAAAATACATCACACTCCATGAAACTGCTAACTATCCAAATATTCACGGTGGAAATGAGTATTTACGCTGCAATCAGCTGGGCTGACCTAATAATCAGTGAGGGAGAACATTCTCTGGCTCACTGAGGGAACATTGTGTCAAGCAAAACCCCATAAAAACAAAATATCTCAAATATCTTCTCATGTTCACAATACAAACAGACAAAGAGGAGGAAGCTGCTGGTCTACATCTCAACAACATGGATGTGATACTGTGGATTGTAGACCTGTCAATCAGCGTGTAGCCCCGCCCTAAAGCATCCCCTGCTTTATGGTCTGTTTGACTCTAAATGGACCATAATTCACTAAAGTAACATTATGCTGCATTTAAGAAGCCTCGAGACTAGAGACTGAGACCATAAACTCATGTTTACAATGTTTACTGAGGGAATAAATCCAGAGAGAAGTAGAGTCATTTCCTCATAGACGTCTATGGGAGCAGAGGAGTCGCCCCCTGCTGGTCACTACAGAGAAGTAGAGTCATTTCCTCATAGACGTCTATGGGAGCAGAGGAGTCGCCCCCTGCTGGTCACTACAGAGAAGTAGAGTCATTTCCTCATAGACGTCTATGGGAGCAGAGGAGTTGCCCCCTGCTGGTCACTACAGAGAAGTAGAGTCATTTCCTCATAGACGTCTATGGGAGCAGAGGAGTCGCCCCCTGCTGGTCACTACAGAGAAGTAGAGTCATTTCCTCATAGACGTCTATGGGAGCAGAGGAGTCGCCCCCTGCTGGTCACTACAGAGAAGTAGAGTCATTTCCTCATAGACGTCTATGGGAGTGGAGGAGTCGCCCCCTGCTGGTCACTGCAGAGGATGCAGCTTTAGCACAAAGAACCAGAGGTTTCCTCCTGGTTACGAGGACGTGTTCATCTAAAAAGCACCACAACTCAACAAAGGCTTCACTGTTCCTGAGGAAACAGTGCAGCGAACACAACGGCAACAGGTTAATTCCTCCCGCTCTACAGCCACGGGCCTTCGGAGTAAGGGGGGGGGGGGGGGGGGGGGTTGTTCCTGGACGCTGTCCACGCTCCCTGAAGCTGTGAAAACCTGCTGCCGCCTCACACATCTGGCAGCATCAGCGAGATGCCACATCACTGCCCGATGAGGTCACAGCCGCTGCCCCCCCCCGCCCCCCCCCCACCTGCCTGCCTGCCTGTCAATCACAGGCCAGGTGCACAGGGGAAGAAAAACACCATAGCTGTATGTGTGTGTGGGGGGGGGGCATGCACATACATGGTGTGAATAAGACATTTGTTCAATGTTAAAGTGTCTTTTAACTTATAATCGTCAAAAGACACTTATTAGCAGAACTGAATCATTTTGGGGTGTTTATTTAAACTTGCATGAATCAACATTTTTAAGTGAAATTCTGGTGTGTTATTTAAATGTTGAGTTGTGCCCTGACATGATTGTGCAAAACCATTGAATTTATGAGGTCTATTTTTGTACACATAAATGTAAAAACCAAAATAAAAAAGAAGCCGAGGAGAAATGTGACACATAAATATAAAGAATATTTATTCTAATGGACACCGATGAGCTTTCCTGTTTCACGTCAATCAATTCTTCCCTTTGTGGTCTTAAAGAATCCTGCTCCTCTATGGAAACAGTGAAGACAGAACACGTCTTTAGTGTAGAATGACATAATTGTAAAAAGGAAAGAACAACAATGTCTTGTAATTGGCAAATAAAGAGTTCTGCATACTTAACTAATTACATATTTAAAACCTCTGCTTCCATCCTCTGTTCCGTGTTGGAGTTCAGTCACAGCTTCTATGACTTATGGTCACATGAATGTTGGTCTCAGATGAATCAATCATGATGTTGTAGTTTCACTGAGGTCCTCAGAATCAAATGTTTTTTTACAGAATCTAGAAGTAATCTTTTGAGACGAGTAGAATAAAATACACTGATCAAATATCACAATTTCCAGCTTCCTTTCGGTTGCGTTTTCTGATGGAAGTGTTCGTCACCCATGATGTGTTTATGGACCGTCGGAAAGATGTAAGTAACAAATCAGACTGTTTTTACAGTTTGTGTCACTAAGGCAGTCGAGGCTCAGTCTACACACTCTTACCAACGCCGCTTTCACCCCAGAATGCATCTGTTTCCCGTGAAAGAAAACTCTCAATAATCACTCACTTCCTGTATAGAACCTAAAGGGCGTTAGCAGCTGGCGTGCAAGCCAGCTGCGCACTGCACACGTGCGCAGGTTTCCTGGGGAAGGAGTCAGTAAACACAACGCTAAAGAGAAGAAGCGTTTGGTCCATGAGGACGCATTCAGACCCAAACACCACGAACCAACGCGCCTCCAGTTTGGTCTCCAAGCTTGGGCCACAGACCCCAAAACAGCCCCCCCCCCAAAGAACACGTCATAAGCTGTTTAGACACCAACTTCCACAATGACTGTGATGGCGCTGTGATGGGGGAGTAAGGGATGGAACTACGTGGTGACCAGATGGATGCTGACAATCAAGTCAAACAGAAGAGGAATGTTAATCTCATGAGAGAAACACTACAATGACCGAGGGGGGGCTCACATCAGCCCCTCGGTCTGAGCACGAACAAACGGCACAACTGTTATGAGACGTTATCATCAAAATGTCTTGCCCCCCCCACGTGGCCCGGCTGCGTCACGGAGCGCTAACGTCTCCCCAATGCGGCGTGACGCTGCGGAGGATGACATCATGGGCCCGATAAGGCGGAAAGTCCCTCGGAGACCCGAGAGGCTTCTGACCCGTCGGGCCGGTTCCCACCCGCCTTCATACGTGTGCGTGTGTGTTCTCACAGAGCCTTCAACAGGTGCAGCTCATTAGCTAATCCCCCCCCCCCCTGAGAGGGGTTTTGCAAGAGGGGGGAAAACCTCCACTCGTCTCCCGGTGGGAACGGGTTCTTTTTCCTGCTCGGCCTCGGTCCCAGATGGAGCAGAGCGCTCTCAGCTGCTCACTGCCTCCTGGACTCCGAGCTGCCGGTTAGCGGTTAGCGGTTAGCGGTTAGCTTTAGCGCGGCTGCGGTCCCAGTCGGCCGGTACTGGTCGTTTTCTTACTGGAGTCGTCAGCTCGTCGTCTGAGGGTAAAAGTTGGATGTGAGAAGATGGCGTCTTTACTGAGTTACAACTTAAAGCATTAAAAATGATCATTTTGGCTATTTTGAAAAAGGTATTAGCAGATTATTTAGTATACAAATGCCTGTTTGGTAAAAAGAGTCACTAAACCAGTTGTGTTTAGTGACTTTAAACAAGAAAAGATAACGGAAGTTCTACTACACACACTCTCAGATATATAAATATATTTATGTACTTATACATATATGTCCTGAGTGTGACACACACATGTTGGATGAATCCTGTGGCTCAGCTGACTGAATCCTGTGGCTTCAGCAGAGATGACGAAAGGCCTTTAAGCCCAAAAGAACAGCGAGTCTTGTGAAGACAGCGTGAAGACGATCCGCCTCAGCGAGACCATACGAACCCACGTTCAGTGTGTTTGATGTCGCTTCTGGAAACAGAACGTCCTTCAGCTGCCGCCGCTCGTCGGCTTTCGGGCTGGAAGGACGCGAGCGTTGAACACGTGATGTAAATGTGAAGTGAGATCGCTGTGGTGGCGTTCCACATCTTCAAAGCAGGAGACCAATGACCTCTGAACTGTGCTCATCTTACAGAGGACGAGTTGTTCTCAATGACAGAGATTTGTATTTGGACGCCAGGATCAACATCCCTCGGTTTGTTTTCTAAGGGACCTGTCCGTCAAAACATGGTTCCAAAAGATGTCAACATTTATTAAAACCTTGATTGACTCAGAAAGTTCTACACTTGCTTACGATTGATTGAAGAAGCAATTGAAAAGAAACATTAAAAAATAAATGAAGTCAAAGCAGTTTATCAAAAATCATCTGGTGATTTAGAGTTACGACGGCTGATTTCATCTTACATGGGACCCCAGAACGAGGGGGAGTGGTCAGGGAACAGGAAGTAAAGGATGGATGGATGTGTGGATACATGATATAAAGTGACGGGTGGATGGATGTATGGATACATGATATAAAGTGACGGATGGATGGATGGATAGATACATAATATAAAGTGACGGATGGATGGATGTATGGATACATGATATAAAGTGACGGATGGATGGATGTATGGATACATGATATAAAGTGACGGATGGATGGATGTATGGATACATGATATAAAGTGACGGATGGATGGATGTATGGATGGATGGATACATGATATAAAGTGACGGGTGGATGTATTGATACATGATATAAAGTGACGGGTGGATGGATGGATGGATGGATACATGATATAAAGTGACGGATGGATGGATGTATGGATACATGATATAAAGTGACGGGTGGATGGATGTATGGATACATGATATAAAGTGACGGGTGGATGGATGTATGGATACATGATATAAAGTGACGGGTGGATGGATGTATGGATACATGATATAAAGTGACGGGTGGATGGATGGATGGATACATGATATAAAGTGACGGGTGGATGGATGGATGGATGGATGGATGGATGGATACATGATATAAAGTGACGGGTGGATGGATGGACAGCGTGTCCTTTATTATTCAATCTGCACAGGATCCTGACGTAGGGGGAGATCTAATCCCCCCCCCCTCATCCTCGGCTGATTAGATGCCACAGAAGCAGCTGAGGCCTGAATGATGAGAGTGGAGCAAAGCAAAGAGCAGGAGACACATGGTGAGGTCATCTAATGAAATGCAAAACAACAACAACAAAGCTCTGCTGATCTCCACCCAACATCAGCTGCTCATCACACGTTGCAGCTGGGAGGGTTGGAAGGTGGATGCAGCTCCATCACACACTTCATGCTCAGCTGATGAGAGCCGTGTGTGCGTGTGTGTGTGCGTGCGTGCGTGTGTGTGTGCGTGTGTTTGCTACTCCTCATTTTAAAGTCCGTTCCTGATGGTTTCCTGGCGTCTTCTAAAAATACATTTTAAGAGATATAAGAGAATAACAGATGGAATTATTGCTTAGGATTAATTACTAAATATTTACTATTTTAATATATTGTACTAAATTATTATTAATATTTGTTGCTAAAGTAGAGCAGTGGTTACTGAAGCTATTACGAAATTGTAATGTTTTATTTTTCACTGCTGTGATGCTTTATGTTTCTTTAAAGCACTTTTAAAAGCTCATAAGTTTAAAAGCTTAATTAAACGGTGTCAAATATTTTTGATGAGAAATAAAGCTGATCATTTCAGACGTTAATTGATGTTTAAAATAAGAGAAGCAGTCAGGAAACACAAAGCTGCTTATGAAAGTCATGTTTTAGGGGAAATACAACTTAAAGGATTCCTCGTCGGTCAGCAGCCAAACCCCCGCAGGCGGCATCCGTACCCACAATCCTCCCCTTCCTCCTTGGGCCGATGATGAAGACACATCCGAACGCGCACTGACTCCCTCCTCCTCCTCAGACCAGGACCAGGTGCCCCTCGGCGCCCCCTGCTGGTCGGTCTGGAGAAGGACTCTGAGGCAGCAGCTTTGGTCGCAGCGCCCTCCAGAGGCGCAGCAGGTCGCTCACGTCCCCAAACACCGCGAACCATCCGGTTGCTTCTGGCTGCGCAGAAACTGATCGGCCGGACGCACGTGTTGACCTGCAGCTTCCTGTCGACTGTGGTTCCTGTGCAGGCCTCCAGGGGGCGCCGGGGTTTCAGACTCCGAGAATCCTTCATCTGATGGAAAACCAAACATATGGTTGAAGCCCTGAAGGCAGAATAACGCAGACCTGGGGCCTGTACCATGTGACCAGGGGCCTGTACCATGTGACCCGGGGCCTGTACATGAAGCTGGTTCAACAACTCAGGGTTCCAGATTTGGTTCAGAATCGACAAAAACAAACCGAAGCAATCAGGCTTTATTGGTACCATGACGCCGCTTATCAACTGACTGTCAACCAGGCAACAACCAATCACGTTCCATATGGAGAGAGAGAGAGAGAGAGAGAGAGAGAGAGAGAGAGAGAGAGACGGAGAGAGAATATATTTCTCCGCACAGGAGCAAGAATGAAGAATATAAAAATGTTTCCAAGCACGCAGTAACACCGTCTCTGCTGCCAAAGCAAGAGAACAATATTAGAGGAACATTGCTGAGAGCGTTAATGCGTAACTTTAAATAATATATAAAAATATAATTCAAACCATTTGACTGAGAGCTCGGATCCAAAGCTCACATTTCTTTCAAACTGAAAGAAATATGAAATTCTGATGATTAATGGCTGGAAATAAAAGGCGAGATGCATGATTTCATTGTTTATTCAGATTTCTACGGAACGTTTGGTGATTTAATGTCAATCATTTGATATTTCTGGACTCTTCAATCGGATATTGTTGTTGTAGAAGGAAGCGGCCCACGCGAAGGCGTTTCAGGCTTTCTGCCCATTAAACACATAAAGCTTAGAAAAGAGAAACAAAGCTCGTAAAACACAGAAGGAAAGAAAAGGCCAATCAACTCATGTTTGGTACCTTTTATTTCATCGTTGGGGAACAACAACAGATTCAGAGACGCGATCAGTGAAACATGAAGCAAAGAACCATCGTTGAAGCTCAGAAGCTCCGACACAAAACAAACTGAAGAAAAGGGTTTTTATTTTGTCACTTTTTGGACTAAAACCTTTTTAACCACAAAGTCAACACTAATTAGAAAATCAAAACAGGATAAGTTTGAATATACACACACATATATTTATATAGTATTTTTAGATGAACACATTTGTTTTCAGCTTTTAGTTTCTTTTACCAAATGGAATCAGAAAATCTGAATGTTAATTGATTCATTTAATAAGTTGTAGTGCACCAATATAAATTATGACGCATTTAAACATTTACACATTTTATTTGTACAATGTATCTCGTTAAAGCAAGAAAGGTTCTTCATCAGCGACGACAAGCAGCAACAATCGCTTCAGCACAAACAAGACGCAGAGACCTTCGAGTCCTTCAGGCGCGACGCAGCAACCAGCACATAAACAGTTCATGAATAGGCTTAAGGGCCGAGATACCGGAACCACGACTTCTCTTTTACTTACAGTTCGGAATGAGACCTCAGTGACGTCAGAATGTCCCACAGCCCCTTCGTGTCAAAGCGTGGACCCTGAACACATTGCCAGCAGCCTCTCTGGGTTCCTGGAGAGCGTCCGCAGCAGGCTCCTCTGGAAGTCCTCCTCAGGCAGCTCGGGAACCAGGAACTCCAGCAGGAGGTCCAAGAGGCAGTAGAGGAGGTGTCTGAGGGCAGAAAGGAGCAAGTAAAGAACCGTTGCCTGTCGGTCAAATGAAAAACGGGAAATCTTGGTGGAAAAGGTGGAAGGTTTCGAATTGTTTGGCTTTTCCTTCAGTGGCTCACGATGTTTGTTTCTATCGGTGAAACCTTTTCTCTGTGTGCGTGTGCGTGTGTGCGTGTGCGTGTGCGTGAGCATGTGCGTGTGCATGTGTGCGTGTGCATGCATGTGTGCGCATGTGCATGTGCGTGCGTGTATGCATGTGTGCATGCATGCACGTGTGCGCATGTGCATGTCTGTGCGTGTATGCATGTGTGTGCATGTGTGCATGCATGCACGTGTGCGCATGTGTGCGTGCGTGCATGCACGTGTGCGCAGGTGCGTGTGCAGGTGTGTGCATGCACGTGTGCGTGCGTGCATGCGCGCATGCATGTGTGCATGTGTGCGTGTGTGCGTGTGCTTACCTGTTGACGAAAGGGTCCTGCAGAGAGTCCAGCGCAGTCTGCCAGCACAGCTCGTACTTCTCCAAACCCAACAGGTCTGAGATCACATCTGGAGACAGAATCATAAAACAATCCGTTTTGAATAAATTCTTTATTTATTTATAAAATCTTTACATAAGGCAACCTCCTGCCGGTCACTGCTGCGTTCTCTGCAGTGACCAGCAGGGGGCGACTCCTCTGCTCCCATAGACGTCTATGAGGAAATGACTACTTCTCTGCAGTGACCAGCAGGGGGCGACTCCTCTGCTCCCATAGACGTCTATGAGGAAGTGACTCTACTTCTCTCTGGATTTATTCCCTCAGTAAACATTGTAAACATGAGTTTATGGTCTCAGTCTCTGGTTTCAAGTCTTCTTCAATCAGCATGATGCTCATTTAGTGAATTATGGTCCATTTATGCAAAAACAGCACATTTATAAGTGAAGAGGCTACAGTGTCTAAGCTCAGTAATCTGTCCATCACTTATCGACACATTAAGGGTCCAATGAGCGCCGTGAGGTCCGGGTCCTGGTACCTGGTACGAGTCGCATCAGGCAGCGCAGAGCCTGCTGCCGGGTGTCGTCCTTCTGCTGCCGGCTGCGTTCGGGCGGAGGTGCCCTCGGCAGCGCTCCACCCGGCCACACGGCCTCCTGGATGACCTGCAGGTACGTCACCCAGTACGCCGTGCACGTCAGGTTGGCCACGCTCACGTCCAGCCATCTGAAACGCACAGCGGCCTCCCGTTAGCCCGGTCGACGAGGCGCAGGCGCCTGCCAGGTACCTCGCATGGAGGTCAAACCCCCAGGTGGAGGTCAAACCCCCGGGCCAACCGTCTGTTGACCTCCTGACTTTAAGAGGCCCCACGTGGACCATGTGACCCGCGCTGTGAGGAGTCCCACGGGGGATTAAAGGTCTGGTGATGGGATCAGTGTAGCTGGGACACGTCGACCCTTCTCACTCTGACCTGACCTTTCTCTGGAGACATTCTCTACCTGAGGGTTATTTAAAGCAGAAGAAGGGACGCTTTGAAGAAGCAACCCATTGAGGCACCGTTCAGGCTGTTAAAGGTCGTCTACAACAACGTACAAACTTAGATATACAGTCGGATACAGAATACCACGCAGATGCTATTAGTCAAATAAATCTTAACCTATCTGGTCCATTTGGGGCATTTCTGGGGGTTGTAGGGGTCCAAGGACGGAGGACGTAAAGATTGTATAGCCATGATTTATCCTCAGTCAACAGAGACACAGCGAATCAACCAACGTCTGCCCCTAAAACCCCCCAGTCACACGTCTAGAAACGAGGAGGTCGTTGTTACAGAGAGAGCTTCTGTCCCTGGTAACAGGGGGGTATTTCTGTCGAGTCGGTAAATCACTCATGAGCGATGTATGCAGAGTCAAAACAAACGGCTTCATCTATCCGACAGCCTTAGACCTCAAACATTTAAGCTCTGAGCTCCTCCCACGGAGCCAACATGAAAGAAGACCAGTGGAGGCCGAAACGAGAACCCAAGACGATGCTTTAGGAACCAGTTCATAGAAAGACCAACACGACTACAAGCTGAGCCTGAAAAAGATTCTGAAAAAGATTCAATGATGCGTTCAAGCGCTACTCGGGAAGGAGGAAATAAAACGCTGATCAAGATGTGTTTGCGTGATAACAATGTTGGCAGTAAGTAGACTTGAAGGGTTCGATGTGCACACACATGAACCAACGAGCATCCAGCTGGAGACCTTTAAACAAATAGCAGCAGATAAAAATAGCGTTCGTCAGCGAATTGCGTCCCTAAGAATAACCTGCCGGTTAAAGACGGCGCGTCTCAGAGCAGCTTCACACTTTGCTGACAGCGTCTCGTCTGGGATCACATTTAATTGAGCGGCGACACGGACGAGCAGAAATGTTCCAGGCTGCAAAGTTTCCATCTGCAGGGACGAATCGGCCTGCTGATAAGAGGTTCCAGATCGGATCGTTTTCCTCCTGTAATGGAAGCACGGGGGTTTACAGTGATTCACAGCTCCCTTTCACAGCAGCCTCACACACCATCACATTTCATCACCTGCGTAGTGGTGTCGATTCTGAAGCCTCGTGATCGGTGATTGAGCAGGAAAAACCTTTGATAAAACCGGGAAGTGGCCATATTTGGACTAAGCAGGGAGGTGGTGACGCTTATACGCCTTTGGTAGAGAGACCTGTCAATCACAGTAAGCCCCGGCCGTGAGTAACACCTGAGCAGGAGGACGCGGGAGGACACACTTTGGACCACAGGGAGGAACGTAGCTGATGTCTGAAACGTAGTGAAACATTCATTGGAGCCGCTTCATTAAGTTCTGGTCGGCGTAGAGGACGCGGTGGTTGCCTAGCAACAATAAATCAAAACAGGGTGATCGGATCAGGCAACAAAATAAATGTCAGTGAGCCTCGTGGGATCAGGAACTCAAACTAGGAACACACACACACACACGATGCCAGAGGTCGTAATCAGAGGGATTGTGTCTCAGTGTTTCTATGTTTCTCGCCTCCTCGTATCTCGAATCTATCATTCACAAACCGCTGTGCATGCTGGGAAAGGGAATCCAAAATCAGAGCAGAGATTCTAAAAAAGGAGAAAACTTGTTAGTAACCGTTTGACTCGCTAAGAAGTAGAGTTGTTCCAATTCCAATACTAGTATCGGAAAAGCCTCCGATACTGCCGAAATGCTGGCATCGGGTATCGCAGAGTACTGGAGTCCAGGCTCCGATCCTATACCACGTACCGTGTCAGCGATCGCCACTCTAAAAAAAGTTGCGCTGTGCTGCCATCAGCAGCTGCTGTTTTAGAGGGCGAAGAATAGTTCAACGTTTGATAAGGAGCTGACTCAGCTAACGTCAGGCGCTAACGTTAGCTCAGGAGCGGGCGTTAGCTAACGTCAGGCGCTAACGTTAGCTCAGGAGCGGGCGTTAGCTAACGTCAGGCGCTAACGTTAGCTCAGGAGCGGGCGTTAGCTAACGTCAGGCGCTAACGTTAGCTCAGGAGCGGGCGTTAGGTGACGTTAGCGAGATCCAGCGTCTCGTCTCGGGCAACTTTCGCTGTACCGAACAACACATTAGATTTGAACTGTTATTGTTACGGGTCCGCTTATCCGGGTCGGTAACCGCTACTCTAAACGGCCGTTGGTCTCGGTGCTGCTCGGGCTGTCTTCTCTGTCATTTGCACATTAGCTCAGGAGCTAACGTTAGCGCATCATGTCGGCGGTTTGGCAGTACTTTACAGTGGCTTTTCCCACCTGTAAGAAGCCGACATGCAACAAGTGCAAAGAAGCAATTTCGAGGGGTGGCACGAGTGCAAATTTCAACAACAGCAACGTAATCAAACATCTGAAGATGTGTCACGCTTAAGAGCACGACAAATTTACCAAAGTTAAGGGGACACTGGTATCGGTACTCTGTATCGGCCGATACCCACTGGACATATATTGGTATCGGGAGGGAAAAAATGGTATCGGAACATCTACTAAGAAGGCGTCTTGTTCTTTCAGGCATGAATAATAAATGAGTCACTTTGGTCCGGGCAGCCAATCAAATACAAGCAAAAAAAACACTTCCTATTTACCTGCCAGTCATGTGGCGTTGAGGGCCTTAAACCTGCAACGATGGATCCTTAGGGCACATTGAGGGTCTGTATTAAGGAGGTCAAAGGTCAAAGGTGGAGCAGCACTTTTGCTAGTTAACTAGCTACATTTTAACAGATTACACTTGAACACATCAAGACAGGGTTCTAGTGTTCTCATTCAACGCCCACCTGTGCACAGGTCTCGTATTTTGATATATATATACAGTAATATATAATATATAATATATACACACATACTGTATATATATGTTCTACCTAATATTTGTTACTTTTATTCAAAAACAACTTTTTTCAACATTTTCAAGCTTATATTTTTGACTATTTATTCTATGATGTTTTTTTCAAAAAGAAATTCAACCCATTGAGCAGCAAGAATGAACCCTGTCTCCCTCTTTCCTCCATCGGGTCACATCTAAAAAGCTGCCTGCCTGTCTCCCTGTCTGCCTGCCTGCAGGTTTTGTAGGCCGGCTGGAGCTGGACTTGTTGTTAGTGTTTATTACTGGAGCATTAATGGCACGTTAATTCATTAATGAGGCGCGGCGCATGCTAAGCTAACCCGATTAGGACCAGCATGCGCAGTGAACCAATCCAAATAAAGGCAGACGCGCTCTCCTCTCTGCGTGGATTCCTGTCTACGATGTCGACTCTCATAAACAGCCTCCCCCCCAGGGACTATGTGTTCTCATGTGCTGACCCCCCCTCTCCCGCCCCCCCCAACATGCTCTGCAGGAGTTTCCATCAGCTGTGTGCTGCAGAAAAACATCGTAAAAACCTTCTTACAGAGTCATTCAGGGGCAGGAGGGAGACAAAGAGCATTTGTTTTACTTACTGAGCATCCGGGGGAGAGGTGGGGGGGGGGGGGGGGGGGGGATGTCTCCTACTGTTTAGTCTCTGGAGATATTACACCAACCAAACATCACGTCATGGACGTCGTCGCCACAAACACAGCGCTCTCCTTTCTTTCTTTTCTTTCACATAATATCCCTACTCATCCGTTTACAGTGAAAAGGGGAGACGATCACCTGTTTGCAGCCATAAATATAGAGATGCACATATATACAGTCTATATTCTGCCTGAGGTCAGGGGTTACCTGTCGATGAGCGTGCCGAACAGCAGCCGGATGCTCCTCTGGAAGTTCTCCGTGCAGAGGAAGCTCCACTGCTGCTCCACCAGCACACACAGGAGGTTCAGGGCCACCTCAGCCAGCAGCGCCTCCCCTGCAGTCAGGGAGCAGAAGGCCTCAGCATCTTCATTCATTCCTTCATTCCTTCATCAGCACTGCCCCCTGGTGGCACAGAGCTGCAGCTTCTGCTGACCGTCCCTTTAATAGCTCACGTATAATTTAAATAAACTCACATCTCATCCTTCCAGGATGCGTCACTGTTCGTAGAAACAAGGCAGCATTCTGCCGTCGGTCATTCTGGGTTGTTTTGACATTAAAGCTGACTTTGAGTTTTGGTTTCAGTTCCTTTGTATTGGAGAAGTTCCTCCAGAGGGAAGCGCCCACGTGACAAACAACTCCAAACATCCTGACCCTCAGACCAAATGAATAGTCGCATTCAAAGTGGATGCCGGTTTAACACACTTCATGAGCTGCTTCTTCTTCCCCTTCTGCTAAACAGCTTGGAGGCCCATTAGCGGCCTTAAGAGGACCTGTGAGAATAAATCCACCATCCACGACCCCCCCCACCCGCCCCAATCCTGTTCTCACCAGCTTCCTCTGTGTTCTCCCCCCTCAGTACTGCGAATCCTCTCGTCTCCGGACCGTCCTCCCCCCACAACACCGCCGGGACGGAAGCCTTCTCTTGCTCTGCGATGAAGGCCTGCAGGTCTCCCAGCGACATCCCGTTGAACACCTTAACGAGCAAGACACCATAACGAGCAAGACACCATAACGAGGACACCTTAACGAGTAAGACACCATAACGAGCAAGACACCATAACGAGCAAGACACCATAACGAGGACACCTTAACGAGTAAGACACCTTAACGAGTAGGACACCTTAACGAGCAAGACACCTTAACGAGTAGGACACCTTAACGAGCAAGACACCTTAACGAGTAAGACACCATAACGAGCAAGACACCATAACGAGCAAGACACCATAACGAGGACACCTTAACGAGTAAAATGCCCTAAGAAGGGCACTCAAGGCGTTTTCTCACCGTGCTGGTCGGCTCCAGGCTGAAGAGAATCGGCGCTCTCGTGTCAGAGCCGTTCATGAAGGGGACGTTTTTACTGGAGAACTTCAGACGAGACCTGAGGATCGACAGAATAAATCCATCACACCAACAGCTCTCAATTCTCTCAGAGCGAACTATGTCGCTCCTTTGAAGGAGGTGATCAAGGACGAAGGAGCAGACGGCTAAAACACACTGAATTCACGGCTTTATGGTCCGTTATGGAACTGTCAATATCCCCAAGTCCCGCCCTAAAGCGCCCCCTGCTTTATGGTCTGTTTGACTCCAAATGGACCATAATTCACTAAATGAGCATCATGCTGATTGAAGAAGACTTGAAACTAGAGACTGAGACCATAAACTCATGTTTACAATGTTTACTGAGGGAATAAATCGAGAGAAGTAGAGTCATTTCCTCATAGACGTCTATGGGAGCAGAGGAGTCGCCCCCTGCTGGTCACTGCAGGGATGTACAGTCATTTTCTCGCACTTAAGTCCCACCTGCTCTTCTTGTCCGCACTTATTCTGCCTCCATCCACCTCAGAGTCGTTGTCCTCCGTCGGGCTCTGAGGCTCCGAGCGAGGAAACGCCGTCTTCAGGGTGTCCACGATGGCATTTACCATGATCTAAAAACACACAGTGTGAGAAACCTCCTCCTGGCGTCGCCCATTCAGAGGAGACAGATACTGAAGGTGTTCGAGAGATCTTTGATTCCTTGTGCAAGTACTCAGAAACCATGTATAAATGTGTTGCTGCACTGTTGGCGTAGCACTAATCCACCCAAACTATCATTACAAAGGTTTTCTGCTCTTAATTAACGGTTAGAAGGTCCAACGAGGACACGTTCAGACCTTGTCGATGCGCGACACGATGAAAGGCTTCTTGACGAACGCGATCCTGGCGTCGGTGTTGAGGGCCAGGAACTCCTGCATCTCCTCGCTGTTGGCCACTTCAGGGACGGCACACAGTTGCTGAGAGAGAAGAGGAGAGCGAGCTGGTGGACGACCCAATGCTTGAGAATGAAGTGAGACGGACAGAGTGTGGAGGCACAGACCTTCAGGAAGGTCTCCAGCAGCCCCTTCCGGGCTTCGATCTTGTCGCTGTCCATGTTTCCAAACGGCATGTCGGGGAATATCTTCTTTGGACCTTTGACAGCTGAAATGTTTAAAAAGGGTTCAGCGTCAAACAGGATCTTCGGGTCGCTGGTGGATCCGTTTGACCTCACACCTCCCCCTTCCTCACCTTTGATGAGTCTGCGCAGCTCGTTTCTTTCTTCCAGCCGAGTCTGCAGGTTGAGGAACTCGCTGTAGCGCCGGTTCACCGTGTGAAACGCCACCTGCTGGACGGCCGGAGGATTCTCTCCCCCCGCCGGCGAGGACTCTGCGTCCTCTGAGCCCGGCGGGGCGCTGCCCGGGGACTCGCAGCCCATCGCCGTCTCGTACTGAAAAACAGCAGAAGGGGACGCGTCGTGGGAAACGCGCTTCCAAAGCGACTCAGCGGTTTGAAAGAAAGACTAAGATTATTAAATTCAGGCGTCCGAATCCTGAAAGGTCAGAAATGCATTTTCGTTGGTCTTTGCTTCTCCTCCTGATGGAGGCGCTGCGTACCTTGATGGTGTAAAGGGTGTAGGGGTGCGAGCCGGTGCCGCGGTGCTCCTTGGCCGTGATGGTGCCGGTGATTCGGAGGTTCTGGATGACGACGGGCCCGTCGGGGCTGATCAGCGGCTCGAAGCTGAACGTGGCCAAAGGGGAGGAGCCCTGCAGCGGGCTGACCACACCCAGCTCATTCTGCTCCACCCCCAGGAGGAGCTCCCGGGCCGGGTTCCCCGAGGAGAACGCCTCCCTGTGGAGGTCCTGGGGGCCCCCGTTCAACTGCCCCACCGGCTCAGAGTTCACCAGGACTCGGGGACAGGAGCCGTCCGGCGCCCCGGGGGACGGCGCCTCCGGGTCCACGCGGTCAGGCCGCTCCCTCTGCGCGTCGAAGGCGCCGTCTTCCCGGCCGACGAGGACCAGCGAGTCGATGGAGCCCCGCTTGTAGTCCGCCGAGGGAGAGTCCAGGTCAGAGTCGTTCTCCTGGTAGAAAGGGTTCGACTTGCTGTAGCGCCCTAAAAAGGGCGGCGCCAGCTCCTCCTCCTCGGCGTTGCTCTGCGGACCGTCAGGCTCCTCGGGGTCAATCGCGTCGTAGGCGGAGTGCTCGGGCGCCTCACTGATCGTTTCTCTCAATGGAGGAGGCTCGTCTTCCGTCTGAAGCGTTGGTTCCTCTCGTGGCGCGGCCAGCTCAAACTCCACGGGCGACGGCGAGGGTGACGGTGCCGCTGTCGCAGCCGGCGGCGACGGAGCCGACCGCACCGCCACCGGCTCCCGCTCGCCGAATATTTCAATCAGGAGGCCGTTCAGCCAGTCGGGATCAGACAGCTTGCCGATCAGCGGGAGGAGCACGTTGCAGGTGATGAGCTCGCCGACCACGAAGCGGCCCGTGCGGCTCTCCAGGTGTGGCGAGGGCACCAGCACGTGCAGCAGCAGATCCACCACCGCTCTGGTGTAGTTGACTTGCGCGCCGGTGGCGTCGCAGTCGCTGCCCCCGGCAGCCGGGTGGGGCGCGGTAACCGTGGAGTAGGCCCGCCACAGACGCTCGCCATCGCCGCTCCACTTCGCCGCCGGGGGCTGCGGCCGCTCGGACGCCAGCTCCTTGGCTCTGATGAAGTCCTGCAGGTGGCCTCCGAACAGATCCAGGATCCTCAGGGTCAACTCCTGAGATGGAGGCAAAGTTTCCACATGTAGCCAAAGGCTGAGACAATAAAGCCAGAGGAGTCGCCCCCTGCTGGTCTCTTACAGAACTGACATTGAAGCTTTCGATTACTTGAGGAAAAAGTCAGCCGAAATACCTTCCTGTCCAGCTGCCTCGCGCGGCTCTTCAGCTCCATGGCCATGGCGATCATGGCCTCTCGAACCTCCGTCTCAAAGCCGCTCTCGGACGACACGGTGGAGAACCACGAGGTGACAAAGTCCCGGATGATTTTCCTCACAGTGTTGTGGATCTCCCGGTCCAGGTCACTCTCGTCCTCGGCGGACGCCGGAAACTGAGGCAGAGCGTTAAGCGTTTCATACGGGAAGAAAGGAAAAAGATGCCAACAAAACCTACACGCACACACGTCTCTGAGCCGTTACCTGCTCCAGCGTGACAAACCTCTCCAGGTGAACCACGCTGTTGGACTCCAGGACGGCCTGCGAGCCGAGCCAGCCGCCGAGCACCAGCAGCAGGCTGGTGAAGACGCACAGCAGCCAGATGTTGACCAGCAGGTGGAACAGCAGCAGCCAGGCCAGCAGCGCCGCGACGCCCAGCAGGCTCTTCTGGCCCAGCGCGTCGGCCATGGCGCCGCGGAGGTCACCCAGCGGGGTCACCGCCCCGGGTGGCGGCGAGGAGTCTGTGCGCAGCGGAGCCACGTCACACCTTGAAAAGACAAAAAAAAGGGACTATAAAGATGAACCACTACATCACTGCATAGTTTAACTATTACACAAGCAGGATTGTGGTGGATTTGGCCCGTTAAACTGATGTAGTACTGTAGTACTTGGGATGTAACACATATACATTATATCTCTTTTGTTTTTTATCACCTTCTCTCCCTTGATAAACGAGTCACCAAATCGCGGTTACTAATCAGGCAACTTGCTGCTGCTTCGCTGCACGCGACGTTACAACGCACAAACGTGCTTTAAGGAGCATTGCGACGTCGTAAAAACGCAACAAAAGAACATTCGGCCAACAGTTTATTCGACGTGGGGCGAGATACCTCCACACAACCATCTGTTTCACGGTCGGGTTGAAATGAAGGGACGGTCCGCCGCGTTTGATTGACCCCTCGCGGGACGTCCTGAACGGCGCCGCTTTCTGCCCGAACCGCGCCGCGCTGAAATGTGGCCGTTCGCGGCCGGGTTACCGTAGCTAGCTGCTAGCTGCGGCTGAACGGCACACGGCGCGCGCCGTACGCCGCTCAGCGTGACGTCATTTCACAGAAGCGCACACACTTTGAGAAAAATGACATGAGAGACGAGTCTGTTTAACCTGCTCGAGCTGTCGAGGCCCGGCGCGGTGGGAGACATGAGCGCCTCTGTGACGACAGCCTCGGCCGCTTTGTTTACTTCCGGTATGGTGACGTCAGTGGCTCCGACGCGCCCTTGATGCTTATAGATGCAGCTTTTTAACTTTACACCTGAGGGGTTTGTCTTTACATTGACACAGTCCTCTCCTCCTTTTCTCCATCTGCCCCCCCGTCTCATTACAAGCAACATGGCTCACCTAGTGGACATTACTCAGTTCAGCGACCTTAGTGTTTTAATGCAGACTGACATAAACCCTGACCCCCCCTGACCTCCACTAATGCCGCATTGCTTTATCACCTGGTGACGTAGCGCGTCACCTTGACAGGTAGAGTCCGTCTCCAGGAGAGCAGGAGCCTCATTACCAGTTAACCAGCATCCAGCTTTCATTACCAAAAATGACACAAAGCTGTTTCATGGGAAGAAAATGTAACTTTTCTTTATTTAAGTAACCGGTTGGATCTTTGGCTTTTATTTACATGCAGCGGCTGTGGAGCTGAACTGTGATATTTTACTGTTTTTGCTTTTATCAACTGCTTCGGAAAAATATATATATATATATATATACACCATAAAATAAAGGAGATTTGTGATGGAAACATCTTTAGGTGAGCTGAAGCGGTTCGGGTCCTGAGCTCCGTCGGGTGGGATATGGAGAGAAGGTCTGCTGATGTCCGTTAATCTGATTTGTTCAGTGTGGTTGACTCTCGAGCCGGTGTGGGAAAATATTTCTGGAGGCCCCGAGGAGCCGCGCAGTCCGCCTCATTAAGAGGACGCGGGACTTTCTTCCAGACGTTGCCATGCATCGGCTCAGCACGGCCTACGAGACGTTCCCTCTGCTGCAGGTGAGTGCTGCTCATCTCCTGCTGGGGATCGGCCATGTTCGCACCCAGCGGCATGTGTTATTTACAGCTATTCACTTCGTATTTAGTGGTTATTTGTTTCATGGTAAACCTGCTTTGTGGTTCCCTGCGGTGTTGTTTACCTATTCTAAATAATTAGTCATGTTCACACCAAACTTAATGTGTTTTCTCAGGTCCTTTTTGGAGAATATTTTATTATTCTGCTCTTCATGATAACATTAGTACCTTTTATTTTGGAAGGTTTCCTGCTCTTCTGACAGTCGAGGGAGGAAACGGTGGAGCTCTGTTCTCAAGATGATCCCTCACGTATGCAAGATCTGTAAGTATGAGAATTATGAAGACATGTTTGTGGAAACTGGAAGGTTCTAACTAATGTAATAACAATAGTAATGATAATGATCATCTGTATTTATATTTCATAGAGACTAATTTGCTCAAAGTGCTGTGAATACCAAAAAATAAATGAAAACAGATGAAATGTCATTCCAACAAATTGGCCCCCCAAAGTTCTACTTTAAGAATTTAAGTTTAAGAATGAGTAAGTGAATAAGTATTAATGGATGTTAGTGGGTGAGTGTGTGAGTAAGTGAATGGGTGTTAATGGGGTGAGTGGGTGAGTGAATGAGTAAGTGAATGGGTGTTAATGGGGGTGAGTGAATGAGTAAGTGAATGGGTGTTAATGGGGCGAGTGGGTGAGTGAATGAGTAAGTGAATGGGTGTTAATGGGGGTGAGTGAATGAGTAAGTGAATGGGTGTTAATGGGGTGAGTGGGTGAGTGAGTGAGTAAGTGAATGGGTGTTAATGGGGGTGGTGGGTGAGTGCTGACAGGTCCACTGACCCCCCCTCTGTCAGTCCCTCTGGTTCTAGTCGGGCTGGTGGTGTTCGCCGTGAGCGGGATCTTTGCAGACCCCCTGAACGAGTGTCTCCAGGACGCCGACTACGGCGAGCTGCTGGACCTCGTGATCAAAGGCCTCCCCGCCTCCAAGACGCCCAGCAACATCGCCGTCATTGGGGGGGGCGTCGCCGGTCTGACCGCCGCCAAGCTCCTGGAAGACGCCGGACACACGGTAAAGAACAATGATGATTGGAAGCTTCAGACGGGCCTTGTTCTTTAATGCTCTAAATACCTATTTAAGTACGAGACTTTTGTGGACATGGAAGGTGACCATCGTGGAAGCCAGCAGCCGCATCGGAGGACGGGTGGAGACCTTCAGGCACAGCAGAGAAGGCTGGTACGCAGAGGTGGGCGCCATGAGGATCCCCAGCTTCCACAAGTACGTTAACACTAGAACTCAAATAAAAAAGTTTGTGCTTTTGGCCCTAAATGACCGACCCCTCCCCCAGTCACACTTCCTGCTTCATGATGACCTCACGATCACCCGGATCCACCAATGTACATTGCTCCGGCTTGTGTTTATTGGCAAACCTGCAGACCTCTTTACCGACAAACTGGGCGGCTCCGATCAGCTCAAGCGTTTCAGCACCTTTGTGCCAGTTTCCTTCTGCTCCGCTGAATTGGTTCAGTCTCTCGGCTCTCAGCAGCGTGAACAAGGCAGCAGCTCGACAGCTGGATTCTTCTTTTTCTGAGGAGCTGGTAGGGCCCCAAACAGAGCTAAAAGGAGAGCAACTTCCTGTTTTGATGCGATTCACGGAAACAACGGAATCAGCATGTCGGCCTCGGGAAGAAGATCGATGACGACACCACGCTCTACTCCACAGGATTCTGCTCTCCTTCGCCTCCAAGCTGCAAGTTCCCCTAAACGCCTTCATCCAGCACGACGTCAACACCTACTACCTGATCAACGGCGTGCGCCACAAGACGGGCGCCGTGGGCGACGCACCCGACCTGCTGAACTACAGCCTGAGCGAAGGCGAGCGGGGGAAGTCGGCCGCCCAGCTCTTCAGTCAGGCCCTCTGGAAGGTTTGTGCACGCGAGGCGGCCGTTAGTAGTCGTGGGGGGCGGAGTGGGGGGGAGCGGGGGAGGCGGGGTGGGGGGGTTGGGGTGCAGTTCTGATTGTGACCCGTGTCCAGGTGCAGGACGACCTCAAGGCAGTCGGCTGCAGAGCCATGATGGATAAGTACGACTCGTACACAGTGAAGGTATTTACACAACATTGCCGCGCGGCCTCGTGGTTCGGAATATTTTTTAATTTTTTTCCTTCGACTGTTGGCAGGAATACCTGGTGAAGGTGGGCAATCTGAGTCGTGGTGCCCTGAGGATGATCGGTGACGTCCTGAACGAAAACAGCCTCTTCTACACGTCACTCATAGAGATGTTGTACATTCAGGCCGACATCAGCGATGGCACGGAGTGAGAGACATTCATTTTACAGCACACGGGTTAAAGCTGCATTCTCTGTAGTGACCAGCAGGAGGCGACTCCTCTGCTCCCATAGACGTCTATGAGGAAATGACTACTTCTCTGTAGTGACCAGCAGGGGGCGACTCCTCTGCTCCCATAGACGTCTATGAGGAAATGACTCTACTTCTCTGTAGTGACCAGCAGGGGGCGACTCCTCTGCTCCCATAGACGTCTATGAGGAAATGACTCTACTTCTCTGTAGTGACCAGCAGGGGGCGACTCCTCTGCTCCCATAGACGTCTATGAGGAAATGACTCTACTTCTCTCTGGATTTATTCCCTCAGTAAACATTGTAAACATGAGTTTATGGTCTCAGTCTCTAGTTTTTAAGTCTTCTTCAATGCAGCATGATGTTCATTTAGTGAATTATGGTCCATTTAGAGTCAAACAGACCATAAAGCAGGGGACGCTTTAGGGCGGGGCTACACGCTGATCTCTAATAAGAGAATCTTCAGTCCTAATATGGCCATTTCCTGTTCCCTAAATGCAAAAAACAAAATGAAGAAGACATTAAACTACAGATTGAGTCCATAAACTATTTACATTGTTTACGTATTTATGAACACAGCTTGTGCCAACAAGGTCCATCTGTTTTCTTCCAGGTACTTTGAGGTGTCTGATGGTTTCGATCACCTCCCGCGGGCTTTACACCAGACGTTAAACGCCACCACCCTCCTCAATTCCAAGGTCAAGCAGATCAATCAGAGAGGCGGCGGCGGAGTGACGGTGACGTACCAGGACGGGCGTGGCTCGGCTCAGCTGACCGACCTGGTGGTGGACTACGCACTGGTCACGTCTTCGGCCAAAGCGGCCGTCTTTATCGACTTCCAGCCCCCTCTCTCCGCAAACAAGATGGAGGCCCTGCGCTCGGTCCACTACGCCAGCTCCACCAAGGTCATCCTCAGCTTCGCCGAGCGCTTCTGGGAGACAGAAGGCATCAGAGGAGGCAAGAGCATCACGGACCGGCCGTCGCGCTTCGTCTTCTACCCCAGCCACGGCTTCCAGGGCACGGCGGCGGGGGCCCTGCTGGCCTCCTACACCTGCTCCGACGACTCCACCCTCTTCCAGGGCCTGAGCGAGGAGGAGCTGATGGCCGTGGTGCTGGACGACCTGGCCAGGATCCACGGGGAGCACGTGAGGCCCCTGTGGACGGGCGGCCTGGTGAAGAAGTGGGGCCTGGATCCGTACAGCCTGGGGGCCTTCGCCCTGTTCACGCCCTACCAGCAGGGCCAGTACGCCGCCGAGCTGTTCCAGAGCGAGGGCCGGGTGCACTTCGCCGGGGAACACACCGCCACGCCGCACGGCTGGATCGAAACCGCCATGAAGTCGGCGCTCCGGGCGGCGAGGAACATCAACGCGCTCACGGTGTAGTCGGCGGGAAGAGGACAACGTCCGGTGGATCCTTCGCCTCCGGCTGTTTGGTACATGCTCATTGAGTGAGGCGGAAAGGCTTCACTGCTACATGACGCATGCAGGGGATGCACCGTGATTTTAACACTATGAGTTCTTCTCAGCACTGGTGAATCCACTGATTGCTTTTTTTTTATTTTAAACTTACACTTCATTGTGTCAGAAAATTGTGAACAAAGTGTCCAAGAGTCAAAGATTGTCTGACATGCAAGTTATTTCATTATTGTATCAATAGGTTTGTTTTTCAGTGACTGTGACTATCACAGTAGACTGATGAAAACAATATTGACTGATATTGATTTTATGGCTTTTACAAAGACCACTTTGTTTTTAGAAGCTTTAGAAACTCTTTAAAAAACTGATATGCGAAATACATCAGAAATAAATCAGACAGCTTACAGAATACCTTCAGAATACATGTATTACTTTAACAGGTTTAGTACAAAGGTAATAAAGTGGTTAATATGTATGATATACAGGTTTACCGTTAGTTACTTTGAGGAATTGTAATTATCTGTGCTCAGTGTGAATCTTTCCCTCATAACCCAGACGACAGCAAAAGGGAGTCGCACGTACACGAGTCCTGCAAACAGCATGCTGATGCTTCGCATCCTTTTAACGCAGCGAGCCAACTTTCACACTGCAGCAAGTCATGAAGATTGTACCAGTTGGAATATAAATGAAGTTTAATGTTTCGGACAATAATAATGTGTGATCAATGCGTGTCTTCATCCCGCTGCAAAGATTGAGGAATTGGGCTGATTATTCGACATTGTATATAAAAAAATTGAAACAGACCAACGAGAGATTATTTAATGCGCCGACAAACACATCACAAAAACTTTAATTGACAAAGACCATATGTGTAATTAATGTGTCAAACATTTATAAAAATAAGGTCCCATGATGACAGCAGAAGAAGAGGCCCTTCGATCGATGGCTGGCTGGATTCCTTCCTTCCTTCCTTCCTTCCTTCCTTCCTTCCTTCCTTCCTTCCTTCCTTTTCAGTTAGATATGCC
The DNA here is from genome assembly GCA_021346845.1 of Apeltes quadracus. Taxonomy (NCBI): domain Eukaryota; kingdom Metazoa; phylum Chordata; class Actinopteri; order Perciformes; family Gasterosteidae; genus Apeltes; species Apeltes quadracus. Next base: position 1,132,537 of record CM037917.1, read on the forward strand.
GAGGATCACAGACAGGATGTGACCAGGAATTGGAAACGGCTACGTCTCGCCACACGTCCCTCATACCCGCGGCCTTCCACCGCCACAAAACATTTCCTTCACGTCCTCGGCGCGGTTTTCCTCTGAGCCGCTCTTCATCAATGAGCGCCCTTCTGCACCATCTGTGTGAAGCGGTTGGTGATGCTCAGGGTGGTGTCGATGAAGCGCTCCACGCAGCTCACCAGGCACGTCTCCGTCCGGTGGTCAAGCTTGGAGCCGGGACTGTCCACACACTTGTCCCAGCAGACGTCGGTGAAGGTGTGCACCTGGAGGAGAAAGTTCATGTAAAATAGAATATTCCTTGGTTTGAATGTTTTGAACAGACTGCAGAAAGAAACCGGTCATTTAAAGATGCTTGGATAAGTTATTTAACATACAAACGAATAGACATATCCATGCACACACATGTTTCGCCATCTGTCTAAACGTCTTATTTGCTTCAGTGCAGCGAGGTGAAACATTTGCATAATAATCTTTAAATCGTGGAGAAGTCGTGTTAACGCGCTCCCATTCGCCCAGTGGCACGTAGCCGAGTTAGCATAGCTAGCACACGCGCACACACACCTGGGCCTGGAACTGCGCTTTCTGTTGCTCTATCGCGATCATACGCTGCAGCTCGGACGCCTCTGCCTTCTCCGAGTCGTTGAATTGATCAAACCCGTCCATAGTGGTCGACAAAGGTCCACGGCAGACCGGTGTTCTTCTCCGCTGTAACGGCACCGAGACGAGCTGACCTTCTATTTCACCGCTGTTGATGTGCGCCGTGACGTCAATAGAAATCGACGTGCTGAACGTACCGCTTGGAGTGACGATGTTTTGTTTGCCTCAAAACGTGAGTAATATGTCTTAGCAGCTCTGAATATTGTTACTTGTTATATTTATATATTATACTTTTTCATGAAACATAATACAACCTAACAAAAATAGATTGTAAACATGTATTAATTAAAATAATATTTTGTAATGAATATAATTATGTAAAGTTGAGGTTATAATAATCTTCGAGAAAGATTAAAATATGTAACTTATTTAATATTTAACTTTGGTATTTATCGACACTTAAAAGAATAAACGGCTTCGGTGATCTTTCGATCAGCCGCCACCTTTAAGAAGCCACCGACGTCACAACTACATCCGGGTCACTGTGGCGACCTTGGTCCGTTGATAATCATGGCCGCCATCGTTCGGTTGAGTTCCGTGTGTCGCAGGGGAGTCAAACGTGAGTGCTTCTGTCTGTTTTCAGTGTGTTGGGGGGCTTCTTTCCCAACGTACATGTTTAGTACGTTAGCGCGGCAGTTTGGCGGAAGAAGGGCGAATATCGGCCGAGGACGAACAAAGCGCGTCTCCTTCCAGGTTCACGACATTTAGTCAACAAGCGTTCATGTAACGTGACGTCACAGCGGTTTCTACGCCGGGTCGTCGCTCGTTAACGTTAGTTACCGGCTAGTAACTAGTGATCCACTGCGCCCTGAGGGAGAGTAGAAACGAGGGCCATTATGCAGCGATAACGTCCAGTAGCTAATCACGTTGACCCGAGCGATCACTGCGCACTCTAAGGAACACGTCACATTTTGTGCGACCGTTAGTTGACATTAAGATCGCCGAAATAAGACCAGAAACACAACAACCGGACAATTAAGCTGAAGGTCATGAGCGATGTGATGAGTGAGATGCTGTTTACGTGCACGTACTGCAACATTTTGTGCAGAAAGGCTGCTATTTACTGACTATAATGCCGCCGGTAACCGTATTATAAAAGCAATAATGTACAAGTACTTCGTAATTATTGGAGGATGAAGTACAGCCTTAAGTTATTGCTCAAAGGAAAATGCATATCCAAAATACGTTAATGGTCGATGGCAAGACTTTTAATTCGGCACTAACTAAGGGCTAACCTAAGAGTAACTAATATATTTCAGTTAAATCCATGTTAGTTGAACCTCTTTTCCCCTTTTTTTACATAAATGCCCAGCCCTAAAAGACACACACAGATTTATATTCATTGTGGTGACGGAACAGCGAAAGTTCATCAATGAAACCTAATTTCTCATCTTTTCTTTCCAGCTCTTTTCTCCCAAACCTCTTTGTTGGCCCGGCCGCTGGTCGCACCCCACAAGCACCAGGAGCAGGTCCAGCAGCCGGCAGCGAGGATCCATGCGTCCCCGGCCCTGCACGGTCAGTGTGGACTGATGTACTACTACATGCAATACCCAGACAACTACATGCACTATTACTACATGTAATACCCATACAACTACATGCATTATTACTACATGCAATACCCATACAACTACATGCAGTATTACTACATGCAATACACATACAATTACATGCATTATTACTACATGCACTACCCATACAACTACATGCAGTATTACTACATGCACTACCCATACAACTACATGCAGTATTACTACATGCACTACCCATACAACTACATGCAGTATTACTACATGCACTACCCATACAACTACATGCAGTATTACTACATGCACTACCCATACAACTACATGCAGTATTACTACATGCACTACCCATACAACTACATGCAGTATTACTACATGCACTACCCATACAACTACATGCAGTATTACTACATGCACTACCCATACAACTACATGCAGTATTACTACATGCACTACCCATACAACTACATGCAGTATTACTACATGCACTACCCATACAACTACATGCAGTATTACTACATGCAATACCCATACAACTACATGCAGTATTACTACATGCACTACCCATACAACTACATGCAGTATTACTACATGCAATACCCATACAACTACATGCAGTATTACTACATGCAATACCCATACAACTACATGCACTACACATACAACTACTTGCAGTATCACTACATGCACTACCCATACAACTACATGGAGTATTACTACATGCACTACCCATACAGCTACATGCAGTATTACTACATGCACTACACATACAACTACTTGCAGTATCACTACATGCACTACCCATACAACTACATGGAGTATTACTACATGCACTACCCATACAGCTACATGCAGTATTACTACATGCAATACCCATACAGCTACATGCAGTATTACTACATGCAATACCCATACAGCTACATGCAGTATTACTACATGCACTACCCATACAGCTACATGCAGTATTACTACATGCACTACCCATACAGCTACATGCAGTATTACTACATGCACTACCCATACAGCTACATGCAGTATTACTACATGCAATACCCATACAGCTACATGCAGTATTACTACATGCACTACCCATACAGCTATATGCAGTATTACTACATGCAATACCCATACAGCTACATGCAGTATTACTACATGCACTACCCATACAGCTACATGCAGTATTACTACATGCACTACCCATACAGCTACATGCAGTATTACTACATGCACTACCCATACAGCTACATGCAGTATTACTACATGCACTACCCATACAGCTACATGCAGTATTACTACATGCACTACCCATACAGCTACATGCAGTATTACTACATGCAATACCCATACAGCTACATGCACTACACATACAACTACTTGCAGTATCACTACATGCACTACCCATACAACTACATGCAGTATTACTACATGCACTACCCATACAGCTACATGCAGTATTACTACATGCACTACCCATACAGCTACATGCAGTATTACTACATGCAATACCCATACAGCTACATGCAGTATTACTACATGCACTACCCATACAGCTACATGCAGTATTACTACATGCACTACCCATACAGCTATATGCAGTATTACTACATGCAATACCCATACAGCTACATGCAGTATTACTACATGCACTACCCATACAGCTACATGCAGTATTACTACATGCACTACCCATACAGCTACATGCAGTATTACTACATGCACTACCCATACAGCTACATGCAGTATTACTACATGCACTACCCATACAACTACATGCAGTATTACTACATGCACTACCCATACAGCTACATGCAGTATTACTACATGCAATACCCATACAGCTACATGCAGTATTACTACATGCACTACCCATACAGCTACATGCAGTATTACTACATGCACTACCCATACAGCTACATGCAGTATTACTACATGCACTACCCATACAACTACATGCAGTAAGTTTCCCTTCTTTAACACAAAGCAGAGAGCTCGTTTTCATCTGTAGTCCAGTGGGCAGTTCCTACATTTTAATGGCTGAATATTAACAGTACACTGCTACATGCAACACTACAATAAACGCAACACCCAAATGTGTAACTAAAGTACCCGACTTGTGAAAAGATGAGTTAATGTGATTGCGAGTGTGCTTTGCTTTAAGTCGTCTCTCTAGTAAGTTAAAGGTTGATGCTTCGTGTTCTACAACCGACACGTTGAAATGTTCAAAGTCTCGACGGGTGTTGAAAGCAGCGAGCGGCTCTCGTTTGTCGGTGGTTCACCAGCTGAGACCTCGTTCTGTTCATTAGGCATCAACCGCTTTAAAAAAAAAAAACACACATTGTGAAATGTTTATGAAGCCGCGACCACATGGTGTTAATCATTTTGGTTTCATGTCCCCATAGCTGGCTGATTTCACCCCAGATGAAAATATACCAGCGGTGTGGATTCCCCGCTATTTTGCCGCTTACCGCATCACGTGCTGAACATCTGCTTGTTTTCTTGGTTCCGCTGTGCAGCCGCCTCCAAGGCCGCCTCGCTGCACTGGACGGCGGAGCGGGCGCTGAGCGTCGCGCTGTTGGCCATCGCGCCTGTGGCCTACTTCAACCACAGCCCCGCGGTGGACTACTCGCTGGCCGCCGCCCTGACCCTGCACGGACACTGGTGAGACGCCCCCCCCCCCCCCCCCCCCCACCACCCACCACCCACCCCAGGCATCGTGATGTAACCGAAGTGACCCTCTGCTTGTTGGCGCTTCTGCTGTTGATCTGAACAGTGATTGGTTGTTTTTAATGTCACATGATCAAAGACTAGAAAAACAAATAACTAGAACAATAATAATCTGACTGAATATTGCAGTTTGACCATCAGGGTGATTTGTGTCGTAACCGCCGGTGCCTCGTCGTCTTGTCTCCGCCCCCCAGGGGCCTCGGCCAGGTGCTGACGGACTACGTCCACGGGGACACCAAGGTCAAGCTGGCCAAGGCGGGCCTCTTCCTGCTGTCCACGGTGACCTTCGCCGGCCTCTGCTACTTCAACTACAACGACGTGGGCATCTGCAAAGCCGTCGCGCTGCTGTGGAGCAAATGAACCGACCAAGGACGATTGATTCAGTTGATTGTTGAAAAAGAAATTGGTGTTCTATGTATAAAAATCTAAATATATAATTTCCGACAATGTACATACTGCAGCAGACTTTGTTTCTGTCTTAATTTTCTGGCCGCAAGACTCTTTTCTCCGCTATGCTAGCGATTAGCTTCTTTAGCCACTTCCTCCCCCAGGCCCCTCGCCTGGATTTGTGTCCAGCCAATAAGACATCGCGAGTTATATTTACTGGAGGCGTACATGAACATGGACGTACGGTCGTATTTCCTTTCCATCACCACGGGGACACGTAGTATCTTCTTGTACATTACTGTTTGCACCCCGCCTCTCCTCCAGGTCCGATTGGTCAGGTGGGTCAGGTGGGCGGGACCCGAGGTGCTTCCCTTAAAATCTGCCCATTAAAACCACCTCGTTAGCAGCTGTTGAGCGCAGAGTCCGCCTCCTGGGTTACAAGCTCCTCCCACTGTGAGTCATTTTTTGGAAGTATAGATTAATTGCTGGTGTTTTGTGTTAATTGGTGCATGATCACGTGGCTCTTTGATATGCAGCTAGTATGTTTGCACCACCGGGCGTTCTGGACTCAGTACATTCTGATGGCTGTCACTTATGTTTCTCTGTTTTCACATTAAAAAATTCAAAATTGGAAAAGTGACAATCTCTATCACAATCTATTCACGCCTCGGCTCATTAAAGTTGACTTGTACGTTTTCATTTTTCATTTCTTTCCTTTTACGAAGTTCCACAATGACAGACTGAACGTTATTGATTGAAAGCTGCTAGACAACGTGTTTGTGTTCCTGATGAACAATGCTGACAATGACAAGACAACAAAACAATGGAAAAGGTATTTATTCTGAATAGAAATAAAAAAATAATCAATTTAGAAGGTGGCTTAAGGAAATACCATGAACGTTTTCAACATTAAATAAAATGTAAGTTGTAATTAATTCCATTTAATTGCATAAAAGTCAGCCGGTTTCCATTAAAATCATGGTAACATCTTCGGCCGCTGCATTCCTTTTGTGGAGCACCAGCTGGTGGAGGGACGGGTTGTCGCTGGGCTCGAATCCCAGGAACTCGGACGGGTAGAGGGAGGACTCGAAGTGGAAGGCGTCGCGGGCCGACAGTGCGCTCATGTAGAACAACGCGGCGTCTTTGCTGCTCGGGATGTCTGACGGCAAAGTTTCCTACGGGAACGACACACGAGTCACAGCTCCCCCTGCATTCTCTCTCCTGACCAGCGGGGGGGGGCTGTGCTGGGGGACTCTCCTACTCACCATCCTCTTGGGGTAGACGGCGTGTTTGTGATCGCAGCACACCACCACGTTCTCGCCTCCGTTCTTCATGTACAGCATCACGACCTTCCCCTGTCGCCCCCCGCTGGGGTCCAAGTCCCTGTACGCCTGGATTTGGAACTTCTCTAAAAACAAAAAGAACAACAAAGGACAAGCGTGAGGGACAAGGAGCACTGACATGTGGATGTATACTTGTCACAAGTTGTAGAGCACCTCAAATTCTCCAGTTTTTATTGAAATGTAAACAGCTTCATTTCTCAAATTACTCTGAAATTAAGGTATGAAACAAATGAACAATTGGAGACCAAAAATAATTAATGGAATCGTTTAGTTTAACAAAACCTAATCTAGTAGGTGGCTCTGCTCTCACGTCGTGTCCAGTTCGCCCCAGAGCAGCTCGATGGTCAGGACGAGGCCCTGACCTTCAGGAACCACGAGAAAACAATCGCCTACTCCACGAAAACTAATCCACGGACCCGAACGAGGGCCGGTCTACCCTTTGCGTTCTTCTCCCTAGTTATGCAAACTAAAAGTCACATGTTCTTGTCTGTGAATAAAAATAAAAATAAAACATTCCCCCCCTCTTCTTTTTTGTCAAATCGCACCCTGGATATGCGTATGCATGCGCATGCACATATTATAGGATGGATGCGTGTTACCCTGGGGGGCCTCGGTTATGTTCTGGACTTGAAACTGTCCCTCGGTGTTCAGAAGCAGGTACTTGTTGTCCGAGCTGCAGACCCAGCGGCTGAGACATATCGGGGACATGTCAAATCCGTCTCCGTCCACATCTGCGTGGTAAGGAGAGACAAGCAGGTTGGATCCAGCTGCAGCAACACCTCGCTCGTACAGAGAATGTCACAGTTTGGTCTCTTTCCTGTTTTATTTTGTAGTCTGATGTTTGTGGTTTCCCTGGGTAACTTCACTTCCTGCCTTGTCCTGTCTCCCCTTGTGTTGACTGATTCCACCTGTTTCCAATCCCCTGCACCTCCCTTGTGTATTTAAGTCCTGTCAATCTGTCATCCAGTGTTGCGTCATTGTCTTTGTTGGAGTCCGTGTGAGGTGTCGCTGTTCCTGTCCTGTCCTGTCCTGAGCTGTGTTTTGCCCCTCGTGGTGTTTTTGAGTGTTTTTAAACAAAAATACTTTAATAGTCAAAAAACGCAGCTCAGGACAGCAAACAGGGAAACATGAAACTTCACAATAAAACAGGAAAAAGACCAAACCGTGAAAGAGAGGACGGGGACTCACCTGTCTCTGCTGTCCCCACTTCCCCCCGAGAGCAGGGCCATAGAGGAGACATAAAGACGTCACACACACAGCAATGAATGTGATTTAAAGAACCACGATGGAACTAACAACTCAAAATACATGATACCCTAGAAAACGACTAGAATTTAAACACCTTTTACCTTGAAAGTAGAAAGCATCGCAGCACGTACTGACGCATGTAACGGGGGTGCAGCGGGTGGAATCCATGGATGGGGGGCCAGTGGAGGACAAGTCGACTCTATAAGGGGGCGGGAGTGTATTCTGATAACTGTTCATATACAATCACTAACATGACGGGTCGGTATAACTCATATATCGAACATTTATACCGCTGCGACGGGCGAACAAAAGGACAAACGGCGCAACGTACCTGCAAAGCACCTTTCCACGAGGAGAGCACATCAGTGACGTCACGGGCCGCTCGCGATGCGTCCGGACGCCCAGTCACTTGAATTCGGATTTCTTGTCTCGTGAGCGCGCGGCACCAAACACGGAAATGGCCGAACGATGACGGAGGCTTTTCCTGCTTCGGTTCATATGAATTAACTGTTGCCCGATTAGCCAACTAACAATCTTTCTATTTGCACCTCCCACTGCTCCTTTTGAAAGAAAATGATGTTTATAATATAACCGGTCTGTGTCATATTGTGCGCGCGCGCGCACACACACACACACATGGTCTTCACATTCATGTACATAGATTTGTAGTAAAACTATCGTAAAGTATTTAAGTTGAGTTGCAGTTAATCAGACAAACAGCGGAAGGACAGAGGGCCAGATAAATCAGTGTCTTATCAATGTCAGAAAATATAAAATGAAAGGTTGCAATTTCTTCGTGAAATGGCCATTACAGCCGCTAAGTGCCGATCAAGACTTGAGAAAAACTTCAGATCTTCAAACCATGCGGACTGAGATGGTTCTACATCTATCCTTCTCTTTGTACCATACACAATGTATATTTGCTAAATCCCAACGGTTACATCGCGGGTCAGGATCAGGGAATGTTTTGTGATGTCTGCTGTCACTTTAGTGCATCCTGTGGACCCATTAAACTGAATGAGACCACGTCTGGCCCGGTACGTAGATTTGTTCACCCTTTCTATTGCATCCACCCACCAATTCAGCACTTTCACATTTGGTCTTGATTGTAGAGAAGGTATCTATTGTAGTTGTGATCTGCTTGTAAACTTCATTCCCTTCTGAGTTGTGTGCAGAGGCCGGACTGCGGGTTATGTTCTCACCAACGTACCTGAATACCTGAACCGGCTAGACAGAAAGTTACTGAGGAATGATGAGAATAGTTTATTGGGTACAATTGACCCGTTTTAAAGTCTAATTTATATCCCCAAAATAAACCGAAATTCCATCAGAATCAATTTAATTCCAGGAGAAGATGCCACTAGGTGAAGCATTCTTCAGTAGGATCAATCATTACTTTTCCTTTGATATAAATTAAATAGATTCATAGATGAAATGTTTGCATGTGCATGATATGTAAAGAAGTATGTTTGCATCTATTCTATCAATGACAAAAATTAGGTGAAAAGTTTTATTTCTGTTATTGCTTCTGTCACAAAGACATTTGGGCATCATCAACAATGGATTGAAAGGGAGTCTTATGTGTGGAAGAAATTTCCTCCCCAGATCAGGCGTTCTTCCTGGTTTAATCAGCAGTTGAAGCCATTTATTTTAAGTGTCCATTCGGCCGCAGAGGTGCTGCAGATGACGTCGCACACGAGTGAGTTTAGGGAATAAACCACCATATTTTTTATTCTGTTAAGAAACTGTTCCCTCAGGTAACAGACCACCTCTACGCACCTTTCACTGCCCCTCGAATGTTTAAAATAAGTATCGTATATAACTTCAGCAGATGTGTCTGTCCAATCAAACGAGGATGCAAACCTTTTTCTTGGGGTGCAGCATTTTTTTCTGGCTGCAAAGCTGGACAAATCAATAATTGAAATAATAATAACATGAAACAACATAAATAGATATTTAGAAGTATGCTTAACTGTTTTTAATACTTATTTTGTTAATATTTCTCTACTAAAATCAGGGTTCTTTTTTGGCCTGCAGGCCATATTGTGCAGTTAGACCACTTGCAGGAAAGATGCAAAGTACCAGGATGTACAGGTAAATTCCACATCACAAGACACCTGCTTTACTTCCATCAACATCTGTTTCCCTTCCACCAACATCTGTTTCACTTCCACCAACATCTGCTTCACTTCCACCAACCTCTGCTTCACTTCCACCAACCTCTGCTTCACTTCCACCAACCTTTGCTTCACTTCCACCAACATCTGCTTCACTTCCACCAACCTCTGCTTCACTTCCACCAACATCTGTTTCACTTCCACCAACATCTGTTTCACTTCCACCAACCTCGGCTTCACTTCCACCAACATCTGTTTCCCTTCCACCAACATCTGTTTCACTTCCACAAACATCTGCTTCACTTCCACCAACCTCTGCTTCACTTCCACCAACATCTGTTTCACTTCCACCAACATCTGCTTCACTTCCACCAACCTGTTTCACTTCCACCAACTTCTGCTTCACTGCCACCAACCTCTGCTTTACTTCCACCAACATCTGTTTCACTTCCACCAACATCTGTTTCACTTCCACCAACCTCGGCTTCACTTTCACCAACATCTGTTTCACTTCCACCAACATCTGCTTCACTTCCACCAACCTCTGCTTCACTTCCACCAACCTCTGCTTCACTTCCACCAACATCTGTTTCACTTCCACCAACATCTGTTTCCCTTCCACCAACATCTGTTTCACTTCCACCAACATCTGCTTCACTTCCACCAACCTCTGCTTCACTTCCACCAACCTCTGCTTCACTTCCACCAACCTTTGCTTCACTTCCACCAACATGTTTCACTTCCACCATCATCTGCTTCACTTCCACCAACCTCTGTTTCACTTCCACCAACATCTGCTTCATTTCCACCAACCTCTGCTTCACTTCCACCAACATCTGTTTCACTTCCACCAACATCTGTTTCACTTCCACAAACATCTGCGTCACTTCCACCAACCTGTTTCACTTCCACCAACTTCTGCTTCACTTCCACCAACCTCTGCTTTACTTCCAAAAACCTCTGCTTCACTTCCACCAACCTCTGCTTCACTTCCACCAACCTCTGATTCACTTCCACCAACATCTGTTTCACTTCCACCAACATATGTTTCCCTTCCACCAACATCTGTTTCACTTCCACTAACATCTGCTTTACTTCCACCAACCTCTGCTTCACTTCCACCAACCTCTGATTCACTTCCACCAACATCTGTTTCAATTCCACCAACATCTGTTTCACTTCCACCAACATCTGCTTCACTTCCACCAACCTGTTTCACTTCCACCAACTTCTGCTTCACTTCCACCAACCTCTGCTTCACTTCCACCAACATCTGTTTCACTTCCACCAACATCTGTTTCACTTCCACCAACCTCTGCTTCACTTCCACCAACCTCTGCTTCACTTCCACCAACATCTGTTTCACTTCCACCAACCTCTGCTTCACTTCAATCTGCTTCACTTCCACCAACCTCTGCTTCACTTCACAAAATAAAATGTAGAGCATTATATTATGAGAAGATTTGTAAATAATACTGAAAAAGCAGGACAAAGCTGTGTTGCACATATTATTGTATACTTAACATGAAGAATTCTGTTTTGCAATAAGTCGTCATTATTTCAATAGAAACCTCTATCACTCATCATTTCATGTTTTATGGTTCATAAATAAATCTAACATCCTTTAATTCAATTAATTTTATTTTGTAAAATATTTTGTAGCTCAAAATTGCAAAATACAAATTTGCCTCAGAGGGCTTTACAGTCTGTACACATGCGACATCATCTGTCCCGAAACCCTCACACCGGCACAGGAACAACTCCCCAACAAATGAAAACCCTTCTATGGGGAAAGAAGGGATGGTTTGATTAGTGTTTCGCTCCTTTACCCAAGTCTGACAACCGATTTGTGCGTCAGGAAATGTCAGCAACATTCAGAAGTAAAGGGGAACTAAATCCTCGGCGTTGGCAGAAAACAACAGGAAACGTCTCTTCTTTCAGGGAATACTTCCTTATCTGTGAAGCTTCTATCGTCCATCAGACAGTGGTTAAACTCTGCCTGACATCAGTTCTGAGATTAAAAGGGTCATAATGGACTCATGTACCCACCCACCTCCCAACAATGCAGGGCCGTAAATATCAGAATTGTTATGTGGCAGAACAAAAGGCCCTGAGCTCTGCATGTGTGTGTGTGTGTGTGTGTGTGTGTGTGTGTGTGTGTGTGTGTGTATGTGTGTGTGTGTGAGAACACATCTGCCGTGAACCCGGTCCCACCCTCTGGTACACCTGAGCTCACTCTGAAGGTGGCTAGGAGTTCACCTTAAAGATAACACTAATATTAGCGCTGATAAACACTTCCATAATGGCAATTGAAGCCAATGTAATGTGCAAAATTCCAAAATGAATGAAAAAGTACTGCATTGAACCCATTTATTTTAAAAGTGTGGCTGCATATAAAAAGTACAACATTTGGTTATCAGTTACTTAATAGCACAGTAGCAGCTAAAATAAGACCACATGTCTACGCCCCCAAATGCTCTCATTGGCTGAGACAATAACAAGAGACCACTGAGAAAACGGTGACTTAACGAAAAACTCTGATGGAGAGAAACAACACAAAGTAATTAAAATCGGTCATCAAACGGGATGCAAGTAGCTGATGCAGCTCTGAACATCTGGGCCCGTGAATGCTTTAAATTTAAGTAAATGTATCGTTAAATTAGTTATAGGCGTTGAATATATGTCTATGTATGTATGTATGCATAGTTGGATATATGTGTCACAAGATGGTGACGGACAAAAAAAGTATTTATTTAATTGTATTGAAGTAAACTGCTGACCTTCTGCGTCTGATCCATTGGTTCAAGGAGATTTCTGAACATTAGCACGACGCTTTACATGAGGTAAAATATTCTGTCCCAAAGTAACTCGGGGCAACTGTTTTACACAGGACACTAAAATAAACACAACAACAAACCAACAAACAGTGAACTCGTTGTATCTGTACAAGCTGTTCTTGTTCCATTCAGTGGGGATTTCTGCGGTCAAAATGGCCCAAAGGGAACCAAAATAACAGATCGGGAGGAATTTGACTGCCCCATTTATGCTTCTTCAATCACCGCCCATTAACCCCACTAGATGTTTTTGTGGGAAGTTCTGCTTGAGGACCTGAAACTGGGCAGCAGATGACCTCAGATGACATCATGCAGGTTCACCAGAACCTCTTTCAGCTCAGAATCCAGCAAAGATCAGTCCACCGTGGACAGACCCAGGTCCTCCAGCAGAGACCAGTCCACCGTGGACAGACCCAGGTCCTCCAGCAGAGACCAGTCCACCGTGGACGGACCCAGGTCCTCCAGCAGAGACCAGTCCACCGTGGACAGACCCAGGTCCTCCAGCAGAGACCAGTCCACCGTGGACGGACCCAGGTCCTCCAGCAGAGACCAGTCCACCGTGGACAGACCCAAGTCCTCCAGCAGAGACCAGTCCACCGTGGACAGACCCAGGTCCTCCAGCAGAGACCAGTCCACCGTGGACGGACCCAGGTCCTGCAGTCAGAGCTCCGGATGTAGGAGGGGGGTTCACCTTATTTTCAATTGACTGAAATCTTTCTGGAAGAATACAACTTGATTTTATTCTTGCTATCTGTCTATTTCTGGAATCATTAGGACCGCTAACTGGGCTGTGCGTTGAGTTTGGATATTATTTCTTGCTATTGGCACTGAAGAAGTCATTTGCTGTACGTCGCTCATAAACAGGAGTAGTAAACGCTTTATGGCTCCTGTGAGGTGGATAAGAAAACTCACAGTACAAGACACGAGTACCATCAGGTCGAAAGTGATATATCTCAATCTAAACGGGTTATTTAGGTTAAAGTAATTAACGTGTTCTTTTCATTTCAAAGACTATTTGATGACTCAAAGATTTTTTGGTTGATGCACTTTGCTGGTTTGTTTGAAGTTTGTCGATTATTTTACTTTCCACTGTTGTTTTTATGTGGTGAAACTTTTACGGCAGAAACCCTTTGGGAGGTATTCTTTAAATAAGCGTGGTCTGATTGACGGGTAAAACCATCTCGAATTAATCATTCAACTCAAACGCATTGAAAAAGTATGTTGCCTAAAAAAGATGTAAAGGATCTTAAAATAAGTACTTCCTTTTATTTTTAGGATGTGATCCACTAATTATCTCGATGAACAAGTTACCAATTGTATCGTCTTGTGATTACAAAGTACTGTTTCATAGAGGCTTATTTATAGCTTGTAAATGTGAAATCGTAGGCTGATCGGCAACTTATCCGTCCTGACTGAGGCGGGAGGAGAGAGGGTGAGGAGAGGGTGCGGGGGGGGCGGGGGCCAGGCTGGAGGACGTTATAAAGCTGAGTCGGTGTTGGAGAAGATCCACACACTCCAGAGACTCCAGCAGCAGCCATGGACCCCATCCCACAGGAACAGCACCGTGCCCCGGGTAAACCGACTGATGGCTCGGACACCCTCCATTCCTCAGCAAGTCTTCTTCTTCTGACTTTCTTTTTTCCGCAGCACCCACCAAGTCCAGGAAGATCATAAACCACTTCACGGATGTGCACGGGCTGCCGTGCATCGCGAACATCGTGAGCTCGGTGGAGGACACCCCCGAGCCCATCGGCTCCAACATCACCGGCAGCATCCCGGTGTGGATCCGAGGGAGTTTCCTGAGGAACGGGCCCGGCAAGTTCGAGATCGGGAACCAGAAGTGAGCATTTGCTTAAGGCTTTGAGAAAAAAATCACCAAAAAATAATAATAATAAAGCTGACCCCCTCTCCTCTCTGCCCCGCAGGTTCAACCACTGGTTTGACGGCATGGCCCTCCTGCACCAGTTCAAGATAGCTGAGGGAAGGGTGACCTACAAGAGCCGCTTCCTGTCCAGCGACAGCTTCAAGGCCAACATGGTGCACAACCGCATCGTCATGTCCGAGTTCGGCACCGTCACCATGCCGGACCCTTGCAAGAACCTCTTTCAGCGCTTCCTCTCCAGATTCGAATTGCCGAGTAAGTTACCGCTTGTTGGTTTCATTTCATTTTTAGGGCCTGAGCTGACTGAAAGTCGGGCAAAGTCTTATTGTGTTTCGAAGAATTATTATTATTATTATTATTCTTATTTCACCACTTCAATCGCATTTTTGGGGCACTTATCACATTAAAAAACTCTTGTGCATCGGAAGTGCGAAATACGTAGATATTCTTGGGGTCGCTTGTGTTTGAAAATGTTATATTGTGTTATTCTAAAAGACTCATAACTTCAGAAAGGACAAGGCATGTCCTCACCAAATTGATATCACATGTTCGATATCACATGTCACATCCCAGAACATCCCCAGAAAATTTCAGAATATTTGAAGACTAGGGGGCACTGTAGTTTATCGCTGAATATTTGCACTTTTCGCCGGTTTTTGGGATTTACAAACGAGCAAACTCCTCCGAGAGTTTACACCTGATCGATTTCCAATTCAGGCAAATTGATCCTGACACCTGTGTGGTCAAAGGTTATTAAAATCAAGAGTTTTTGTTAAACTACCTGGGCGTGAGCTGGTGTCCACTTGGGGAAAATGTACAATGTTATAACTCCCAGGAACATTGATATTTCTGGCTAGAATTTCATATTCATGATGGTAGTGTAGGCCTTAAAGTATTACCATGCAGTGATTCAAAAATATATATAGCTCAGTTCTTTTTTTGTGATTCACTTAGTATCTTCGTCAGTCTTTGTGGCAGGAAGGCTAATGGTTTGAGCAAACTCCAGGCACGGTGTTTCTTTGGTTTGTTTTAATCAAGCTATTTTCAGAGAAGAAGCCATCACATAAATATGTGGAAACAAAGGGCAGCAACTGATGCAGTTTGCTCTCCCAGGTTGGGGTGCTCCTGCTGTCCATATCCTTACTGAAGACAAAGTATCCACTTAATGAAAAGAGTGTTCTTTGCGGTTACCTGACTAAGCTATATTGATGACGTTGTTCTGCAGAGACACATTCAATGTGTTCAGTTTGCAAAATATGACTGCCAGACTTCACAAGTTAATACTTCTCGGTGGAGCAGAAGTGGTGTGAGTTCTTTTGTCTTGGCTGAATGGAGGTGATCCTACATATTTTAGTGACGTTTTGTTTGTAACATTGCAGTAAAGACGGTAGCTTAGTGGTAAGGTATTCTGATTAGGAGGCCATAGACTTGGGTACAATTCCCGGTTAAACCAATTTATTTTTATTTTTTCACTTTTTGACCACGTGTCCGGCTGAGTTATTATCATTATTTATGATGGTGTTTTCGATCAATATACATACGTTGTTCTGTTTTGTTATTTTAATAAAAAGTTATTGTTGGGGTTCTCCTTGCTGTCTTCAAACTTTTCTTCTTTCCCTTTGCCCCCCACTCCACCCCTCTTCAGAGCCCACAGATAACGCCAATGTGAGCTTTGTGACCTACAAAGGTGATTATTACGTCAGTACAGAGACAAACATTATGCACAAGGTGGACCCTGAAACCCTGAAGACCACCAAGAAGGTAACGCATGCGTTGAAGCTGTGGACTGATAAACATGGAGTCCTTTCTCATTGAGTTACTTATTAAGTACTTGCTATTATTGAACCTTTCAGGTGGACTGGAGCAAATTCATCGCAGTGAACGGAGCGACCGCTCACCCTCACACGGAACCCGACGGCACCACCTACAATATGGGGAACTCCTACAGCCACAAAGGTAGGTCACAAGCCGGACGCCACCCGTCGTCTTTAGTGGATCGTCCTCTGGAGGCTAACCATGTGTCTCTCCTAAGGAGCGAGCTACAACATCATCAAAGTGCCGCACACCAAGGCGACCGCCGAGGACACCTTGGAGGGGGTTTCGGTGCTGTGTTCGATTCCCTCGTCTGAGAAGAGCAAACCGTCCTACTACCACAGCTTCGGTGAGGCTGAAACTCATTCGAATTAAAAGCTTTCGACCTGGACTGAGGAAGACGTTAGATAGAGTCTACCCAGTCTTCCCGTGTAGGAGGCGCTGATTGGATACAGCGACGTCGGTATACTCGCTTAAGTATCGCCCATTAAAAGATAAAGAAAGCAGCTTATCTTTTTAGGGTTTCTGTTATTAGTCAGTCACAGCAATGTAGCAGTTGGGAGTTCAAAAGATGACTCAGCGATGATTCGACATAAACTATATGAGCTATGATAAGAAATAATTTAATAAATGATGATTGCTGGGAAATATTGATATTGTCTAGTTGATCATGTGATACCATAACCATAACGTGGTAGTAACTAGAGGCCTAAGCACGGGTTGTTTTTATCACAAAGGAATGGGTCAGTTCATCTAATTGATTAACCATTTGATCGCTGACATGCAGACATCTTGGAAAATAAATCTGAAAGTGACATCTTCGTCTAAAGAGTGCTTTTTTATGACATACAAGCACATCTTTCTATTTGAAAAGCATGTTTTCACCATTTTTCTTGTGTAGTGAGAATATACAGTATAATATAATCTTCTATAATCTGCTTTACAGCAATGTCCGAGAACTACGTTGTGTTCATTGAGCAGCCCATCAAGATGGACCTGTTGAAGATTGTGACGGGGAAGCTGAGGGGGAAAAGCATCAGCGACGGCATCTCCTGGGACCCGACCCTCAACACCATCTTCCATCTGATCCACAAGCAGACGGGAAAGGTAGGTCTCCCAACACGGACCAATCCAGTTTTCGTCAACGTCCTCTTAACCCATTCTTCATCCTTCTGCTTTTCCTCACCTACCCTCCTGCCACTCAGGTGAGCGCTATCAGATACCTCGCCAAGCCTCTGTTAACCTTACACCAGATCAACGCCTACGAGGAGGACAGCTTCTTGGTCCTGGACATGTGCGCTTCGGACGACGGCAAGGCAATCTACAACTACAACGTCCAAAACCTGCGCAAGTCTGGAGAAGACCTCGACGAGGTGAGAGGGTTGAGTAGAGAAAGACAACAAAAGGACCGCGGTGTGCCATGATGGCTTCTGGGGTTTTGGGTGGACGAGGTATATTCGGTTTTGTTGCGGCTGAGGAGATGTTCCTGTTAACCCTTCAGGTGTACAACACCATGTGCAGGGTCTTCCCCCGGCGGTTCGTTCTTCCGCTGAAGGTGGACCAAGAGACGCCCTACGGCAAGAACCTGAACCCGACAGGCAGCGCCACTTCTGTGAGATTTGCCAAGAACAAGGTAGGCCGCCATCAGGATCCGCACACACTTTTATTTATTACTTTTCGTTTAAGTGTTGGAACCACGTCGCTTCTATTCCTCCCATTGTTTAGGTCTTCTGCACCCACGAGGACCTCCACGGAGAGGATTTAAGTGAATACGGAGGTCTGGAGTTCCCTCAGATCAACTATGCCAAGTACAACACCCGCCCCTACCGCTACTTCTACGGCTGCGGCTTCAGACATCTCGTCGGAGACTCGCTGATCAAGATGGACCTCCACGGGAAGCGCATGAAGGCGGGTTCAGTTGGATTCTCTACCTCGACATGTGACACTGGACCTGAAACGATGAGTAATCCCCAGATGTTGTCTCTCACAGGTGTGGGAGGAACCTGGGCTGTATCCTTCCGAACCCGTCTTTCTGCCGTCACCTAATTCCACGGAGGAGGATGACGGCGTTGTCATGTCTGTTGTCATCACACCCAATAAGGTCAGTGGTGATAGGACCAGAAAATGTAGTGGCAACACAGCTATGCTGTTTTTCATCAGAAGCCCCACCCCTTTTTGACTAACCATCGAGGGACTTTTTTTGTGTTTTTTGATACCCAAAACACATCAGATGTATGTCAATTTAAAAGATAATGTTTGCAGGGATGTGATATATACCGGATGTTCTCACAGAAAAACAGGGGGTCTTGTTTGTTCTCCAAATTTGGAACATTGCATGATATCTAACTTGCTAACAAACTAAGCTAACACATATTCTTAACAAGCCAAATTACATTTTAAAATGTAAAATGCGTCTCACCATATTTGTTCCAAAAGGAGGAGGAGGAGCGGAAATTAGCTTCTCTAGACCGTCCGAGATATTTCAGAGAAGTTGAATGTAAATTTGCTTTCCTTTCTTCTCTTCGCCAGGACAAGAGCACATTCCTTCTGGTTTTAGATGCCCAGACCTTTGCCGAGCTGGGCCGAGCCGCCGTGCCCGTCAACATTCCCTACGGCTTCCACGGTACGTTCAACGCCACCACGTAAACGTGAGGATCCCAATGAGCCCTCAGAACTCACACGAGAGGAAAAGTTATAGACGGCTGTCTATCTCAAAGTTGTATGAGGTCACTGCCCAAATGTATACGTTGAATGAAAATAAGAGTTTATTGATTTTGTAAATGTGTTGTAAGTCACTTGTTCTTTCTATACTTAATACATGTATATTAAAAATACCTGTTACATGAGGGTGGCTGGTAGGGGACAAAAGAAAAAGCTCAGCTGGAGTTCAGCAAATCTTAATGCGTTTCCTAAGGAGCTCTGCCTCAGTGCCAACATGCACAGCAAAGCGTGTGTGAATACTTTTATCAACTAATGGACGACTAGCGGACGACGTGATAATGTACATTTTTAAATGCATGTCTGAAATAAAGAAAACTTTCCTCAAGCATTCAGTCTATTTGCATTGATTCATTTCTACGTGTACTTGTACGTCATATATATATATATATATATATATATATATATATATATATATACACACACACACACACATATATATACATATATATATAATATATATATATGTGTATATATAATGTCAGTGTCTGATTGTCTCCACCTGCTTCCAATCACCTGCACCTCCCGTCTGTATTTAAGCCCCCGTGTTTGTTAGTCCTTTGTCGGTCCTTGTTGAATGTCACCCGTGGTGTTCTGTGTCGAATAAAGCCCGTTTGCAAGAATCCTGCACATGCGTCTTCTGTCGGCGTCCGAGCCGCTCACGATCGTGACAGTGAGAGACTAAAAAACATTGGAGACAGAGATTTAATTGATGTAATTTCAATACTTAGATAAGTAAAAAGTTAGAAAGTAAATAACTAAAACACCAACAAATTTCTAATTTCAAAGTTCTGAATGTTCCTCAATGATAGTTATGGTCTGTACGTTTTTCGGAGTGTCGTCGCTGCTTCTGTTGGCCACTTGTCTAAAAACTGCTTTCTAAATAAATGAAAAAGATGACGTTAAATAATAAACACGTAATCTGTCTGACACTTTACATCCATATACAAGCATTTTAGTTTTTGTATTCTTTCAGAAGTAACCACAAGATGTACACCTTCCGCATGAAGAGTCAAAAGTCCAAAGTTTTCACCAAAACCCTTGACAGCATACAAATATTAGTGTCACTTATTAATCAATATGGCTATAAGATAAGCTGAACGATAAACAATAAATCTGTTATTCACAAACTGGGTTGCTAATTAACCATCCAGGCAGCAGACTCAGCCCTGCAGTTTGCCAGAAATCAGAGCCAGCGTCTGCCTCAGGCGCTGCTTCTTCTCCCTCAGGTAGGACTCGAGCTTCTTGGCTTCCTTCAGGATGCCCTCCAGCTCCCTCATCTGGGAGGCGTCGCCCGCCGCCTGCTCGCTGCAAGCCACACAGAGGCCGATCTCAATCGTCTGTGCCACTAAAGCGGTCAGGATTCGTCCTCTGGGACTCCACCCTCAGCCCCTCTCCTTCCATTTCCCAAACCAAACTTTGGACACACCTTTATCCCCAATGATACCAAACACCACGTTACTCAATGGTACCGTGAAAGACGAGAACAGAAATTAGTTGACTGAATGTTTCCCCGTTTCACAGTCGGCGTTCAGCAGACGTCTTCTCTAAGTCACTAACCCAAATCCCTGTTTCCAGGACAACAGCTGATGAACTTTGTCTCTCAATAAAAGAGAACTTCTTACTCCTACAAGCGCATTCATTCCAAGGTTTCTCAGCAAATGGGACCAAACGAGCAGACCGTGCGACTACGGATCGCAACTTTAGGAAATCCCATCTTGTTATTAAAGTATAACGCACCTTAACACTTCAGAAAAGGTTGACAGCAGCATCCTGACGTCTTCACTCGCACCTGAAACGGCCAAAGACAATCAAACTAACTAACTGATGAGTATTTCAGAATGTAATTCATGTGAGGGAAGCTGTGACTGGGAAGCATCCGTTGGCGTTCTGTGTCGTGTGCCTACCTGCAGCCGTCGCCTCGAATAAACCGGCTGACTCCAAAGTGGATGATGAGGGAGGCTTCTTCTTCTCTGGTGGAGATTTGTCTTGATTGGCAGGTGTCTGCTCAGTCTATTTGAAAAGTGGTTGTAGTTGATTGATAAGGATCTGATTTTTTTTTAAAGAAAACTCTAGAATATCTGATACCAGCTTCTTAAACGGGAATATTTTCTGGTTTCTCTAGTCTTTTATGTCAGGAAATTATAGAAAACAATCTACAGAATTATCAACAATAAAGACAATTGTTAGTCTAAACTTTCTTACCTCCTTATCTGTCACTTTAGAGGCTTTATTAGTGTTCAATGCCCTCTTGTTTAATATCGGGGAAATCATTTTTTCGGCCATCTGCACTGCTTCTTTTATTGTGACGTAACGTTTCTGCAAATGTGAAGATATTTTATTACTGGCGATTTGTTTGTCACAAAGTTTTATCTGGGTCGCATTACCTCCAAAGACAGCGACAGAAATGATAATTATGGCTTCTCATAATATCAAAATGTAGGACAATATGTGACAGTTGGTAATATTCACATGCAACATTAGTTAAGCTAACAATTACAATTCTCTGGACTTATACGTTATATTGGTGCTGTTTAGCTAACTGGTAGCTAATAGCTTCATATTAATAATACAACTAATGTCAAATAGCTATGTTAGCTATGGAAGTGAAAACAGTGTCATGTCAGCGGCTAGCTTACTTGCTAAATTGGTTTTAAATTTATATTTATATTCAGAGTGAAGCTAAGATTAACGTTAGCTGGCTTTGCCTATAAGCAACTTTCACCTCGTTCAATATGATATTAGAACAAAATGTATCCAACATTCAGCACAAACCCGTTTCTCCTTATCATTGGGCTCACTACTATGGGGCTCACTAGCTAAATTAAATGCTATGTTAGCTAAACGCTAACTTACAATGCTACCGTTACTGTTTTCAACACCATGCTAGCTAACGTTAGCCATTAGTGACCTGCACCCAACGTCCACTTACTCGGTCCGAGTTGAAGAGTTTAACGTTTTGTAAAATCATTAATCAGATTAACTATTAACTTTTCTCTATTTCATAGCTAGTGTTCAGTCATCAAGTGATTAGCTTATCGATTAATAACTTTAAATTAGGTCGAAATAACGGCCAGACTTTTTTAAAATGCTGCGTTCATTGCTCCTCGTAAATGTCTCTTATTTCGTCAGGTTTATGAGGGTGAAATATTGGAAAATAAAAAAATGATTGAAGAGCAAGTAAACGTCTCTGATAAATAAGACGTTGCTTAAACTATTAGATTTCGAAAGAATACTCATCAAACACATAGGCTCTAAATTCCCTCTTTTCGTTTTTTTTATGTAGAGATCTTTCTTAATTAGTTAAATAAACATTATTCAAACCTTGACAAGTTCCTTCAAACATAATCACAAGTCCAAAGAGGTATACAGTTCCAGTCCTTCCTACTCGGGGCGAACAGATTAACATGTCGTCTTTATTGCACTTGACAAAACGTCTCTTTTGAATGAGAATAACGCCGTCGAGGTGCGGATTACAGGGATGGGATTAATCGGAGGGAGGAACGCAGAGGGAAGATCCGGGATGAAAGCTGCCGACGCGGCGGTTTTTACTGCGGATCACCGCTGCAGTCCGGGGGGGCAAAGTGGATTGTGCTTACAGACCCAAAGAGTATTGCGTTATATTTGTGCCACAATCCTGAGCGCGTCATTTAAAGTTTTGAGCACAGAGAACACATTCCGTGCGCGCAGTTTACTCAGGTTTCCTCTCCACAAACAGCCGTCGCTGCGTCTCTGCGCCTCTTCACTCTGCGCCCGCTCGACTTGCAGCAGCGTTACATTTGTGCCACAAAACCAACCAATCAGAGAATTAAAGAAGGTCAATTGTGATTGGCTGTTGGTCTCCAATGAAATTGTTAGTACAACTTCTACAGCATCGCGGAAGCTTACAGCGAGTTGTTGAAGTTTGCAGCATTTAGGCTAAACGAAGACACACTGTGCCCCAAAATCGGACACTTCACACAGACCAGCACCGGACCTTCACACCACCCTCAAAGTTAAAAGAAATTGTGCCGCAAAAAGGATCACTTGCGTCTGACAAACTGTGCCCCTAAAAAGATCACCTAAGTCGGACACTTTGAGGGTGGTGTGGAGGTCCGGTGCTAGTATTCATTATTATTAGTAATTTTATTATTAACATAAGTAAATTAAATGGTCATGCATACCGTTCAAATGTCCTTGCTCTTAGATCATTGTAATATAAAATGTTGTTGAAACTGATGGTTTAATTAATAACTAGCCTGATGAATTCTCTGATATTACTCGTACATAGAAACATAGAAACGGCTAATTCGCGTGATGAAATATTAGATCTTTGATTTTTTTGTTGTGGTGTGTTTTTCGCCTGCTCTTTTGTGTCGTCGCGCCCAGAGGCTCCTTAACTGCCCCTTGTGTGTGTCTGTGCGCGTCTGCGTGTGCGTGTGCGCGCAAGACGACGTCAGGAGTTTTTTTGTTGTTGTTGTCGTCGTTGCTTTCTCCGGCATTCCTACGGTCCGTGAACGCAGCAGCGGCGGCGCTCTCCGGGTCTTATCTAACCCGGCCGAGCTCACGCAAACATGGCGATGATGCAGCGCGCTCTCCCGTGGTCGCTGTGCGTGTGGCTCCTCTGGCTCGCCGGGATTCACGCGTCCTCCAACCTCCACCTGCAGGCCGAGCGGCCGCACGGAGGCTTCTTCACGGTAGAGGCGAGGAGGGATTCACAGGACGGAGGTGGTGGAGGAGGTGGAGGCGCCGACGCCGAAGAGGCTCAACCGCCGCCTCTCGCTGCAGGCGGGTCGGACCCGGGCGCCTTTCCGCGTCATCGAAGCCGCCGGAGCCCCGGAGAGGCGGCCATGCCGAAGGTGTACGGGCAGGTACGTGCAGCGCACCGCGAGGCTCCACGCTGCGCGTTCTGAAGAAAGGGGATCCGCCGACCGTGTGCATCGCCTCGGCCTGCAGGAGGACGTGTTACAGGAAGAATAATGGCGCAATCTCCGGTGTTCGCGGTGCGCGTCGCATCTCGCAAAGCCCGCAAGTTGTCGTTGCAACGAGACGACGCACCAGATCCGCGCCTGGACGTGTGTCCGTTCCGCGCCGGGACGTGTGTCCGTTCCGCAGCGGGTCGGTGACTCGCGTGTGACGGGATGACGGGGGGGTTTGTTCACGCCGAAGTCACCGCACCACCCGTGAGGTGTGACGACGGGTTTTGTTTTTGTGTCGCAGCGCGTCTTTCCGCCGTTAAACACGGAAACCAACACGAACCCGCGTTTTGTAACGGTGGTTCTGAACGGAATGAGACACGAACGCTTCATGTTGCACCGGCGTGTTGTGGTGAAGGTGCACGGTTGTGTTAAGGTGCCATCCGGCTGTGAACACCGGATGTGTGTTTCTAAAGTGTTACTTTCGTAAACGGGCGTTGTTGTTGTTGTTGTTGTTTGTTGTGTGTCTCTACACACATGAGGAGGCCTGGTGTCACCTTTACCCCCCTGTGACGCATGCTGCTTTGGGTCGGTGTCTCCGCTGAGGTGGAGACGGGTGGTGCTGTTGTCTTTCTGAAGACCAGTTCATGCTTCTGCGTCCTCAGGGACACGCAGGGACGCGCAGACGCAAGAGGCCCTTGTGTGTCTTTTCGCTGCTTGAGGAACCTGTTGGTTTGTAACGAGACAAACGTGAACTGGCAGGACGTAAAGGTGAATGTTTAGGTGGTCTCCACCTGTGATGTTTTGGTTGTCTTCCCTTCGGCCCGACGGCAGAGTGGCGATGACGCTTGACGTGACGTTGTTCTGAGAATCGACCGAACACAGCAAACGGCCTCCGGAGACTCGACCACGTTGAGCCTGTGGAGGCTTCGTCCCTGTGGCGTCCTCGAGGCGTCATGAGCCGGGATAATGAAGGACCACTGGGTCAGTCTGAGGGCATCTGACCGTCTGACCCGTCGTCATGGTGACGCCACCCGGCTGCGTGGGAGAAGCCGTGACTCTGCTGATTTTAATCTGTCACTTAATAAATGCTGTAGGGAAACTGTACTTGCACTGTGATGGTTACACTGTTCCTCCGCAACATGTTTGCTCAGATAACAAGTGTGAGGTGGGTCAATGGGGGCCATCACTGGTTGCCCTGGTTACGGCTTCTCCACTGCAGCTTTTATACGCAGCGACACGGGGAAGCAAACCAGCAACCGACAAGACGGCTTTTCACCTTTCAGCTGATGTACTGAAAATAAGCTCCTCTCTTATCGGCGGTAATCTTTGTTTTGTTTTCTCCTCATAAACCCTGTGTGTTTTTTTGTGACCTTCATGGGTCACATGTCGCACCTCCGGCGAAGACGAAGCACTGAAACTAAAACCCAACAGAGTAGAACGCCCAGAGGCGGATTGGTGTTACGCTGCGGCGCCCATCTTCCACAATCCCCCCCCCCCCCCCCCCCTTCAACTCCCCATGCACACGCTCAGGCGGTGCACGTCTTTACCCTCTGTGCGTGTGCGTGTGTGCGTGTGCGTGTGCGTGCGTGCGTGTGTGTGCGTGTGCGTGCGTGCGTGCGTGTGTGTGTGTGTGTGTATCCGATAATCGTTATTTAGTCACAACGTTTGAGCTCGTCGGCTCTCCGTAGGAGCTCTGAGTCGTCTCTTACTCGCCGTTCTCCCCACCTGACGACGAGGTGGGGGGGCAAATCATCCTCCCTGTCCGCTGCCAAGGAAACCAGGCCGCACACTGACGTGCACATGCTAACGTTAGCACACAGCCCTCATCGCCTGCCAGGCCTGCAGAGATGATGTCACTGAGGCTCGATTGAATAATGGAGAGCCCCCCCCCCCGAGAGCTTGTTGTTTGCTGGGCCCCTCTGTGGTACCAGACACAGAGCACCTCCTGCAGGAGGAGGAGGAGCAGGAGGAATGCAATAACGATGACTCAAATGTGAAGATGGTGCTGATGCAGACGTCTCTGTGAGGACGGGTGGAGGAGTCTGACTTTATTGGGTGGTGTTTCTCTCACCGTAGATTAGCTGCTTGCGACCTTCTTTTGACTCCAGTGAAGCGATTGAAAGAGCCGTGTAGCGCTGAAATAGTAACTCCGAAGACTGATCTTTACTGATAAATGCTCTGATTGGTTATTCCTGGTCACGTGACGCGCTGACACCCCGACGGTAATTCAAAATGGATGTGAGACGCAGCTGTTAAACCACGAGAGCTACTTCTTGATGGATCGGCTTTTATTGACGTTGTGTACGTCTCCGGTAGAGACCTGTCAATCAGCGTGTAGCCCCGCCCTAAAGCGTCTCCTGCTTTATGGTCTGTTTGACTCTTAATGGACCATAATTCACTAAACGAACATCATGCTGCGTTGAAGAAGACTTGAAACTAGAGACTGAGACCATAAACTCATGTTTACAATGTTTACTGAGGGAATAAATCCAGAGAGAAGTAGAGTCATTTCCTCATAGACGTCTATGGGAGCAGAGGAGTCGCCCCCTGCTGGTCACTACAGAGAAGTAGAGTCATTTCCTCATAGACGTCTATGGGAGCAGAGGAGTCGCCCCCTGCTGGTCACTAAGCAGACGTCTATGGGAGCAGAGGAGTCGCCCCCTGCTGGTCACTAAGCAGACGTCTATGGGAGCAGAGGAGTCGCCCCCTGCTGGTCACTACAGAGAAGTAGAGTCATTTCCTCATAGACGTCTATGGGAGCAGAGGAGTCGCCCCCTGCTGGTCACTAAGCAGACGTCTATGGGAGCAGAGGAGTCGCCCCGTTTGAGTCACATTATTTCATGAAGCTTCATTCGCGCGTTGTTTCCTTTTTTCTTATTTAATAAATGTGGCCTGCATGTTTCTACCGGCTTCTTTACTTCCTTTCTGATTCTCAGTGGATTAATCATTTTAAATTAATGTGAGGTATAATTACCAACGGAAACACTAATTAAGACTTGTGGATTGGGATCCTAACAAGAATTTACTCCTGACCTGAAAACTTTATTCACACTGTGATGGCGAACGATGATCAACATCAGCTACATTTTTATTAAATATTTAGTGATGTTTCGTGATGAAGAGTTGATGTTTCCCAGGATGCCCTCTGATCACGTTGTTGTCGGAGGAGCGGGGGGAGACACAAAAAACAGCCAACAAAAGATGAGATGGTGAGATCATTTGTTCTCATTGATCTGTTTGCCCGACAAGGGGGAGGATTAATGTTTGTTACATGAAGAAACACACACACCGGGCATCCTGTAACTAGGTGATTCTACGATGTCTTTTGTATTTTGTAAAGTAACAGAACGGTTGTATTAAAAGTGGTTTATTAGCGAGTAAATTACATTATTGTGTTAAATGTGTTTTAATAGAGAAAAGAATCCGAAAAACGATCATCAGGAAAAGTGACGGTCTGACCTCCATCGATCGCCTGTGGACGAAATGCTGCCGTTTTAAATGCCGACCTTTGGCTGACCTTTGGCCGACGCTGTGCTTGGTCCTGCAGGTCAACCTGAATGACTCCCACAACCAGATGGTGGTCCACTGGGCCGGGAAGAAGAGCGACGTCATCGTGGCGCTGGCCAGAGACAGCGCGGGCGCCGTCGGGCCGAAGACCAGCTCGGTGAGTCGACCTTCCACCTTCACGCCTCGCTGCTGCGCTTCAGCTTGTGAGTGTGTGAGTGTGTGAGTGTGTGAGTGTGTGAGTGTGTGTGTGTGTGAGTGTGTGTGTGTGTGTGTGAGTGTGTGAGTGTGTGTGTGTGTGTGTGTGTGTGTGTGTGTGTGTGTGTGTGTGTGTGTGTGTGTGTGTGTGTGTGTTCACACAGCAACAGATTAATCTCTTCTGCTTCTCACACGCACACACGCGCACACACACAACAGCCTCCTTTACCGATAAATGAAGCATTGGGAAGTGCCGATTCATCTTAATTTGTCCCGGTGCCCTGAGGCGTGGCTGCTGATCTCTTGCTGTTGCCCCGCCCCCGCCCCCGCCCCCCTCCAGGTCTACGTCTCCTATGACTACGGTACCACCTTCACGCTGGTCTCTGACCGGTTCCGACTGTCGGGGGTGAAGGCCGACGGCGGCAACCAGCAGGTCATCTCCCAGTTCTACCACAGCCCCGCCGACAACAAGCGGGTCAGTCAGGCCCTGTGCCCCCCCATGACCCCCCCTGCAGTCAAACGAATATAATGGATACGCAAAGTATTTACTGCTGAGAATTAGCGCTTGGAGGCGGAGCTAAAGAGGATTTATGTTCTGTGTTGGTATCGATCTCCTGATCGACATGAATGTAGCTTTAAATGAATATAATAAAGACCTGGTTGCATAAACAGAGTAACTGAACACCGTTTAGCTCAAAGCATCACTTCTGTTCTGGTCTTCAGTACCTGTTTGTGGACTCGACCAACGACTACCTGTGGAACACCTTTGACTTCTGCGGGGGGGTGCAGGGCTTCCCGCTGCCCTTCAAGCCCACCGACCTGCTGCTGCACAGCCGCATCGCCGGCCTGGTGCTCGGCTACGACGCGTCTCACCCCAACAAGCAGGTAACCCCCGTGTCCTTCCCCGTGTCCTTCCCCGTGTCCTTCCCCGTGTCCTTCCCTGTGTCCTTCCCTGTCTCCTTCCCCGTCTCCTTCCCCGTCTCCTTCCCCGTGTCCTTCCCCGTGTCCTTCCCCGTGTCCTTCCCCGTGTCCTTCCACGTGTCCTTCCCCGTGTCCTTCCACGTGTCCTTCCACGTGTCCTTCCCTGTGTCCTTCCCCGTCTCCTTCCCCGTCTCCTTCCACGTGTCCTTCCCCGTGTCCTTCCCCGTCTCCTTCCCCGTGTCCTTCCACGTGTCCTTCCCCGTGTCCTTCCACGTGTCCTTCCCCGTGTCCTTCCACGTGTCCTTCCCCGTCTCCTTCCACGTGTCCTTCCCCGTCTCCCTCCCCGTGTCCTTCCACGTGTCCTTCCCCGTCTCCTTCCACGTGTCCTTCCACGTGTCCTTCCCCGTGTCCTTCCACGTGTCCTTCCACGTGTCCTTCCCCGTGTCCTTCCCCGTGTCCTTCCCCGTGTCCTTCCCCGTGTCCTTTCCCGTGTCCTTTCCCGTGTCCTTCCCCGTCTCCTTCCCCGTGTCCTTCCCCGTCTCCTTCCCCGTGTCCTTCCCCGTGTCCTTCCATGTCTCTGCTGATTCCTCCTCTCTTGTTAGCGGAGTGAACACTTTCTATGTTGAGCTCACGATGAGCTGCTTATTCTAACGCTCCTCCTCCTCCTCCTCCTCCTCCTCCTCCTCCTGTAGCTGTGGAAGTCAGACGACTTCGGAGAGACGTGGGTGTTGATCCAGGAGCACGTGAAGGCCTACTTCTGGTAAGACAGCCGGATGTGAGAGGCGTGTGTCCCGCGTTGTTCTTTCTTTAAGGGATGTTTGCGCTCTGCGTTTCGCTCCCTCGTATTTCGTGATGATGAAGGATCCGACACATATGAGCCGGCGCTTTTATGGAATGTCTGTAAAGGCGTTCACCTGCATGGAGATTAGGGGTCATCCAAGGTAACAGAAAGTGACTCGCGCTGAGCGTTGGAGCTCAGACGCCGTCTTGGCTTGTCCAGGCGATGAATGAATGAAGCCTGACTACAGAAGGAAACGACTACAGCAACTCTTTGTTCAGCGAAGTCTGACACCATCAAAGTCGACCGCAACACTTCCTCATTGAGCACGACAAGCACAACTCCCTCTGAGACGCGTCACCGCGGGGGGGCGGGGGGCGGGGGGGCTCAGAGGGAGACGGTCAACGGAAGAAGACGGAAGGACAGCTGCCAGTGGAATGAGACGCGGCCCAAACGAGGAAATGCTCAGAAGGGGGCGGGACATCTGGACACAACAGGAAACCGAAGGCACTGGTCCTCTATTGGACCCAGTGAGCCCCCCCATCCCGTCCAGCCTCGGGGGGGTTTGTTCTCTGAATCGCGTTCAGCTTCAAATTTATACAACCAATTCAAAAAAAGGTTTCTCTTTCAATGAAAAGTGTGGCATGAATGTCTGTTACTTGGGGAACAATTGGCCAGCGGTCTGCTCACTGGTCCTCACTGTCCCCCACCCTCCCCCCACAGGGGCGTGGAGCCCTACGACCCCCCCACCACGGTGCTGGTCCAGAGACACGAGCCGCAGGGCGTCTCCACCGTCCTCAGCAGCACCGACTTCTTCCAGAGCGAGCGCAACCGCAGCGTCCTCCTGGAGCAGGTGGACAGCTTCCAGCTGCGGGACAAGTACCTGTTCGCCACCACCACGCGGGTAAGGGGGGGCTCACAGGGGGGGTCGTACTTTAATATAGATCTTCAACAAGCTTTAAGAGATAAATATGTGTATCTATTTGAAGGACGCATTAAAGGAGAGAAAATAATTGACTCTTTTTTTGTCCTGAGCTCTGTGATGACATCAGGACGGCAGAGAGACTAAAGACGCACGTCTTCAGACTACAGAGGCACGTCTTCAGACTACAGAGACACGTCTTCAGGCTAGAGAGACACGTCTTCAGACTACAGAGACACGTCTTTAGGCTAGAGAGACACGTCTTCAGGCTAGAGACACGTCTTCAGGCTAGAGAGACGTGTCTTCAGACTACAGAGACACGTCTTTAGGCTAGAGAGACACGTCTTTAGGCTAGAGAGACACGTCTTTAGGCTAGAGAGACACGTCTTCAGGCTAGAGAGACACGTCTTCAGGCTAGAGAGACGTGTCTTCAGGCTAGAGAGACACGTCTTCAGGCTAGAGAGACGTGTCTTCAGACTACAGAGACGCGTCTTCAGACTCTCCCAGAAGCTGTACATCGGCTTATTGGATGAAATTGCACTTTCTTGTTCCTTGTTTCTTGTTGTTTGTTTCCTTTATGGTTTAAATTCATTGTAAGTCGCTTTGGATAAAAGCATCAGATAAGTGACATGTCATTTAGCGGTGTGATGTAATCGCCTTCGTTCCTCTTTTTACAATAAAAAGAGGAACTGAGTAAAGAAAATGCTTAAAGGATTTGGGTCTTTTAGCAAAATAATTCACCGGTCTGTTGTTTTTTAGTTTATTCTAAATCATTTTTTCTCCCGTGTTCCTTCTTTCATCTGTGAAGAATGGCTGAAGCATTGCAACGTGGTTTCATGTTGTTGATCCGGCCTGTAAGCACAGCTGGTTCATGACAGAGAACAGCGAGACTCGTGTCATCAGCTCAGCGGACACAATGCATGCTGGGAAATGTATTTTCAAGCTCAGGTGACCTCCGTGCTGACAGAGGTCTGTGGAGACTCCATGTGTGTAGTGATGACTTACGATGTTTGTCTGTTTGTCTCTGACCCCCCGTGTCCCCGCAGAAGCTGTTCGGCAGCCACCAGCCGTCGTCCGTCCAGCTCTGGGTCTCCTACAACCGGCAGCCAATGAAGGCCGCCCAGTTCATGACCCGGCATCCAATCACAGTGAGTCTCTGCAACTTCCTGTCGACGAGCAGAATGCAAGGAATCGTTTAGTAAACACATTTTAAAAAGCTGCATGTGACAAAATCGTGAAGAACAGTTCCCAGAATGCACCTCTGTGGCCTGCAGTCTCTCTCCTCGCCGTGTGAACTGATGGTGCCCCCCCCCACAGGAGTACTACATCGCGGACGCGTCGGAGGAGCAGGTGTTTGTGTGTGTGAACCACCTGAACAACGTCACACACCTGTACACCTCGGACACGCAGGGCGTCTCCTTCTCGCTGTCGCTGGAGAACGTGCTGTACTTCAGCCCGGGGGGGTCGGGCAGCAACACGCTCATCAGGTACACGCTCAGGCACCTCGTCTGAAGTACGGTTCATTCATTCATAGTTTATTTTAGTTAGTTTGGCCATTTAGTGGTTTCAATTTTCCTTTTTGTTAGATACATCATAACAATCCATTTTATATAGAGTTGTTCCGATTCCAGGCAGTATCGGAAATGCATCCGATACTGCCAAAAAATGCTGGCATCGGTATCGGCGAGTACTGGAGTCCAGGCACCGATCCGATACCACGTACTTTTATAGAAAGTACGTGTTAACGTTAGCGCCAGACGTTAGCTCACGTTAGCTCAGGAGCTGACGTTAGTTAACGTTAGCGCCAGACGTTAGCTCACGTTAGCTCAGGAGCTGACGTTAGTTAACGTTAGCGCCAGACGTTAGCTCACGTTAGCTCAGGAGCTGACGTTAGTTAACGGTTAACGTTACCGGTAACCGCTACTGTAAACGGCAAAGAAGCAATGTCGAGGGGTCGCACGAGTGTTGCAAATTTCAACACCAGCAACTTAAACATCTGAAGACGCGTCGCGCTAAAGAGCACAACGAATTTACCAAAGTTAAGGGGACACCGGTATCTGTACTCGGTATCGGCCGATACCCACAGGACGTGTATCAGTATCAGTATCAGGAGGGAATAAATGGTATCGGAACATCTCTAATTTTGTACATACTGTAATTTACAAAGGATATTAATAAAAAAAAAGGAATTCCAGTTTTTCAATTTGTCTTTCATGTGTACAAAATACAAAACAAACAAAACAAAGGTAATCTGAGCCAGGAGACTTGTTAAACTTCACGCTGCATCACAAGTCACGTGTGTTCGCTCTGATCTGGTTTGATCCGGTTTATTGTGTTCCATGTGACTCATTTGACATGAGTCACATGGAACTGAAATGTAATTTTGCACACAGCGCAGTCGTTGTTGTGGCCTGATGTTTGATGTTGCCGCGGCAACGCGCCTCCTCTCACCTCCCAGGTACTTTGCCAACGAACCCTTTGCCGACCTGCACCGCGTGGAGGGGCTGCGGGGGGTCTTCATTGCCACGCTCATCAACGGCTCCGTCAGCGAGGACAACATGCGCTCCGTCATCACCTTCGACAAGGGGGGGACGTGGGAGCTGCTCCAGCCGCCGGCCGCCGACAGCCTGGGGGGCACCGTGGACTGCCAGGTACCCACGAGAGGAACACAAGCCGACCACCGGGGGG
Source organism: Apeltes quadracus (assembly GCA_021346845.1). Classification (NCBI taxonomy): domain Eukaryota; kingdom Metazoa; phylum Chordata; class Actinopteri; order Perciformes; family Gasterosteidae; genus Apeltes; species Apeltes quadracus. Next base: position 1,165,736 of record CM037917.1, read on the forward strand.
GGGGGGCGACTCCTCCGGTCCCATAGACGGTTAAATGGTGTGTACTGGTTTCCCCCCCTGCAGCTGGGTAAAGGCTGCTCCCTCCACCTGGCCCAGCGCTGGAGCCAGCTCTTCAACATCCAGCTGAGACGGATGCCCATCCTGTCCAAGGACTCGGCACCAGGACTCATCATGGCCACAGGTGGGACGCCGAGCAGCACAAAGATCCCAGCAGCTCTGTAGTCTTTAAACGCACCGTCCGATCGCAGGTTGTGTGAATCTTTCTCGGCCCTCTGCCTGTGTGACGGAAGCTGCTCTCTCTGAAGCCTCACGCTGCGTTTTCTCTGGTTGCTACGATACGGAGAAGAAACGTACAGCGAGTTGTCCGAAGATCACTGACGGCGTACGTCAGACTGAAGAGGGTTGCAGCCTGTAGAACGTATTGATTTGATGATGCTATCTAGTTTCTAGGGAAGCTCCACCCCCCCCCCCCAAAAAAAGCCAATCCTGTTGATTACATTCTTGGTAGAGGAGAAGGGGGATTGTCTTTGTTATCGCTCTCAAGCGGCTGAGCTAATTACAGCTGCAATGACCCCTCAATGGGTCACACACACGCACACACACGCACGCACACACGCACGCACGCACGCACGCACGCACGCACACACGCACGCACGCACGCACACACACACACACACGCACGCACGCACGCACGCACGCACGCACGCACGCACGCACGCACGCACGCACACACGCACGCGGAAGGACCTGCTGCGGCTAACCCTAACTAGCCGCTAACCCTAACTAGCTCTCCTCTAGCTCTAATCGATGGATTAGCTGCGTCTGCGTGGGATGAATAATCTGCGTCTCAGGGTCTCTTCTCTGGACCTCCCGGTTTTCCATCTGACTTTTTTTAGTTTCTCCTCCTGCACCTTTGATGTCATTGTAATTATTTGTGCGTTTGACGCCTCTCTCGTCCTTTTTGTTTCAGGGTCTGTCGGCAGAAACTTGGCCAACAAGCCCAACGTGTACGTGTCGAGCAGCGCCGGAGCGCGCTGGAGGGAGGTCGGTACCGGCGGACTCGCCTCGTCACTTCAATGTGCTGCATTGAGGAGCCAAACTGAGGAATCTGTTTCAGATTCACTGAACTGTTTTAAAGACACAAGACGCAGTTTAACTGCTGCCTCAATGTCTTCGAGTTTTGGATTCACCAGATTCCCCCAAACAAACTAATAGTGGTGTGTGTGTGGGTGTGAGAGTGTGAGATGGTCGTAACGAAGCGTGTTTCTGTCCTCAGGCCCTGGCAGGCCCTCATTTCTACACATGGGGCGACCACGGCGGCATCCTGATGGCCATCGCACAAGGAGGCGCCACCACGCACCTCAAGTAAGTCCAAGTGACCCTGAAGCTGGTCTGTGACTGGATGCTGAAGCTGGTCTGTGACTGGTTGGCTGAAGCTGGTCTGTGACTGGATGCTGAAGCTGGTCTGTGACTGGTTGGCTGAAGCTGGTCTGTGACTGGATGCTGAAGCTGGTCTGTGACTGGATGGCTGAAGCTGGTCTGTGACTGGATGGCTGAAGCTGGTCTGTGACTGGATGGCTGAAGCTGGTCTGTGACTGGTTGGCTGAAGCTGGTCTGTGACTGGATGCTGAAGCTGGTCTGTGACTGGATGCTGAAGCTGGTCTGTGACTGGATGGCTGAAGCTGGTCTGTGACTGGTCGGCTGAAGCTGGTCTGTGACTGGATGGCTGAAGCTGGTCTGTGACTGGTCGGCTGAAGCTGGTCTGTGACTGGTCGGCTGAAGCTGGTCTGTGACTGGTTGGCTGAAGCTGGTCTGTGACTGGATGGCTGAAGCTGGTCTGTGACTGGATGGCTGAAGCAGGTCTGTGACTGGTTGGCTGAAGCTGGTCTGTGACTGGATGGCTGAAGCTTATTTACTTGAGTGAGCAGGAGCATCTGGTTGCAGAGGGAAAAGACAAATGAAGCCTCCCTCGGTACACAGAGGTAATCAAACAGCAGCTTCATATTCATTGGCTGGTGATTAAGTCAATTAATGTGACGAGTTCCGTTTCTCGTTTTTATAATACCATGTAAATATCCCCATTAAAGTAAAGGTTTTCTTCCTTTCACCCAACATGGGTATCTTTAATGTGTTCATGTTGTTTCGGCCCTTGAACACATCACGCCTGATGAACATTTTATTCCACTTGTCTTATTTTGGTTAAACCGTTGAGTCAGGTGAAGCCTCAACATTAACAACACTTCTGGCTACCACGAAAACAGTTGTTATTGTTGTTATTTATTTTATTTTCCAGTTGTAGTCATCATGGTTCCGTTTCTATAGAGGAGCAGGGCTTTTATTTTGAAGCTGGGGGGGGTTCTTAACACTCAAACGCTGTCGCCGTCAGGTTCAGCACCAACGAGGGCGAGACGTGGTTCGACTTCCGGTTCTCAGAGCGAGCCGTCTACGTGTACCAGCTGCTCACCGAGCCCGGGGAGAAGAGCACCATCTTCACCATCTTTGGCTCCTACGCGGACCAGCGGCACGGCTGGCTCATCCTGCAGGTCAACGCCTCCGACGTCCTGGGTACGTTCTCCCTCCTCCCCCTCCAGCGCGGAGGCCAATCACGGCTCTTTATCCGGCATGGGGGCGTCACTTAGCCAGCTGCAGCTACAGAGAAATGATGTCCGATGGAGGAGATGGTGCACCTCACTGTGACCCATCCATTCTTCTTCTGCGGTGTCCAGGCGTGCCGTGCTCCGACGCCGACTACAAGCGCTGGTCTCCGTCGGACGAGCACGGCAACGAGTGCCTGCTGGGCCGAGAGGTGACCTTCAAGAGGAGGGCGCCGCACGCCACCTGCTTCAACGGCGAGGACTTTGACCGGCCCGTCGACGTGGCCAACTGCTCCTGCACGCGGCAGGACTACGAATGGTGGGCGGAGCGTCAGCGTGACTTATTCAGGGTGTTGTGTGCGTAACGTCGTGTTTATAGGAGACCTCCTTCTTCCACTCAGTGACTACGGCTTCAAGCCCAACGAGGACTTGTCCCTGCAGGTGTGTGTCCCTGACCCCGAGTTCTCAGGTGACCTCTACGCTCCTCCCGTGCCGTGTCCCGTCGGCACCACCTACCGGCGCAGCAAAGGGTGAGCTGCTTCCCACAATGCTTTGCGTGGGTTGTCTGCATAACGTCGTCTCGTCTTCTTTAGCCAAACCGTACTCATGGCGATTTGACCAACAACAACCATGCGGTGAAACACAAAGTGTTGAAATTGAAATCAGTTCCTCCACCTCTTCCTCCTCTGTCTCCTGCACCTCCTCTTCCTCCTTATATGTCTCCCCCACCTTTCCCTCGCTGGTGCGATGGCCTCGGGTGGAGTCCTGTATCTGTAGCACAGTATTTTAATAGCAGTGGTCCTGCTTCAGCTACAGGAGGGTTCCAGGAGACAGCTGCAGTGGAGGAGACGTGGCCTCCAGGCTGGATGGAGAGATGCTGCCGTGTCCCGTGGGAGGTACCTACCTGTCTCACACCACACACCTGTCTCACACCAGAACACAAAACAGTTTATTCATTATTTGATTCACATGCGATCAACAGTCATGTGACCACAAACCAGAACTAAGAGAAACTGACTGAACACACAGCAGAGAGGAAATTTGTGAATAGTTAAATATATTCAACATGTTGGATATTTAGATTCATTTGTCTTCCAATTTTTGTAAAACACATTTGAGCGGGGCTTTTATTGTGTAGGGGAGTTTAAGGCCATGTGTTTTGTCGTGTCTCCTGTGCGCAGAGAGCAACGAGTTCATCCTGTACGCCGTGAGGAACTCCATCCACCGCTACGACCTGGCCACCGGCGCCGACCAGGCGCTGCCCCTCGCCGGCCTCAGGGAGGCCGTGGCGCTGGACTTCGACTACGAAAGGAACTGCCTCTACTGGGCCGACATCTCGCTGGACACCATACAGGTTGGGGGAGTAGGGAGGGGGCTTTTTGTTGGACACTGAGAAGGCGAGTGAGTGAGACTGGATCGTTCCAGGCTGTATGGGGGTGAAATGAACAATACCGCCGATACAAAAAAGGAGTCATGTTGTTTCTAAACATTGCTAAGCATCACGGCCAACAGCGGTGAAAAGTCTTATCTTTCTGACGGCCCTTGAACATGTCGTCTAGATCACTACGCTACAATTGGACGAGACGTGACAATAGTGTTCCTCCATGTGACCTCAGCCTCTCTGTCCTCCAGCGTCTGTGTCTGAACGGCAGCACGGGTCAGGAGGTCGTTGTGAGGAAAGACCTGCAGAACGTGGAGGCCCTGACCTTTGACCCCATCAGCAGGCTTCTTTACTGGGTCGACGCCGGAGCACAAAAGATCGAGGTGCGGAAAGAGTCTGACTGTGTTTTAGATGATCCAGCCTTTGTATTATTTTGGATAATCCATACTCAATATTAGATGAAGCATCACATGATCACATGATCACTTCCTCTGTCATCGTGTCTCAAGGTGTCAAACCCCGATGGCGACCTGCGGCACACTCTGCTTAACTCGTCCATCCTGGAACATCCAAGAGCTCTGGTCCTGCTGCCGGGAGAGAGGTCACACACGTGCACATCTATACATGCACAGACACACATCTGTGCATGCACAAACACACATCTATACATGCACAGACACACATCTGTGCATGCACAAACACACATCTGTGCATGCACAAACACACATCTGTGCATGCACAGACACACATCTGTGCATGCACAGACACACATCTGTGCATGCACAGACACACATATATACATGTACAGACACACATCTGTGCATGCACAAACACACATCTATACATGCACAAACACATCTTCCAGAGAGACTATTTATAAAAACATGACTTTCTAACTTTGATTTTAATTTTTATAAAGTGATGAAAAATATCACATATTTTACGATTATTTATTCTAAATGTATTTATCCAATTTTAATCCTATTATATATAAATGTAAAAATATTTGTATATTTAAATAAAATATATTTTCCCCATTTTTCTGAGTTTTAAAAAAAAAATGGTTTTCATGACATTTGTTGCTATAACATTTTTCATTCTATCACATTTTTCGAACTAATATATTTAGACTTTTTTTGTTTTTCAAAATATTTTTGGAAAAATCACATTTTCACAATTATTTTCTAAAATATTTTTACTTAATATTTCTTTACTTTTTTCCCATGATATTTTTACACCTAACATATTCAGTATGAAAAGCACAAAACCTTTTTGAGCTAATATGTTTATAGGTGTACATTTTGAAATAAGTAAAACCTGTCCCCTCCTTGTACGCCGCAGTCTGATGTTCTGGACGGACTGGGGCGACCGGGCCGCCGGCGTGTACCGGAGCTACATGGACGGCACCAATGCGTCCTGCGTGGTGTCGGAGGGGGTCCGCTGGCCCAACGGCATCGCGGCAGACGACCGCTGGCTGTACTGGACTGAGGCCTACAGCGACCGCATCGAAAGGGCAGACTTTTGGGGCGGCGCCCGCAGCGTCCTGGTGGAGGGGCTGCCCCACCCCTACGCCATCGCCGTCTTCAAGGTCAGGGGACACCTGTGGGACGCTGCTCTCCGGTCGGGATGGTCAGGGTGGAGGGCTATTAGCTAAAACCTTTTCTTTTCTTCTTCTTTTTCAGAACGACTTGTACTGGGACGACTGGTCCAGGATGGGGATCTTCAAGGCCCCGAAGGCCGGTTCCCAGAGCAACGAGCTGATCGTGGGCCGACTGACCGGAGTCATGGACCTCAAGATCTTCTACAAGGGGAAGAACCGAGGTGAAATCAAACTGCTCCTTTGAGTTAAAGCTGCTTCTCTGTAGTGACCAGCATGAAGTGTATGTTGATCTAGAAGTTTGCAGAGTAGTTCTGAGATACTTTGTATCGGATAGCGTCGGATAGTGAAAGGAAATCAATTAATACTTGTGGAGAAGGATTCATCTTTCTCTCTTTCTGCGTTTAGGTTTCAGTTCACAGATTTCAAAATAAAACGACTAAATGAGACAGATTTTAGCATTTCTGTTAGGGGTACAAGGTGTGTCTGAGCTGAGGTTCTGGTCCCCCCCCCTCCCCATCAGGACACAACGCATGCGCCGACCAGCCGTGCAGTCTGCTGTGTCTGCCTCAGCCGGGTCACCGGCACACCTGCGTCTGCCCGGACGGCGCCCCCACCGTGGCCTCGCCCACCGGGGAGCTGCAGTGCAAGTGCCCCCCCGGCTACCTGCTGCAGAACAGCACCTGCGTAAAGACAGGTGAGCCGTTTACTGCCATTAAACCGTCTGAAAGCTAATCTAGATATAGTATATCACATGACTGTCACATGTGATCCTTTGTCCAATCAGAGCACAGCTGTCTGCCCAACCAGTACCCCTGCTCCAACGGCCGCTGCATCAGCAGCATCTGGAAATGCGACAGCGACAACGACTGCGGGGACATGAGTGACGAGCAGGAGTGTCGTAAGTGGCCCCGCCCCCTCCCACGTCACCGGGGCAACGGGGGGCCGCGTTGACATTAACGCGTCTCCACTCCTCCCCACAGCCACCACCACCTGCGACCCGTCCAACGAGTTCCGCTGCGTGCTGTCGGGATCTTGCATTCCGCTCGCCTTCAAGTGCGACCACGAGGACGACTGCGGGGACAACAGCGACGAGGAGCGCTGCGGTGAGGCGTCTCCGCCGATGCTTTAATTTTCAAGGGTTTTGTGGTGCATATAATAGTGCATATAATGGCAATATTTTAAAAATACGCCGTTGTATCAGATACCATTTCTAAATGCTGATTTTAATGATGAACCTCTCAGAGTCCCACCAGTGCGGCCCGGGAGAGTTCACGTGTGCACGTGGGGTTTGCATCCGCGACGCGTGGCGCTGCGATGGAGACAATGACTGCAGGGACTGGTCGGACGAGGCCAACTGCACAGGTGGGGAACCAGAGGCCCCCCTTTTTAATACAAATGTTGCTGCCGTCTTTCGCTTCTCCGAGCCTCCGTCTCTCCCCGTTTGTCCCCAGTGGGCCACCATACGTGTGAGGCCAGCAGCTTCCAGTGTCACACGGGTCACTGCATCCCGCAGCGCTGGATGTGCGACGGAGACGACGACTGTCAGGACGACTCGGACGAAGACCCGCAGCACTGCGGTGAGTTCAGGGACCCGCGTTGCGTTGCACTGAGAGACTCTATTTACAGGTTGACAGTTTAAGTATAAAAGCATCTTTTAAGTATAAAAGAACATTGCTGTTCACCTCCAGAGGGAACTCGGTGTAACGGCTTCCTCTGCTCCAACCACACCTGCCTGGCGGCCACCGCGCACTGCAACGGCATCCAGGAGTGTCCAGACGGCGCCGATGAGAACAACTGTGGTGAGTGACTCCGTTTGTCTACAGAGTATTATTATTATTATTAGTATTATTATTATTATCACAGGTGGTGGAAAAACTTTTATTTATAGATATTATGTTAAGATATCTTTTAAATGACAAAATAAAATCAGGAAAACTTGCATAAACATTTCCTTGGCATGTTGTCCAAGTGTCGATCTATACTTGACAGAGACCAAAAAATAATGATCCTACTACTAATTGAAATATTCAATTAAATAAAACAATGCATTGAAAAACAATTTAAATAAGACATATGGGGACATTTATAATTAGCATGTTAATCAAGTTGTTTTGTGTTATTTATTGTGTTATTTTTGTGGAAATACAGAATAATTACAATACTTAGTATTTCAAATCTTGTCTAGAAAGATCATATTGTAAAATTGTTGTTAAGACTGGTGAGCCGGCAGCTACCCGCTAACGGTACTGTACCCGCTAACGGTACTGTACCCGCTAACGGTACTGTACCAGCTAACGGTACTATACGCGCCAACGGTTCTACCAGCTAACGGTACTATACGCGCCAACGGTTCTACCAGCTAATGGTACTATACTAGCTCATGGTTCTACCAGCTAATGGTACTATACTAGCTCATGGTTCTACCAGCTAATGGTACTATACTAGCTCATGGTTCTACCAGCTAACTGTAAGACTAGCTAGTCTGAAGGTCGTACACGGCCACGTTAAAAGGTTGAGGCCAAGAACAGAACCCTGTGGAACCCCAGAAGGCAAGTTTGTGGGGTTCTGTAGGTTTTAAGCTCTGTAAATTAGTGCATATGAAATAACACGTTCGTCCACAGACCCGCTGTGCACCCGCTACATGGAGTTTGTGTGCAAGAACCGAGCGCAGTGTCTGTTCCAGTCGCTTGTGTGTGATGGCATCAAACACTGCGAAGACGGGTCTGACGAAGACACCGACTACGCCGGATGTGGTGCGTTTCTGTTCTTCTTCTCATCTCATGTAACACGTTTGTATCGAACATTCCTGAGCTTGTTCATACACACGCGTGTATTGTGCTTTTTACCCAAAACTTTCAACACATTTTCAATTCAGGTTGACAGAAGCTGAAAATATATGTATTTTGAATTCATCTTGTATTCTGTGTTCTTCTCTCAGCGACGCCGTCAGAGTTCGGAAAAGTGTGCGATTCCTACACCTTCCAGTGCGCCAAAGGGGTGTGCGTGAGCCTGGAGTGGAAGTGCGACGGCATGGACGACTGCGGGGATTATTCTGACGAAGCCAACTGCGGTGAGGAAGGAGAAGGAAGCGTTTGCACTCGCCTGTTGAATAAAAACAACGACGACGACGACTGTGAACACGTGAATATTCTCCGGTTGCAGCGGCGCCCACCGACGTCCCCGGCTGCTCGCGGTACTTCCAGTACGAGTGCAGCAACGGCCGCTGCATCCCGACATGGTGGAAGTGCGACGGGGAGAACGACTGCGGGGACTGGTCCGACGAGGCCCAGTGCACGGGTAGGGGTCGCCACGGTTACCACATGGCGGGATCAAACTGGTTAATATATAACCAATATAATCTTTACTGTAATAACATGAATACAGGACGATCCTGAGTTGATTATTTCATTATTAATCTCACAGTATCACGGTTTTGGTTCATTTAATTCCTATGAATATTCCCGACTCCGTAGTGATTTTATTTATCGTCAGGTGGAGTCTCCCCTCACACCGTCGCCCCCGGCCGCTCCACCTGTGCCCCCAACCGCTTCCACTGTGGCTCCGGAGCGTGCATCATCAACACCTGGGTGTGTGACGGCTACGCAGACTGCCCCGACGGCAGCGACGAGCTGGGCTGTCCCTACAGGTAGAGACACGCATGTCCCACTGAGACACCTGTCCCACAGGTAGAGAGACACCTGTGGAGGTTCCCCGCTCACGGACCTGTGGACACAAACCAAATGATTAAAGGAAATGAAAGAAGAATGAACAGAGGACAAAACATGAACTGTTTGTCTCCCCGGCAGCGGCTAACGGCACCGCCAAGACGGCGCCAGCCCCCACCCAGGCTGCGCCCTCTCCCACGCGGTGCACCCGGGGGCAGTTTCTGTGCCGCCGCCCCCCCCGCTGCATCTCTGACTGGCAGCGCTGCGACGGCGCGCTGCACTGCCAGGACGGCTCGGACGAGGCCGGCTGCCGTGAGTCTTCGAAGCAAGGCAGCGGCACGGAGGCGGGGGGAAGGGGTGGGGGGGGTTGAGAAATCATTAAAATGCTCTGATGGATGTTAAGAGATGTTTTATTGGCCCCATTAGTTAATTAGTTAACTAAGTAATCGAATCGGTGAGATGTAATAAGATCATGTGAATACTTAATCAGACGTAGTGATACTTGTTATTGCACCAAAATATTGGCGTGGTGCTCACATTGGTGCCCCCCCTCCCCCCCTCCTTGGCAGCGACCCGCGGGCCTCTGTTCTGCGCCAACGGGACGCGCTGCTCTGACGGGGAAGCCTGCGTTCTGGACGGTGAGCGCTGCGACGGCTTCCTGGACTGCTCGGACCACAGCGACGAGGACAACTGCACCCGTAGGTCCATCGGGGGGCCGGGGGTATTTTTAAACTGCACTTGGGTGATTGTGTGCGGTACTTCTACATTGTGCGTTTCTACAGTTGAATATTTTCTTTTTACCTGCACACTGTCCCTCATGCATGAAATCAGTAGTGTGCTGCCACCTGGTGGCTGCTGGAGGCTTTGCCTGCGAGGTGAAACTAAACTGAGGACCCCCCCCACCCCCCTTTTCTCCAGAGGACACCCTGGCCTATAAAGTCCAGAACCTCCAGTGGACACCTGACTTCCTGGGTGCCATCACGCTGACTTGGTCCCGTCCCAAGAGCCTCCCTGTGGACTCCTGCTACTTCCTCGTTTACTACAGGTGAGTTGGAATGAAACGCTGCCTTCATGGGCCGTGGGGATTTACCAACACAAGTATTTTTTGTTGTGGCCCCTCCAGGCTGGTGGGCACCCAGCAGTGGACTGTCATGGACACGCACAGCAACAAGACCAGCTACAAGCTGATGGTGCTGCAGCCCGACACCACCTACCACGTCAAGGTGCTGACGCAGTGCCTCAGCAAGCTGCACAAGAGCAACGAGGCGATCACCGTGAGGACGCCAGAGGGACGTGAGTCCCGCCGGAAAACAACCACCAGCAAGCCAAGTTCACGTGGAAACGCCATGTTGTTCATGTTGACCTTTCTCATGTTTTGGATTAAGACCACATTTAGACTTTTAAAGAAACGGAAGTTAATCATTAAGGTTTCATTTAGGTTTTCCAGAGAAACTGGTTGAATATCATTAGGCTTAAACTATTTCCTCAAATGTCGATCATGTGTCGTCCTGTGTGTTTGTCCTGCAGTGCCCGACCCCCCCAGGAACCTGCAGCTGTCCTGTGATAACGGCGAGGACGGGACGGTGGAGGCGTCCTGGAGCCCTCCGAACAAAGGACACGGCCTCATCAGAGAGTACATCGTGAGTTCAGAGCCACTAAACCGACCTTTGCACCTAAACGCATCGTAATGTAAGTGAAGTCAACTGCTGTTAGCCGTTAGCCGTGCTGCTAACATGACTAGCTCCTGTTGAACCAAACACTGATTGGTTACAATGTCACATACTCAGACCAAAGAACCATCATTGGAAGAGAAAACGCATGCATCAGGATTCATGCACGAGTCACGTGCACGCAGCCTGTTTCATGCTGTGTGTGTGTGTGTGTGTTGTGTGTGTGTGTCTCAGGTGGAGTACAGCGAGCGAGGGGGTCCGGACTGGACGTCCCAGAGATGCACCACCACCAGCAGCGAGGTGAAGGAGCTGCAGCCGGACGCTTTGTACCGGTTCAGGGTGAGCAGAGACCTGTGACATCACACGGGGGCGTGGCCTTATTGGGAACGTGTTTGTGCGTGGTTTCATGACGCCGTTGTTTCGTAGGTGGCGGCAGTGACCAGTCGAGGTGTAGGCAACTGGTCCGAGGTTAAATCCATCACCCCAAAAAAAGGTACAGGAGGAGAGTTACACACACACACACACAAAACACTCAAATAGTAGTAAAGAGTAGCATTTCTGCAGACTTTTACCCACAATTCCCGGCAGTGTGGGGTCACTAATGGAAGGCTTAAGAAAAACAAAGAGGACAACACATTATATTACTCAGACCAATTAAGCGTTTAAGATGGAACATAAAATAAGATTTATTCATCCAAAATGCTGTAAATGGATTATTTAAAACGCGTTGTCTTGTGAGGTAAGACGGCTAAAAGCAATCGGGCCTTGTTGGTGCGTGAAGGGGCCGTCCCGGTTGTGTTCACACATGCATAATGTGTGAGGGACTGTATGTGGGGGGGTCGATCCCTTTTGACCTCCTCTTTCCTTCCTGCAGCTCTCCCTCCTCCCTCGGTGATCGCTGACAGCATCACGGGCGACTCCATGAGCCTCTCGTTTAGCTTCAACTCGCAGTATGAGGTGAGAGGTCGTCACGAGTGTTTGTTTGTTTGTTTGTTTGTGGGCGGGACCAACGTGACGCCTCTCTGCTGTCCCTCAGGTCAAGAGGTACGTCCTGATCCTGTCCTGGCAGTTCGATACCCACGTCAAGGAGAGCAAGAACTACACGGTCACGGAGCGGATCCTCAAAGGTACCCTGTGCCCCCCCCCCCCCCCCCCCCTCCCCTCGGCCCCCCGACCCCGGCAACTTTCCACTCATGTCTCGCCGTCCGTTTCCCAGCCACCAACCTGACGGCGGGGACGCTGTACGAGGTGGCCGTGTGGGCTCACACCACGGTGGGGGACAGTCCCACCGCGCTGTCCCACCACCGGACCGCCGGCACGCAGCCCGAGAGGCCCTTCCTCAAGACCCGGGCCGCCAACCAGACCGCCGTGGACTGCAGCTGGACCGTCAACAGCACCAGCGCGCAGGTACGCGCTCTGGCCTGCGGCATACTGGGTAGTGGTGGCGGTCCTAGCTGGGTTAGCATAGCATAGCCTCATAGTGTATGTGTGTGTGTGTGTGTGGGGGGGGGGGGTTCAGCTGTACGGGGTGTTCTACGCCACCTCCTTCCTGGACCTGTACCGGCGCCCCCGTCAGGTCAGCACCGCGTCCCTCAGCCTGTCGGTCTCGGTGGACAGTGACGAGCAGTTCCTCTTCCTGGTGAGTCACGTTTCACACGTGTTGCTGTCAACAAAACATAAGTTCTTACAGAAGTTTCCTTAAAATGACAGCTGGTATAACGCGATGACATCATCACTGTCTCTCCGCCCAGGTGCGAGTTGTCTCTCCGTTCCTGGGTCCTCCCTCCGAGTACGCCGTGGTGAAGATGATCCCCAACGAGCGCCTGCCCCCCAGGAACCTCCACCGCGTGCGGATGGGCGGGACGACGGCCACGCTCAAATGGCAGCCGCCCTACGACGCGCCCGGCGCCCCGCTGGTACGCACGCCGCCCGCCTCCTCGACCCGGAGCGCCGGCGAGGCCGGAAGTCGGACGTCCTCTTTCTGTCTCTGTGCCTCCACCATAATCCAAAACAACCAAGAAGAGCACAGGTACAATGTTCTGTTTTTGGTGGTGACCACTAACCTCACCCGTCTCCCCCAGACGTACGCCATCCACGTGCGCGACGTGATCCGCAAAGAGGAGCGCGACTACAAGCTGACGAGCAGGAACAACACGGTGGAGTTCCTGCTGAGCGGCCTGGAGCCGGGCGGCCGCTACAGCGTCTCCGTGCGCCTGCGCAACATGAGCAAGGAGGCCGGCTTCACCCTCAGCACAGGTGCTCAATGCTGAATAAACGCTGCCTCCACCCGTCACTTCCTGCGAGCTGCTTCTCAAACACGCGTGTCCTTCCTCTCCGACGCAGTTCCTCTGCCGGCTCCCGAGGCGCTGAAGATCCTGACGGAGAAAGACCACGTGTTCCTCCTGTGGAAGAGTCTGGCCGTCAGAGAGAAGGGCTTCAACGAGAGCCGGGTGAGACGACGCGCTGCTGCACCTCCTCCGCCTGTTTAAGGTGCACGGACGTTAAACCCTGAGCTGCTGCATTGACGCGTGTTCGCAGGGTTACGAGGTGCACGTGTACGACAGCGTCACCAACCAGACGTCGTACCTGGGGAACACCACGGAGACGTACTTCCGCATCGGCAGCCTGCTGCTGGGACACAACTACACCTTCTCGGTGCAGGCGCGCTGCCTCCTCAGCGGGCAGCTGTGCGGCGAGCCGGCGCTGCTGCTCTACAACCCGCTGACGGCAGGTAGGAGGCGCACGCTTCCTGATGGTCTTTGAGATGAAGAGGTCCTGCTTCACCTTTCCCTCTCGCCGGTGTGCAGGGGCCAGCGGCGCGTCCCGCAGCGAGGGCCACCGGGGCGACGTGGCGGCGGTGGTGGTGCCGGTCCTCTTCCTGCTCCTGCTGGCGGTGTGCGGCGGCTTGGTGGCGCTCTACCTGCGGCACCGCCGGCTGCAGAACAACTTCACCGCCTTCGCCAACTCCCATTACAACTCGCGCCTGGGCTCCGCCATCTTCTCCTCTGGGGACGAGCTGGGTGAGATGGTTTGTTGTTTTGGTCGTTGGACGCTCGGTCGCGTTGCGGTAGTTTGTTAGCTGCTAGCTGCGCCAGTATTTCCTTTAAATTACTACTGTCCCCTCGCAGGCGATGATGACGAAGATGCTCCAATGATCAGCGGCTTCTCGGACGACGTTCCAATGGTCATCGCGTAGCGAGACGCCCCTCCCCTCTGTTTCCTGTTTCTCTCTCCCTCCCTCCCCTCCGTCCCCGTCCCCCGTCACTCGACGAAGAGAACTAGACGGGGATGGAAAACTTTCCTTGTCCACGATTAGCAGGAAACATGAAGAAAAAAAAGTGTCACGAGAGAGATATTTTTCAAAATACAATGCACTTTTTTGTGGATGCGCAATAACTTATTTTTTATAATGTTAAACATATATATATACATATATATAGACATACATGTACATGTTGATATATATGTATATATATATATATGCATATAGGGTAAAAGGACTAATGGTCTAAAGGAGGAAGGAAAGAAGTGGACTTTGAAGTGAAGTAAGTTGAGTTTGTCCGTCAACTCGTCAGCCAATCAGAACGGTCCATTGCTTAAAGCCAAAATGAGCATCCAGAAACTGTATATTTAGGATGCAAAAAAAACACGAGCGATAATGGTCACATGTTTGGGCTTCGGTACTATCGCAGGTCAGATGAGAGCCGTGGAAGAACCGTAGAGTTTAATCTTTCACGCAATCTGCCATTTTTCCATTTCAACGATTCTTTGTAAAGTCTGTTGACCCTCATAGATACACCTTTATTTTCCACCACCAGCACACTGTTGCATGTCTGTTATGTCGAGGCCACACACGGTACCAGAATATTCGGACCTGTACATTTTAACAACACGTAGTTCTGTAAAAATATGTTGTCGTTTTTAAATCGGCCAGGACCACGAGTTAAAGTCCCTCAGCGTCTGCAGTCGTAGAGGAAGTGGGTTCTCAGGGATCAGTGTCGGATCGGACACCAACGCACCACCACCACCACCCCCACCACGGCTTAGGCAGCACCGCCCACCCGCCTGTGTGCAGGAGTCTAGAAAAAAAACATTTAAAGTTTTTAAGTAACCAGTTGTTGTGTCCGGTGATGCAGAGGTTTTTATCTCAACAGCAACTTATTTTTCCAGAAACTTGAGCGTGTCGGACAGTTGGCGCGTTCGGGCCTAGCCAGCCGGTTGTGTGCTAGCACCAATCCGCTACGGGCGCCAACCAGGGCAAGCGAGCAACACGTGAAAAAAAACATGTGTTTAAAAAGTGTGGCTAGCTAGTAGCATCCTAGTTATCTGGTTGCGTGCTAGCATGAATTTAAAACGTGTGGCTAGCTAGTAGCATTCTAGCTATCTGGTTGTGTGCTAGCATGAGTCAGCGACGAGCACCAGTTAGCTAGAAAACAAACTTTTATTAAAAAAAATGTTAAGTATGCCTGCAGCATGCTAGCTACGTAGCTTGAGGACAAACAAGACATTGCTTGTTTTGGGAAATTTCATAAAGAAATGTGAATGATAAAACAGTGCGAGTTGAGTTAACTTATCATTTTTTTTAAACAATGTTCAGTTCATCAAAACAAACGGCTGCAGAATGCAAACATTTTCATTATTGAATCAGCTGCCTATTCCTTTTTTTTCCCCCAAGTTGCTTGTTTTGTCTGACAACCATTTAAAACGTAAAAATATTCTATTTCATGAAAAACAAATAATAGTGTTTCGGCAAAAAAGTGAATAATTTGAGTGATGACTCAAAACGTATCCGTCCATTTGCTGTAATCCCGTTTATCAATAGTCCCGTGTCAACGTTTCTGGAAAAAGATGTTTCTGTTGATTGTTTTTAATTTTGTATTTTCATGCCGTGAGATCGCACCTGAACTCAGCTGCACGCGTGTTTGTGCTCATGAACTCTGTTGCTCATTCTTTTTGCGAGTTGGATTTGTCATTTTTAAAGTTCCAGTTAGTGGTTCCAGTTGTATGTACAGAAGAGAAGTGTTGCACGTAATTTTATGATCACAAAAAAGGAATTTGGGGAGAATCCCCTTTGTCCTCCCCCCCCCCCCCCCCCCCTCCGTACTGTAGTCCATTAACTGATATTTTGTGTTTCGGTTTGAGCCGATTGTTGGACGTCTTCATGAATGTATTTTATACCTGAACTGTCCCAGCTCATTGTACTACTGCCCCTCCCCCTAGTCTCCCCCTGGTCTCCCCCCTGGTCTCCCCCTCTGGTTTGGTTGATGCTCAGTTGTAAACACCCAAAGCCCCAAATCACAAAGCTACGCAACCGTTTTTAATTTTTTCTTCTTGGACGTTCTTCGTTTCCTCGAGCTCGACTTCTCGTCCGCGACGGTTTTCTTAAAAGCCTTAAAAGCTGTTTCTTTTCATGGCATTAAAGCCTTTTTTTTTTTTTTAGCTGCCTGGAGTTTGTTTTGCCACATATTGCCTTATTAGAACACACTGTGTTTGTATGTAATGTGCTGTTTGTATGATGGAACACAAGGGCACACGCATGCGCACACACACACAAGCGCGCTAAGGAGGCTGGGGGGGACGATACCGTTTGGGCATCGGGTTCATTTGTCAGATCACTGCTCCTTTCTGGCTGCTTTTACGAGAGCCTCTTTTCATTCAGGTTTTACACGTGTACAAAGTTTAATTATTGGTTCTTGTGTCACCGTTTGCTTCCCACTTGTCTTAAATAGTTGCTTCAAAATGTTGCGCGGCACAGAGTCGGATCCTGTTGACCACATCGAAGATATAAATGTCCCGCTTGCTTATCTGGTGTTTGAAGAGATGATGTGAGGCGTTTTAAAAAAGCACTTGTACTGAAATAAACTTCCTGAAAATCACACCGTGCCGTTTATTTCTTTCACCCTGTAAAGTCCGACGGTAAACCCAAATATCAAGCACAATATGTAACTGTCGATCGTAATTTAATTCACAAATGAATTAAATTGATATGGTGTGAATAAAATACATCAAACACCAGTTGAAAAGTAAAGTTCTTTTTTTTTAAGTGTTAATATTTTAGAAAAAAAAAGTCACAATATAAAACCCCAAACAAAAATCCTAAAAGTACGTATTAGGACACAAACCTGCACTAAATAGATGGATAATCTAATTTTTTTCTCCCAGTGGTAGAAAAAGGAAAAAACAAATACTAATAATGCATTCATTAAGCAACGTTAAATATACGTTCTACACGTGTAGAGGTTTGTATTCATATAGAAATATTAGGATGTTATTTATGCAGCAATTACACCATGTAACGGAGTGATTTTATACTTAATGTTGTGTTGTGCATTTAGACAAACAAACCAGGTGTGTGTGTGCGCGAGCGTCAGATGCCGCCACCAGGGGGCAGGAAGTGACTGGTCACATCAGGTGATCAGTCTGGTTGTTTATTACGACAGAAGGATTTACGAAAACATGAACATGTTAAATGGAGTTTGTGACATAAATAAATACATCTATATATACACTTATGTCATGCAGAGCACGTGTGTGTCATCAAATACATTGAAACAACCCAACAAATAGTTCTTCTGCGCATTTGAACCTGTCTTAAACATGTCAGACACACATGTTCACAGTCACGTATACACATTCATACATTTGTGGGCATAGAATGAAATATTGTAACACAACAACACCCTGTCTCACTCCACAGGTCACACGGTTGGTTTAGAGGTCCCTCACTTTCTGATTGACTGGGGTCAAAGGTCAACCTACTGGGGGCAGACAGCATGAGGTCAGGGCCTGTGTGTTTGTGTGTGAGACAGACACAACAACAGAGGAGGAGCCGCAGCACGAGGAGGGTCACCATCATCTTCATCAGGGTGGAGGAGGGTCATGTGGTCACTTCACTGGTTCAGTTCACCGGCTCAAGGTGCAACACAAAAGCGGGATGAAGCGACGTCGTTTGACTCAACAGGTTTTATTAACGTACCAATGTAGAAAATAATAGTGATAACAAACAAAGGTCTAGGGTTTAAAGTCTCGGGTGCCTCTGGAGTGAGTCCTTCAGGTAAGGCACAGCTGTCTTAAATAGTCCACTAATGATCAATTAGGGCGGAGGAAGCGAATCAGAGACTCCCACGGCCTGGACCAATAGGATCAGGGACGTCACAATATATATATATATACATGGATGTGTATATATACATGAGTTTGTGAAGAGACCCCTACAGCCTCAACTAATGATACCATGACCCCCCCCCCTCCCCTCCGCCTCCCCTCCCCCGTGATGCTGTCAAAGAGAGGGAAGGATGGAGCGCACGCCACTGTAGATAGAGACCCCCCAGCTGCAGACCATCTTTCATGTGTGTGTGTGTGTCAGTGTGTGTGCTTGTGTGTGTGTGTGCTCATATGTGTGTGCGCTCATGTGTGTGTGTCTGTGCGTGCGTGTGCTCGTGTGTGTGTGTGTCTGTGCGTGTGCTCGTGTGTGTGGCTCCGGTTGTCATCAGGACTTTGTGGTGCCGTCTGACTTACATTTCTTTGTGGTTGCAGATATTCTCATTTCCATCCACAGTGTGAGAATACACCCCCCCAATCCTCCCACCCGCCCCCCACTCCTCTAACTCCCCCCCCCCTCTAACCCCCTCCCTCCTGACCCCCCCACGCTCTGTCCTCAGAACAAGGGCCCCGGACATGAAGGGAGACATTTGTCCTCGGCCCCTGTGACGTGCTTCTCTTCGCCATTGTTCCGTGAGCCTACTGTTAATATCCGTTTCAAATCTGCTTACTTTCAGATTCCATCACTCCGGGCGGGGCGCACAAAGACAGGCCTATGCCCCCCCCTCTCTCCCCCCCCACCTCACGCCCCCTGTCCGGGAGAAAAGGATGCAAACAGAGGTCGTCAGTGTGTTCCTTGACTCGGCTCACAATGGCGGCAGTGTGAGCGGCGGCGTGATGATGGACGGTCGGAATTAAACAAACAAAAGGTCGAGAGGAAGTGAATTGATTTAGTTGATGGGGGGGGGGGGAGGGGTGATTACTTTACATTACTTTACACCCCGATGATAAAATAAAGATAGACGAGAAAGAAATTTGTTTTTAGAAACAGTGTTCTCTTATTTTGCTTTGTTTTTACATTGAATGCTTCTATAAATATACTATTACAATCATTATTAGTCTCAAATATATAATATAAAATATATAATATATAATCAAATGTAACATGTCAATTAGTGTATTTTGTAAATGTATATTTCTCAGTGCATTCTTAGTTCTAGGGGACAGGAAGTGGTGCTAAGGAGACGCTGGGGGACAGGAAGTGGTGCTGAGGAAACATGCGGCCCTGCCAGCTTCCCATGTCATTACTGGAACACACACACAGACGGATGATGGGATGCGGGCGTAGATGAGAGGACGCAGGCGTAGATGAGACGATGTGGGCGGAGATGAGACGATGTGGGCGGAGATGAGAGGACGCGGGCGTCGATGAGACGATGTGGGCGGAGATAAGATAATGTGGGCGTAGGCGAGAGGACAAGGGCGTAGATGAGAGGACGCAGGGGTAGATGAGATGATGTGGGCGTAGATGAGAGGACGCGGGCGTAGATGAGACGTTGTGGGTGGAGATGAGAGGACGCGGGCGTAGATGAGACAATGTGGGTGGAGATCAGAGGACGCGGGCGTAGATGAGACGATGTGGGCGGAGATGAGACGACGCGGGCGTAGAAGAGACAATGTGGGCGGAGATAAGATAATGTGGGCGTAGGCGAGAGGACAAGGGCGTAGATGAGAGGACGCGGGCGTAGATGAGACGATGTGGGCGTAGATGAGAGGACGCGGGCGTAGATGAGACGATGTGGGTGGAGATGAGACGACGCGGGCGTAGATGAGATGAGACGATGTGGGCGTAGATGAGAGGACGCGGGCGTAGATGAGACGATGTGGGCGTAGATGAGAGGACGCGGGCGTAGATGAGACAATGTGGGCGGAGATGAGACGATGTGGGCGGAGATGAGAGGACACGGGCGTAGATGAGAGGACGCGGGCGTCGATGATAGGATGCGGGTGTAGATGAGAGGACGCGGGCGTAGATGAGACGATGTGGGCGGAGATAAGATAATGTGGGCGTAGGCGAGAGGACAAGGGCGTAGATGAGAGGACGCGGGCGTAGATGAGACGATGTGGGCGGAGATAAGATAATGTGGGCGTAGGCGAGAGGACAAGGGCGTAGATGAGAGGACGCGGGCGTAGATGAGACGATGTGGGCGTAGGCGAGAGGACGCAGGCGTAGATGAGATGATGTGGGCGTAGATGAGAGGACGCGGGCGTAGATGAGACGTTGTGGGTGGAGATGAGAGGACGCGGGCGTAGATGAGACAATGTGGGTGGAGATCAGAGGACGCGGGCGTAGATGAGACGATGTGGGCGGAGATGAGACGACGCGGGCGTAGACGAGACGATGTGGGCGGAGATAAGATAATGTGGGCGTAGGCGAGAGGACAAGGGCGTAGATGAGAGGACGCGGGCGTAGATGAGACGATGTGGGCGTAGATGAGAGGACGCGGGCGTAGATGAGACGATGTGGGTGGAGATGAGACGACGCGGGCGTAGATGAGATGAGACGATGTGGGCGTAGATGAGAGGACGCGGGCGTAGATGAGACGATGTGGGCGTAGATGAGAGGACGCGGGCGTAGATGAGACAATGTGGGCGGAGATGAGACGATGTGGGCGGAGATGAGAGGACACGGGCGTAGATGAGAGGACGCGGGCGTCGATGATAGGATGCGGGTGTAGATGAGAGGACGCGGGCGTAGATGAGACGATGTGGGCGGAGATAAGATAATGTGGGCGTAGGCGAGAGGACAAGGGCGTAGATGAGAGGACGCGGGCGTAGATGAGACGATGTGGGCGTAGGCGAGAGGACGCAGGCGTAGATGAGATGATGTGGGCGTAGATGAGAGGACGCGGGCGTAGATGAGACGTTGTGGGTGGAGATGAGAGGACGCGGGCGTAGATGAGACAATGTGGGTGGAGATGAGAGGACGCGGGCGTAGATGAGACGATGTGGGCGGAGATGAGACGACGCGGGCGTAGACGAGACGATGTGGGCGGAGATAAGATAATGTGGGCGTAGGCGAGAGGACAAGGGCGTAGATGAGAGGACGCGGGCGTAGATGAGACGATGTGGGCGTAGATGAGACGACGCGGGCGTAGATGAGATGAGACGATGTGGGCGTAGATGAGACGATGTGGGCGGAGATGAGAGGACGCGGGCGTAGATGAGACGATGTGGGCGTAGATGAGAGGACGCGGGCGTAGATGAGACGATGTGGGCGTAGATGAGACGATGTGGGCGTGGATGAGAGGACGCGGGCGTAGATGAGACGACGCGGGCGTAGATGAGATGAGACGATGTGGGCGGAGATGAGACGATGTGGGCGGAGATGAGACGATGTGGGCGGAGATGAGACGACGCCTCCTCGCCTTCTTCGAATCTCGATTATAACCAATTGTTTTTTTCACTCACATGACCTGAGTACTGAAACTAATAAAACTAAGAAACAGAAGAGTGAAGAGTGGAACGTTGGTTATGACAGAAACCACATGGTGATGATGATGTTTCTTTCCACATGTTACATGCTGCTTGTGCAAACCATAGAAGCTCTACACTCCATTTGAGGTCGTTACATTTTATTTTCTTTGAGAATTCAAAAGCTAATTATCACTTCTGGTCGTCTTTGTGGATAAATTAGCACATTTCTGTCTGCGGCTTTTAGTTGTCCAGTCTCCCTGCCAGTCTGTCACACTGCCCAGAATATTGCTTTGTGTCACCCAATTAGAAGTGGAATTATCATTAATTAAAATGGAAAGTGTGCCACCCGTTCCTGTCAACTGTGGAGAAAGAAATAATGATAATCTGCCACCTAAACCTTTGTTCCACAAACCGCTAAGAGCTAATTAGAGGACATGAAAGGGGACACGATATCTTGTTTTGATGAGGCTTTAATAACGTTGCAGCCATCTTGTGGGTTTTTGAACGGAGACGTCTTCGTCAGTTTCGGTACACAGAGTGAAATTAATTAAATAAGAAAGAAAGACTCCACAAACAGGAGGCTACAAAAAGCATGTTGAGAGGTCAAAACTCTTCACAATGAAGGAATAAAATGAGTGTGAGTGTGAATACGCAGTAAAACTATTCAGGCAAAAAGACACAGGTGGGCTGAAAGCTGATTGGTGGATGAAACTGCAGAGAAGATGAGGCTGAAAACAGGAGTTAAAAGCACAAAGACAGAATCAAACCTAGGAAACACAAGTCGGTGAACTTCAAAATAAAACAGGAAACTACATAAACTTGTATATTAAACAACAGAATGTTGTTATTTAAAAATACATTTTATAATACATAATACATTTTATTATGGGTTGAATTTATTGCATTTACTATTTTGTGTTTGCTTTTTAAAAATGTTTATTTGTTTTCGCCTGAGACAAATAGTAAGTCCTGTAACGGGAGGATTGGTGGGCAAAGCGAGGGGATATGAAAGGGCTGAGCATGGGAGAGAGGGTGAGAGAGGCTTTGGGGGGAGAGCATGTGACAGAGTGGATTGAGGGGGGGCGGCTTGGGGAGTCAAGCTGCCGTCTGGCCTAATGTACCCACGCTGTGATTGGCTGGGAGCGCTGGCCTGCATACCTGATACCGGGCTCTGCTCTAATCGTCCTCTTCCTGTTGCCGGGCTCGGACAACGCTCCTTTCTCCTTTTATCTTGCTCGCTCGGATCAGGTTGCTCAAAGAAAAAACGCCGCCCGCCACAAACTCTCCATTACTTTGACCCTGGGCCCCTTCCCCCCGTCCCTCCCCATCACTCCCCCCCTTTTCCTCTCAGAATAAGCCCGGCCTTCACTTCCACACTGTGTGCAGACACAAGGTGGCCGCCGAGACGGACAGCGGAGGCGTCGGTTAAGCAACTTGTTGCTGGAAGGAAGATTGATTCTGTGATCATAGAACACATGAGAGAAACAGGGCAGACAGGCGGCAAACAAAAAGAGTTTGAACAGTGTGGTTTTGTTTTGCTAAATGTTTTTTACTTTGTTCTCTCATTCGTCGTCTCATTGATCGTCTCATAGCTCAGCTGACACAGTCTGCTGGTCAGCTAAATGTCTGTCAAGAATACAGAGCTGAAACTAGAGGCCGTCATGTGATCAAACCAGCAATGGTGCCGATGCCGAATTTAATCTGGCGCGTAAATGATGTGTTTCGGGGGGGCGGATCCTCGGGCGTTAGACGCCTGCTTTGTTACCACAACAACCCACAATGATGTGTTCTGGACATAAAGAAAATATATGCAAATAACAAAATGGATTTGCTTGTCTTAGACCAGAAGCACTTGGTTTGGCGAAACCTTGTGGTCGACGGGAACTAACATTGTCTGTTTGAACGATAATCTCCTTCGTTTTGCACCCTTCACTTATTGTGGCGGGTTTAGAAAGCATGTGACTCGAAAACGCGGAGATCAGTGTCTGTCAAAGAGTCACTGAACTGAACTCGTCCGGTCATGACTGAAAGGAAGCACACAGAGAAGGTGTAACACTATCAGTGTCACATGTGGGGCGCCACAAGGTTCAACCCTGGGTTCACTGATTATCCTGGGTTCAATGTTCCCCAGAGGTTCTAAAAACACCAGCAACCTCCAACCCCACCCCCGGCAACCTCATTGCATCTTCAGCCTGCCGTTTTTCTGTTGGACATAGTCCTCTAATTTTGGTATTCTGTCCCGTCCCGTCTCATCTAGTGTTGTCCTGCATTGTCCCGTCCTGTCTCCCCTGCTGAAGCAGAGTGGCCAGGTGTTGTGAATGTATGTGGATTCTCAGTGTCACTGTGCACAGTGGGAGGACAAAGACAGTATTGAGAAGGCCGACGTAGAGCAGAGAGCAGCACAGGATACTCTTACAGACTGGCCAGGGTTTGTGCCAAGTCCTCCCTCCATACACACAACAGACACTGTGTTCAGTTTCTCCCCACTACCGGCTTTGTCCTGTCAGACTCTCGTTTTCTCCCTCCCACCTCCTCTACCTCCTGTCCTCCTTTGCACTTTTTTTTAATGTGTGTTCAGAGCAGGTTGGCGTCGGCATCTAAGGGTGTAGCTGGGAGGCCCAGATAGCAGAGGGTCTACGAACAGACTCGGGCAACAAAGACTGTCCTCTTGACCTGCGGGGACACAAAGTCCGTGAAGCTGAAAGAAGCTCAGTCGGGTTGCACTTCAAACAAAGGACAACAAGAAGCGGTCGAGGAACTTGACTCTCACTTATGCTTAAGTCACATTTTTGTTCTTGGTTCTTGGTATGGACACCCTTAGAAAGATCTCGTTACGGATAGCACTTGCAGGGGAAAGTATCTCATTTGTGCCGATACCCAACGTGTCAAAGGAAGCAAACAATGATACAGGTGAAGGAGGACATTTGTATGAGGACGCCTTCTGCTGCCATGGTAACGGATTCCTCAGAGGGTTTTGGCTCGCTGCCATGACAAACTTAACAAAGCATCTCAGCCATCGCAGACACGCAATTAGTGTTTGCCTTTCGTGAACCGTGCCCGCCCCCCCACAGCCACATGTAGAACTCAAGAAGCCAAACAAGCTGGAGACACCGACGGTAATTGACTCAGTGTTGCAGAATCGCCCAATAACAACGATCCTGTCTCGACTCAGGGGTCGGGGTTGGAGGGGTGGGGGTGCAATGTTTTTTGTGATAAAGCGTCTTTCAGCAGCAGAAAGCAGCTTGAAAAAACGGAACATTTTTCTTCTACAGTCAACTTTCAGTTTTTTGCATCCTGATTCAACCAGTCTAAACTGTATTGTTCCCCCCCGAGATGAGTCCCAGAAAGGAAGGAAATGTGGCTCAAACATCTGCCTGTGTGTTTCCTACGAGAGAAACTTGCACCACGCTCTGTGGAGACTTTAGATCGCTCATGTCAGGTTGTGTCCCCACAACGCAGAGTGGACATCAGGACTCTTCCTCCCTCTGTCTCCAGTGTGTGATCTACCGTTTGCATGTAAACAGAGAAAGATGTCACCGATGTGCTAATGGGAACCTCGCCCTGAAGGAGAAGAAGAAACAGCAGAAGGGGGAAAAGAAGGAAAAGAAGCCGTGAAATTGTGATGTCATCAGAAAGCAGAGGTGGTGCTCGCTCTGCTTCTGGGGGCGAAGCGTTTAACGAGCCCCCACCAAGCTGTCAAAGACCCGTCCAGTGTCCTCTATGGCTTCTTTCCACCTCGGCCTTGAAGCAAGGCACACAATGACGCCTCGGGGTCCGAGCGGGGCGGCACCGGATGATCATGTGATCAGAGACAGAAGGGCATCTGGTACAAGTAACACTTGGATACTAAAACAAGTTGAATTTATTGTCTTTTTTGTTCCCTCCAAACCTCTTTTGAACTGACAGATTTAAAAAGTGAAATACGATTTAGAGATCAATCAAATCATCAACAACAGCAACTAGAAACACAGAACAACACGCCAAAGCAGCAGTACTCATCCTGCGTCGAGAACTTTTATCAAGTCATAGCTTCCAAAGTGTGCGTGTGTGTGTGTGTGCACCATATGTTCATCTGCATTTGTGTGTGTGCATGGTGTGTGTGGAAGTGAGTGTCGTGTCTAAGATAATTAACCCTCCACAGAAGCGTGTCATTCCTCTCCGGCGTGTCAGAGCCGACCCCCCGGGGGGCCCTAAGGAGGAAATGCTGATTTACTCTCACACGAGTCCATCAGCTCCTCCGGTTGCTTTGTTTGTCTTCCCCTCTATTCCCCCACCTGCAAACGCACACACACACAGTTAACATCCACCTGCCAACTGCCCCCCCCATTAACTCCTCGTCCTTTTGCACAGGGGTTCTTGGGGCTGTTTTCCCTCACATTTCACGCTGCAGCATTAACGCGAGCTGACACGCTGGATTAAAGGCCGGCAGCTGGAATGCCCGCTGCCTTTGTGCGCCGTGGACCTCGGCCAAGACGGACCTGGGAAAAGGGCCCCCTCCTCGGGAGCCAAACAGTGGGCGGCGCTTACCTGACGGAGGAGTAAACCCTCCACTGGGGGGGTTGAGTCCAGTCAGGTGAACATGGAGAGGAGGAGGAGGAGGGGCCGCTCCTCTGTAAAGGAGCTCAGAGAGCAACAACGCCGCCCGACTCCAACGAACCTCGTGGATCAAAGCTGCTCCTTCGAGGTCAATGCAGCTTCAAGTAATCAGACTACTTTGAGTAGTAGCAGTGTTGAGTGAGCGGGATTTCCTCACAAGAGATGTGAGAGAAAAGAGTCCAAAAGCCACCGTTCCTTCCTCGCGGCCTCAAGGAGGAGTTAGGAAGACTTAACCTTCACTGTGATGTCCATCAGGATCCTTTGTTCTAATAAGTCATGGTGAATGATGCCGCTGCAAGGCATTGTGGGAGGACATGATCTCCATTGTTTCCTCTGGTAAAGGAACTAAAGGATTTAGATGATGTGCAACGCTGTGATTGCCTTAAAGAAATCCAATTAATTATGTTTTTGTATTTTCAAGATGACACATCATGAATCTAGAAACCCTAAAAACATACATTTTTAATTTCTTCGCATTCATGTATTGATTTACATGTGTCATTTTTAAACTAAAAGCATTTTAACAATATAATTGCACACACACACACACATGCACACCACAGAGGAGAAGGGGGGGGGGGGTTCTGAGAACTGGCAGTTTTATGGCTTCAAATATTTCCCCCCAGAGATCTGTCTAAATAGATAACATAATCATTCCCAAAGTACTGCTAGGCTGTGTGTGTGTGTGTGTGTGTGCGTGCGTGCGTGTGTGTGTGTGTGCGTGTGTGTGCATGCGTGCGTGTGTGTGTGTTTCATCATTTCGGTGATCCCCGAGTTCATGACTTATATCTCATTTTGTTTTCTGGATCGTACAAAACGGAAGAAAGTCCTTGTTTATCTTTTCTTCAAAATCAATTAAAAATCAATCTCATTGATTATAGTATAATATTTTTTTGGTCAGTCGTCTACCTTGTAGTTTGTCTTTTCTTCGGCAGAAAAACGTGCAGGCAAACCGGACAGGAAACGTGACGTTTGTCAGAGGTCAAAGGTCACAGACTATGTACCGTATTGTGAAGAATGGGCCGTCCTTATGTTGATGTTTTTTAAACTGTTGAGCTGTGCAGACCATGTTAGAGACCTGTCAATCAGCGTGTAGCCCCGCCCCCTAAAGCGTCCCCTGCTTCATGGTCTGTTTGACTCTAAATGGACCATAATTCACTAAATGAACATCATGCTACGTTGAAGAAGACTTGAAACTAGAGACTGAGACCATAAACTCATGTTTACAATGTTTACTGAGGGAATAAATCCAGAGAGAAGTAGAGTCACTTCCTCATAGACGTCTATGGGAGAATCCATGTCTGGATCTGCTTTATAGATTTTTCTCACGGTCGATGTCATGGAGTACACTTTTATCCAACATTCGTTTGAGGCATGGACTTCAGCTTCTTGGAGCTCCAGAACGTTTCTTTTGTCTGACTTTCCCTTGTGAAGGTAAAGGTTTAGGCCCAGGATTAACTAACCAGTCTGAGGCCCAAAAGCATCACAGAGCTTAAAAAAAGAAAAGAAAAACAGGTGAGACCAGCAGGAGGAAGTGCATGAAGAAAAGGGCGCTGAAAAGGGTGATTTTTTTTGTTTTGTTATTTGGGGCCCAAGTGAGGAGGGTCGGGGGGGGGCGGCGGGGGGGTCTCAGTATTACTGAGCATCTGGTCCACTAGACGACGCAATACAAGAATTGAACTTCACTGCGCTGCATGATTGATTCGTATGAAGCGGGTGATTAAGGATAATGTGTTAAGCTGCATTAAACCCTCAGAAGATGGATTGTAATCTAAGCCGGTGTGTCCGTCAGACACTCGTGAGAAAGCCTGCAGGGATGCACAGGCGTGTTTCCTGTGCTACAAGTAGCAGATTAAACTGTATTATGTATTGTATTATGTGAGTTATTGTTGAGAAAAAGAGGTTGATGAGGATATTTAAAAAATGTGGCTGAATAACATGAGATTGTTTACTGAACGCACTCTTAGTGGAAAATGTCGTCGCGTGTTTTCGTCCCAGGAGACGACGTCCTTAATTGTTTACGCACATATTAAAAATACGTGCCTCCCACTGGCGCTTCACTCGCTTGAGTTAATTTCCCAAAGTGGCCGAAACACACAGAAGCCAAAACCGGGCAGGTGGTTTTTTGTTGCTAGGTAGACTTCTTTGTCGGCATCAGAACGCACGCCAATGCTCTGCTGTGTTTGAATTTCAGTTTACATCCGACTGTAAAGGCTGTAAACATCGGGATATTTCGTTCGTTTAAATATGGCTGATTTCTCCAGGATGACGGAGCTCTCCAAAGGGATGAAACAGCTGTACGCAGGCCAAGGACAGGCCAAGTGACTCTACTTCTCTGTAGTGACCAGCAGGGGGCGACTCCTCTGCTCCCATAGACGTCTATGAGGAAATGACTCTACTTCTCTGTAGTGACCAGCAGGGGGCGACTCCTCTGCTCCCATAGACGTCTATGAGGAAATGACTCTACTTCTCTCTGGATTTATTCCCTCAGTAAAAATCATGTAAACATGAGTTTATGGTCTCAGTCTCTAGTTTCAAGTCTTCTTCTGTAATTTAGTGAATTATGGGATGCTTTAGGCTGATGGATAGGTCTCTAACAGACAGAAATCCTCGTGTTAGTTTGTGGAGAACTTGTGTGACAGCGTGCTGGAGTAGAAGCAGCAGGCGGAGGTGAGATAAGATGCAGCGCTTCAACACGCCGTGTCCCTTTAAAGGAAGTTTCATGTCTATAATCCACTTTACAGACATAAGAAATGAAACCAGCGTTTGTGCGCTAACGTGTGCGGTAACAGACGTAGTACGAGTGTTGTGATAAAGTCTGCAGTGGCTGGTGGGTGATGTCACTTATCTCCACGTGGGGGGGCGAGGGGGAGAGGGGGGGGGGGGGGGGAGAAAAGGCCGATAAGAAGAAAGAAAAGGCTTCTAAACACCTGCGACAGAGGCTGTTTATGTGGTTCCGGACGATCGGATATAAATAGTCTGAGACGTGAGGCCTTTTATGGCCTGGATGTGGCGGCGTGTGTCGTGCTCGTGGCAGAGCATTGCACACACACACACACACACAGAGTGATCTCATCAGGCGGGTCTGTTCATCCGAGCATTAAACAACCCTCTGCACATCTCTGCAGGAACAACAAACAGACAAGAGGAGAGCAGATGATATCTGACTCATAAAGAATACAGACTGAAAGGAGAAGAAGGAGTTTGTGAGCCGGACGCCTCGCTGGACGCAGTCGATCATCATCGAGTGGGAGGAGCCTCGGAGGAGGAGGAGCTTCCGTCAGGACGGGTGGAGTTCTGGCCGCTCGCTGAAGGAGAAAGGAGGAGAAGCCTTTCGGGGGCCACCTGGCCGCCTGATTCGCGTCAGATAGCCACACGTATAATAGGGATTTATTTCCCCCTTGAGCAGCAGTGAAGCCCGAGATGCAGCTGCAGGACCACAGACCCCCCCCCCCCCACCCCCACCCATCAACCTGTTAGTCTTTGATCCGATTTTGCGATAAATAATGAAGGTGGTGATGAAAAAATATCAAAACCATGTGCCATGCAGGCTTAGAGTGTGTGTGTGTGGGGCGGAGTCGTATACCTTAAAGAAGAAGAGGAGAAAAATAAAATGTTCTTGAACTTGGCTGATAGCATCAGCAATTTCCTCCTCTTCTGTTCCTCTGTGTGTATCAGCCGCCGGCTCATTACTGGGGGAGGAGGGGGGGGCGGGGGGGGGGGGGCGGGGGGGGTCCTGTAAGGAGCTTTCGGTGCTCTACAGTCTCCTGCACACCAACATGATAGAACTCACTCTGTCATTAACAGTTCTTCTGTTTTCATACACTTTTATCTTATATAACTTATATCTTCCGTCCTGTTCTTTGTGAAACATTCGGTAAAGAGATAAAGTGTGACGTGGTGGGGAGTAAAACCTCCCCCCCCTCCCCCCCATGAGCAGCTCCTCTGTGCTCGTATAGTTTCCTCCCCTCACACAATGCTGCTGCTCTGCTTGGCTGGTGTTTGGTTCAGCCTGTGGGAACCTTCCTATAGCGTGAAGAAACCAAGGAGAGAGAGAGACGGGGGGCAGAGGGGGGAGAGAGAGGGGGGGGCACAGAGCTCCCCACAGACATAGACACAGACATAATAGCATTCTTAAGAGCCAGAGAGCAATGAAAGACAGTGTGGAGAAAGTTGAACACTCTTCACACTTCATTGCCCCCCCCCAGCCTCTCTCACCCCCTCTGACCCGCCCCCCCCACCCTCCCTCTGACCCCCTGCCCCCCACGCCCCCTTTTTCCTTCCTCTCCAGCACACACACTTTTCTTCTTAGGGGATTCTTTTGAAATGGGAAAGATCAAAGAGGGCCAAGTGCCACACACAGACACACACACACACACACACACACACACACACACTGACACGCACGCAAACACACACTCACACAGCGACACACAGACACACACACACACACACACGCACAGACAGACAGCTACACAGGGTTTTCTTATTTCCAAGTTTCCTCCATCCTGCTCGCCGCTGTGTACATTTGAAATGGCGGCTTCAGAGCGGCGCAGGTGGAGGTGTGATGAGACACATTCAGGGGCGGAGCAGATAATCAGAGACAGGAAGTGGCCTGAAACGAGTGGAGAGGAGAGCGACACTTTGAAACGACGAAAGGAAAAAAATAAATAACTGAAACCTCAAATTCAACAAAATGTTGGATTGTTATTTGGACGAGTGAAGTAGAGGATGAAGGGCAGCGGCCATATTTGAACTGAGTGTAGCCCCGCCCTCAAACACACCCCGCCGTCTTTTGACTCTTGACTGAGTCTCATTGGATTCATCCAACTACATCATCAGCCGCCACGATGACCTCACATCCTGTCCGCTAAAGGGAACCTCTGCCTGACGGGAAACGCCGTGGAGCGGATATCAGCGGGTCGATCAGGTGGTTAAAGATGGCGGAATTACAACACACTCTTGTGTGTGTGTGTGTGTGTGTGTGTGTGTGAGACGGGCAGATAGAGGCGCGTTTCTTTTGCTTTGCTTTTCAGGGATGTTTTTAAATCACAGCACAGGGGCTTTTTATTAACCCTCAAATCTGGTGGTTTGATATGATGGAAAGACAGATAATTAGGGATTTCATTTTCCTTTTTGAAATAATAAATGAGTCTTTGATCATTTTTCGGCCCACAAGCTACTCTTCAACCGACCGTGTCATGGCGATCCCCCTCCTGCCCCCCTCCGCCCCCCCAGGACACAACGTCCAGAACGAATCGATATAAAAACACAGGGTCTCTCTTTGGTAGGGCAGCCAATCACAGAATGATTATATATAAATATTCTATTGTACAGTGGAGTTTGGTATATGTTTATACTCATATTTACCCTTTCTGCTGTAAGTACATGTTGTGTGATGTCTGTATGCTACCGAGACCTTTGAATTTACCCGCACATCGGTATCGGCCGGTAAAAGCTTGAAATGTTTCTGCCGATGAGCCTTGCCGATAAGGTGGGGTGTTTACTACGCGCACGTGACGACCGTGAACGCAGCTTGAGCGCCAGAAACGTAAACTTCCAACATGTCGGCTGTGTAACAGGTCAATCCAGAGAAATTCTTATATGAAGAGATGTGACACTCTCTGGTTACTTCCGGGTTCTGGACGGGCTGCAGTAACACCTCTCTGTCCACACGGGGCGCTCGCAGGGTGCAGAATGCATGGGACTCTATGGAGCTTCACCCCGTAAATTCCACTTTTCTCAGGATATAATTTTTTGTCAAGCAATTTGAAACTTGCATTCAAAAGGGGGGCTAGAATAATACAGCTCAAAATTTAATTTTTAAGTTCACTCATCTGTTCTAAAAATCCCTTCCAAAAATGTGATGACGTCACATATTTGCATACTGCCGGAGGTGCTGCTTTACAGCCATTTCCTCGACGATCTCTTCGGCACTTCAGAATCATGGCTTCCTTTCTCACGGCATCAGCAACATGATCGACAACAATAACACCAGCTGCTATTTGAGGTAAACTTCGACAGAAAGTCCTCCTAAACTTTATATTTCTGATTCTGCTTTAGCTTCAGCTGCCATCAGACGGGGTCTCTGGTCGTAATCGGTCGCAATCCGTCACTGACCAACAGTGTTGGGAGTAACGCGTTACAAAAGTAATGTAATTACTGTAATGTATTGCTTTCTGATGTAACGTGGTAATGTAAGGCATTCCACCAAAAAAATGGGTAATACTCGGTACAAAGGTCAGTAACGTGCTTTACAATGCATTTTCACCCGAAATGAAGTGGTGTTTTCATATATCTATGGGTGTTTTGTTTTTATACTATCGCCACCGCGAGATCAGCACAAGAGTGTTTGACTGCAGCCTCCCGTCTCATGCCTGGGCGTGTCTAACGGTAAGTCCAGAGGGACAACATTTGAAAATCGCGAAAACGGCAGAAGTCGTGATGTCCAGGACTAGGCGGTGGTTCATTACGAAGTGTCCGATTTAAGTGCTCCTTTTTCGGGCACAATTTGCTAACTTTGAGGGTAGTATGGATCCAGCGCTTGGCCGTGGGTCTGTATAAAGTGTCCGATTTAGGGGCGATTCAAGGGCTTCTTTTAGGGGCAAAATTTGTTTGTTATATTTATTTATTCCTTGAACTACATGGTCCTGTTGTTTTTGTCATAAGCCCAATATAGCTAATAGGCATAGTCTAGCTGTAAGTGATCTACATTTTACCATCCTTTATTAGGTAGCTTATGTTTTAGCCATTGGCAAATAGTAAGGTTCCTTTTGTTTGGCCTGTTTTTTTTTCCAAGCTGGTTTTATTGTAGGCTAGGTTTAGCCATAATTATGTTAACGTTTGTGAAGTTACTGTGCAATAATGCATGCCAGCTTTGTGGCGTGAACTTCAATTAAAGGGACAGAAATGGAAAACATTATTGTGTATCTTGTCTTTAGGCTTCAGGTTGTAAATAGTGGGCTCTCTATTGATTTTAATGAGTAGGCCTAAAGTTACCGTATCTCTATTACAATCTAACAGACATTTACCAGACTTTGACCTTCTGGCTATGATTGTTCTTTGCATTATATTATGAGCCATCACTGCGCCTATTACATTCTTCTGTTGTTAGCTTTAAACCTAGCTCAGCCCTGCACTGGATGTGCAATGAGCTGCATGGAGCATAATAAGCTACATTTAGAATATGTATATATATTTCCAGTTGTTTTGGTGAAAGTAACTTAAAAGTAATGCAGTAGTAGTGTAATGCCTTACAATTCAGAGACAGTAATATTGTAATGTAACAAATTACTTTGAAATGACAGTAACAAGTAATACATAATGCATTACGTTTTTGAAGTAACTTGGCCAACACTGCTGACCAATCAGCATTCATTAGCAGAATGCTAGCGTGTTCCGGCCAACAACGGCCCAACATGTAAGAAATCAAAAGGACATAAGCACTCGTTCATTCGACTTTTGGTTTATAATCCATGTTGAACTTGCAAAATCAACAATAAAATCTACGTTGATTCAACGACAAGCAGGAGAAAGAGCTACATTTAGCCATCTAGCTCCATAGAGTCCCATACGATCTGCACTCGCCTGCGATCACCGCCAGTGGAATTTAACGGAACTGCAACCAATATCGATACAATGGGCCCGAATAGGGAGTGCCCAGGCTCTCCTTAGGGCTCAGGTCAATCCATCACACCGTCTTCAGCGTTGTTAGCTGTTAGCTACCCGGGCTGTGCGCTCTGAGGCTAACGTTAGCTTGCTAGCTAAGAGCAAACAGTTGCGGAATGGTGAATCGGAAACTGCTGTCGCAGGTTTCATGTTGCAGACGGAGACCGAAATAAACCAGCATGATTCATTCATTGAGCAGCCACACAGTGGACAGCCGCTAGGTTAGCAACGGCTCATAACAACACTGCATCCGGTGGCCCTTTCAGAATAAAACATATAAACTAGCTGGGAGTTGGTTTTTGTGTGATGAAGTCATATGGTCATATTGAGAAGGGGCCATGCGATGGAGTTCAAATAAGTATTCTGGAAAAGAGTTTTATTCTCATTTCATAATTATGATCACATACAATAACAATGCATGTTTGTGGGGGGGGCATGGGGAGGATTTCCCCCCCTCTGGTTTTCCTTCCCCCCCCCTCTGCTAAATTATTTTTATCTCCAGGGGGACAAGAATTTCCCCCCATGATAGCGATGAATGAAACTTAACTGCTCGCCTACTTAAACTCTTGCGATCTATCGATCCTCAGTGTCGATACATCAGAGCAGCTGTTCAGCAGCCTTCTGGCAGACGGCGCATATTTCTGAACGTCAACGAACACAAACACATAGGAACGTGTTAATCCGGGAACTTCGCAGGGGTGCGCGTGACGCGGATCAGTGAGCATCAAGCATCAAGTCAGTTGGACTTTAGATCCCATCGGGGGAAACTTTAATTGCGCCTGGGGGGACCCAGCTCTTTAATAATAAGAGCGCAGTGCGTGATGTGCGTGTGCGGAGCGCCGGCACTGAGCATATCGTCTTACTTTACAGGACCCAATAATAACACAACTAAATGAACATTAAAAGTGTTGCCATGTTGTGATGGGGACTAATCCACGGACCCGAAAAAGGGCCTGTCTACCCTTTGCGTTCTTCTCCCTAGTTATGCAAGATAAAAGAAACATCCCCCCCCTCTGCTTTTTTGTCAAATCACACCCTGGGTATCGGCATTGACATCGGCCAAAATCCAATATCGTGCATCCCTACTCATTAGCTTTAGCATTAGTTTTTCGTTAGCCTCCGTGGTCGACTGCGCGTGCGCGACGCGATGCGATCGCGCTGCGTTGGTGATCGACCCATCGGGTGTCCTGGTTTTAGACAGTCGTCACTTCTGGGACGCTTTCACATCAACGGCCTTGGCGCAAGAGGGGTGCGGGGGGGCATTATTCACGTACTGAATGTAGGTCATTCAGATCAGACGGGTTTATCCCCATGGAAACATGAATAATTTATATCTGCCAATCTGATACCAGAGAGCTTCTGCGCCAGGTCAACGTTTGAGTCTGAATGTGGCTCCAGAGCAAAGCCAACACAACGACCCGGATTCAATAAAGCTCATCCTGTGGGCAGAACAGAATTTAAGGTTCTTCTCCTCACCTACAAGGCGCTTGCTGGTGAGGCACCTTCTTATCTTAAAGAGCTTGTAACACCGTACTGCCCTGCAAGGCAGCTGCGTTCTATAGATGCTGGTTACTTGTTGTTCCTAGAGTTATTAAAAGTAGGATGGGAGGCAGAGCCTTCAGTTATCAAGCTCCTCTTTTGTGGAACCAGCTTCCACTTTCAGTCCGGGGGGCAGATTCAGGCAGCTCCTTTAAGATAAAGCTTAAAACTTTCCTCTTTGATACCGCTTATATTTAGGGCTGGCTTAGGTTTGCCTGGACCAGCTCTTAGTTACGCTGCTATAGGCTTAAACTGCCGGGGGACTTCTTAGGACACACCGAACTCCTCTCTCTCTCTCTCTCTCCCCTTTTACTAAAATCCACGTTGCATTAATGCACATGAATTCAGCTCCTTCCCGGGAGTTCTTTGTGCTTTCTCGCCGAGCAGGTCTCTGCAGATCGTAGTTCTGTCAGGACCCTGGTCCTGACTCTGGCCGTGGCCCTGCTGGCACCTGCTGCTGCTATCATCATCATCGTCATCATCATCATCATCATAATTTTAAATATGATTCATATCACTATTACCCTTTCCTAAAATCTTTGCTTTCCCTCCCCACAGTCTTCTGTGGATGGTGGTTCGATCTGACGGTGGTGGCCCCTGCAGTGGTCCTGTCATACATCTGGCCGGCTACTTGGAATTCTTTGATTAATTTCTGTTATAGAAATTGAATGTATTCTACATCTGTATGAGTCATTCTGTACACATGACATCCATTGCAGTCTGTCCATCCCGGGAGAGGGATCCCTCCTCTGACGTTCTCCCTAAGGTCTCTTCCCTTTTTTCCCTGGAAGGGTTTTTTCATTTTTTGGGGAGTTGTTCCTGTGCCGATGTGAGGGTCTTGGGACGGAGGATGTTGCATGTGTACAGACTGTAAAGCCCTCCGAGGCAAATTTGTAATTTGCGATTTTGGGCTATACAAAATAAAATGAATTGAATTGAACGGCCACACGCAACCCCAACTCACGGTCGCAATTTGGAATTTCCTATTTTAGTAATGTTTGCACAGAGCCAATGGGAGAAAAAGCACTGGGGAGTATGAAAATGCACAGCCAGCCGAGCTGAGTTCAGACCGGAGGTTTTTGGGATCAGCTTCTCTTTGCGGGTCCTTGACGTCGTGAAATGAGTAATGACACTTGTTGAAAACGTCCTGGTTGATGATTCCATGCTGGATTATTGGTGTCACAATGCAGGGCTGACGAGTCCACACAAAACGGGTACTGAACCAATAAACGCAGACAGGGATCCAAGACTGTCCCTAAACAAGCATTTTAAACGCTCTGATGTCAGCAAACAATCAGAAATACGGAATTTTAACCTGTTACTTTGTAGCTCGTGTTTGGAAACTGAACAGATCATTGATCCTCTTTTATACGCATTTTATACGCAACACATGGATTTCATCACCAAAGCAACATCTGCTGCTTTGGGGCCATCAGGAGTAAAAATACGGGTGAAAGTGAAAAACGTCCCTAATGTAGAGGAAGAAGTAAAAATGTGCAGTTTGTTTTGAGTTTTCAAACCAGCTGCAAAGATTCAGCGCTTCTTCCAGAAGGACTGAAAGTCATCGAGCGTCGGTGCCAGGAAGTCGTCTGGAAGAAGCGCGGCCCCCCCTGCATGAATACTGGGCGTGTGCACCGGCAGATTAAAGCATCTTTGAAGTCCGCCGTGCTTCAGCTGAAAAACTCCCTTCCTCCGCTCTTTAGGGCTAATAAGCTTAAATCCTCCGAGCGGCCCGAAAGGCTGCTCCTCCGTAAGAGGAAATAAAAAAAACGTCTAATCCCGGCTTTGATGAGACATTATGTGCTGCTGGAAAGAACACTCAAAGACACCCCCCCCCCCCACTGACCCCCCCAAACCACCACTCTGCTTCACTTAAAAGTGACCCCACCAGGCTGCTTCTGGGTGGGGGAACCGGTGTCTCCGCGTGGGGGGGGTAGTTTTTATTTTACGTTTGTCAGTCTGAGGAAAACAATGACGTAAAGTCGAGGGGGGCAAAGGAAGGAACAAGAAATAACCAAAATGGAGGCTGTGAGGAGAGGGGGAGAAACGACGGAGATGATTTGGGGGGTTTCAGAACTGTCGTATTCCAGCACAGAGAAAAGAGCACACTAGCGCCAAAAGATCTGCTTTCTGGTTCGGTTCCCATGGTAACAGGAGGCCATTATCCTCGTCTGCCATTTATTAGGGAGGGATCTGACTTTGGGAAGTAGGGATTAGGAAGGGAGGGAAGGAAGCAGGGGAGGTAGGGGGGGGGGGGGGGGGTTCGAAGCAGAAATGAAACCATCACGTGACATCATCAGGACTCACCAGGTGGGGGGGGGGGGGGGGGTCGGGGGGGGGTTAATTAAGCAGTACGGTTCGAGAGGCTGTTCTTTATCGTTCAATAAAATGTCAACTACACGAGATCTGTTCATTTGGGTGATGTGGAACGCTCGGGTCAATGTGAACAGGTACTGTACATTAGCGCTGAATAATGCCCCCCCCCCCGGGAGTCACTCTCAACCAATCAGAACACTGGATTTCATCTACCCGTAATATAATCAACAATAATATTCGGCATCTTCACCATGATGGTGATTTGCGTCCACGTTAATGTTCCTGCATTTTTTTTACCTACCTTTTTAGGCGCCAAATGCTTTTTCACCCGTATATATTTCCAGACAAGAGAAAATAACAAATAACAACAATAACAACAAACCTTTTGGATTCTCGTTTTCTACAATATCTGGACGAGGCAACTGTGTAACGGTTAAACCGGCAGCTTTCGTTTTAAATAATAATGAAATCGTTTCAAATAAGATGGCGGCCCTAAATCATGGCGACGTGAAGATTTGATAATGTGGACTTGGAAAACTGGCAGAAACGTTTTTTCAGCATCCACACTTGAAAAGAGTTACACAAACTTATTATTATTATTATCATGTTATAACATGAATCGTAATTTGTTTAATCAAACCTCTCGAATGGGAATTATGGAGAATGGCACAACGACAGCGGAGTTCACTGAGCTGCACGAATAAAAGGAACTTCCCTGCGTGGCAGAGTTACTGTACAGCGTGCACACTGTACATGCACACACACACACACACACCCTGAGCGGCTACCTCGGCACACGAGAGAGAGGGTGGGCGGAGGAGAAATGAGATATGGAGAGGTGGGTGGTGCTCTGTGGGCGGACGGGGGCCTCCGTCCCTGCAGGTCAGCGGGTTCGCTCTGGCAGACGAGCGGCTGCATTACGGAGAGAGAAACGCTGCTCGAGGCTGAGCGGCGTCCAAAACTAAAACCAGCCTCATTAAATGAAACCCTGCTGCATCGAACCCAAATGACAGTAATTAAATGTAAAAAAGAGAAAAAAGGGTAAAAAAATACTGATTACTTTATTAAAATCATAAATAATGAAGACGATGAATATATTGGTCGGGATTATTTATTATGAACACAGAATGATGTAAACAGAAAAGAGTTTATGCTGAACCTGAAACTTTGTTGGACGTAGAAGATCATCTTCAGCACCACCGGAATAACTGCACATCGACGCACAAACATTGTGTAACCATTTGAGCGCACAACGTGCCGGACCTTCTGTCGTCTAAGTCCTACTTCCTGAGGAGAAACCGTTCTGCATGCTGAGGAAACCAGACACGATGTACATGACGAGTCTCGTCTCGACGATCAAAAGAAGATAGTGTTCTTTTTACCTTTGATAAAATAATTTCATATTTTGCAGTAATTGTTTATATGTGTAGAGAATCGCTGTGTTCATGTGGGATGTAACGCAATACAATATACAATAAAAATGAAGTGAAATAATGATTTTTACCTTTTTGTATGTGAGAACATGATTTAATTATTGATTTTGAGCGATCGTTGTTGTCCTTGCTTATTATCCCAGCAAGGTACATGTTTTATGTACATTCATCCACTGACTGTCCTTGCAACAGAAACATTTAACATGTGTTATCATCACTATGGGAAACATATATTATGCGCAAAAAATAAATGGAGCACTGAAAAGACATTTCTAGATATTTTTATTTATTTATTTAAAAACCGAAAAAGTATTTCATTAAAAACATATCAACAACACATTCAGAATATATTATATTATCAAGCCAATTTAATGGTTTAATTCAATAACATTTAATTGTTGACTTAGATGGTCAATAGAAAAGTCAACAATGAAATAATGATTTGGTTGAAATGCACTTATTGTAAATAAGTATTATAGTAATAAGTAATAAGTAAATAAATATTGACATAATGTATTTTAATGCTGAGCCTCACCGTAATACTTCCCCAGTCAGAATAGTGAATACATGACACTAAGCATGCAAACCTGTTTGATTACCTTGTTATTTAGTATCTCATAACATTGTTTATTGTGTTATTTTATTGCTTTCTGAAGGGTTACTGTGTCCATGCTAACACATTAGCATCAGGCCTTTTCCCCAGAACAGTGCAAACTACAAAGTTACCTGTAAGAAACACTTTCATAACATTGTTTATTGCGTAACCATTATGCCCAACGTCGCTTAACATGGCTAACTACGTGCTAAAACGTTAGCATGGTGACTCCTGGTTTAATGCTTGGACTCAAGTGTTTGCGCAGCGCTACATCCCTGAAATATCAGCTTGTTAGCACGCAGCTTAGCTCCCTTGACTTCATTTAGCTAAAGAGTCGCAGCATCGCGCTGAGTATAATTTCTAGGAAACGTAATTAATGTGCACCTAACAAATGGTAATGTTTTGAGACCGAAACCCTCGATAATGTAATTGTTTCCTGACCTGGACAGATTTGAGCTAACTGTGCGGTAACACTATTGATAAAAATGATCGTGTGATGGATTTAATGTATTTAACGGTAATAATGTAAGCGTTTAAAGTTAGCGCCTTACCTTTTGGGCCAAATATTGTTTTAATTATGAATGTTAAAAATGTCTTAACCCGAGTCTGTAGGAGGTCCTGACCATAAAGGAATAAAAAGCTCCATGTTTCTATGAATGAATGATGTATAAGTGATCCTCTGAATGAATTGTGAACA
Organism: Apeltes quadracus; assembly: GCA_021346845.1. Taxonomy (NCBI): domain Eukaryota; kingdom Metazoa; phylum Chordata; class Actinopteri; order Perciformes; family Gasterosteidae; genus Apeltes; species Apeltes quadracus. The sequence continues at coordinate 1,206,008 of CM037917.1, forward strand.
AAGAACCTTTATTAATGACTATATTAGTAACCTCCTTATTAAAGTCCTCATTAACGTTTATCTTAGTTCTTTATTAACAGCTACATTCCTGTCTATATTTAATTTTAAGTGTCTATAATAACGTCGTTATTAATGCCTGCATTAATAACGTCTTTGTTAAAGTCTCCATTAACGTCTTTATGAACCTCTGTATTAATATCTATATCAACTTCTTTATTTCTGTACATCATCCGGTCAGCAGGGTGACGTAACGTCTCCCGGCAGCTCCGCAGAAATAATAAATACATAAATAAATCACTCAGAAAGAATCAATCAGAGTGATAAAAATACCTCTGAAGAAGAGGACGCGTCGTTTAGAAAATAGAGCGGCTCATTGTGAGCTTCTATTATTAAGCACGTTTGACGGCAGTTTGAAATGATGTTTCTTTAGACGTCCGTTCCAACGCTGCTATCTTTAAAACAAGGAGGACAAACGTTGTGTTGTTGGAAAATATAATATCCAGTTCTGATCGTCATCAATGCTGCGAGCTGCATTCCTACTTTCTCAGGTTACACTTTCATTCATGTAACGGTTTGGTTCATTTAGTCAAATGCAACTCAATAAAGACACATGAAATGCTCCATTTATCAATAAAACACAGGGACAAATTATTGCGAATTGCAGTTCACTTTACACACAACTTATAATATCTACACAGAGTCATAACCACAAGCAAACATGGCAAAAGGTTTCAAATAAAAATAAAGATGTGGAGGAGTTTCAGGCTCATCTCTCCTTACTATTATAACTTTATGGCAACAATTTGTTCAATAAACGGTTTGAATCGGTTAATTGAAGCAGGATGAGTGTGTTTGTTTCAGTGACCAGCGATAAACTATGAGTCCGTCTCTGGCTTTTGTTGCGAAAGGTCAAAAAGTAGGTCTGGGCTTTCTCGCTGTATTGCTGTTTAGTGAAAGTAAAAACGACCAAAAAAACGGTTCAAAAAAACAAACAAACGTGCAAATTAATCAAATTAATGAAAAAAACAATCACAACGATCTGTTTCTGATCACAGATTTTGTTCTTCCGAAACTCGCCGACTCAGCTAGAAAAATAGACACCGAATCGCACAGATCTCAGATCTGCACAAACACGCAACTCTGCAGACGACCAATCAGCTCGCAGCTCTTCGGTGTGGCAGAAACTGCCCCCCCCCCATTCAAACCGCTCGGCTTCCAAACTAAATGTTTTTGCAGCCAATTGCACAAAAAAAAGAATAATAAATGATAATAAAACAACGAAGACGCTGGATGATCCCGAAAAGCACCAACCTGCAGGAAGAGAACCCACGTGGACCTGCGCCGCCATCTTGCTTCAGTGTGAACCTCCTCTGCAGGGGGAGGGACACACACACGCTAACACGCTGACAGGTACTGTACGACACAGACACACACACACACACACACGTGCACCAGCCAGCTCGCATTGTGGACGCCGCTCGGCTGCGAGTGAAGGGAGGAGCAAGTCACCACGAAGCCGCGTCAATGGAGACCGGTCCATCGTTTATCGGGGGGGGGGGGGGCGTTCTGAGGCGCTTCGGGGCGTGACCCCTGCAGCAACGCACAACATTACACCTCCCTTTGAGCACTTCAACAAAAAGACGCTTTAATTGATCTGTTAACCAGAGAATTGCAAATAACAGCAGGCGACAATCCACCTTCACCTCCGTCAACAATGAATAAATGCAATGGAATCAGCGTGGGGGAGGGACGGGGACGGGGACGGGGGGGGCGGCCACGGGGACGCCACATACAGACTGAGACACGCTGAACAATGCAGCCGCAGCTTTTCCATCTACTCGATTGGCTCACCGAGCGGAGCAGGTTTAAATAAAAAGAAGGGATTTAGATTCAGACAGAGTGAAGGAGCGAGAGAGAGAGAGAGAGAGGGAGAGAGGGAGGGAGAGAGAGAGAGAGGGAGAGAGAGAGGGAGGGAGAGGGAGAGAGAGGGAGAGGGAGAGAGGGAGGGAGAGAGAGAGAGAGAGAGAGAGGGAGAGAGGGAGGGAGAGAGAGAGAGAGGGAGAGAGAGGGAGAGAGAGAGAGGGAGAGGGAGAGGGAGAGAGAGAGAGAGAGAGAGAGGGAGAGAGAGAGAGAGAGAGGGAGGGAGAGGGAGAGAGAGAGAGAGAGAGGGAGGGAGAGAGGGAGGGAGAGAGAGAGAGAGAGAGGGAGAGGGAGAGAGGGAGGGAGAGAGAGAGAGAGGGAGAGGGAGAGAGAGAGAGAGAGAGAGAGGGAGGGAGAGGGAGGGAGAGAGAGAGGGAAAGAGAGAGGGAGAGAGAGAGAGAGAGAGAGAGGGAGGGAGAGAGAGAGGGAGAGAGAGAGAGAGAGGGAGGGAGGGAGGGCGTTACATAAGAGAGCAGCAGATTAGCGGCGCAGAGTCAGAAAAACCCACACTAGGTCGTTAATGAAACACATAATATCCAACAAACGAAGCTACAGACGGACTGTGAATAGATCTCTTTTCTATGCAACGCTTTTAACTCTAAGCCTAGAAGAATGCGAGGCCTTGCAGCGGGCGTATGCGCACCGTGCGCCTAGCACGCCATGCCACTACCCAAAATGCATCTCGGCATCCGCAACGCATCTCAGGAGATTGTCGTCTAAGTACTTTTGGATATAATATAAGAAGCGGTTTGTGTTGTTGTGTGCGTCCGCGCTGCAGGTGTGTGCTCACAGCGGGCCGGCCGGTGAGGGTTCACTGAGGTCAAGCACATGATGTACAGAGCTGTCATGGTCACGCTCTCAACATGACTCTGTGCTGCTCTCAAGTCAGAAGGACACACACACACACACACAGCCGGGGAACCATGCTGCCTTGCTTAACAGCGACGGGTAATGCTATCACATTAGCTCCTTCTCTCGAAGGCTAGCGCTGCTAGCCAGCGGTTAGCTTTTGAGTGTTAGCCGGCTGGAGCCAACTAGCACTGACAATGCTACCAATGCTACGGCTAAATGATTAGCTCGGGTGCCTCGGTTTCTCCCCAATATGGCATTGGGAATTTGTTGAAGCTACGTTAGCGCGTAGCACCACGTGATGTGTAACGTGAGGTGAGTTGCCTTCACCCGGCCTTAACTTTGTCATGTGACCGCTTTAAGGCGGAGTCACCGTCCTTCTCACCAGCGCGCAGCACGACAGCCCGTCTGCAGACGCCTGCGTCTCCCGGTGCAGGAAAGAAGAAGGAGTCTAGGTGACATGCAACATGCAGCAGGGTACGACACGGCGCACGCCTGAGCTCACTGCGCCACGGCCCCCCCTCCCCCACCACCCCTTCTGATCGGCCATTGTTCGAGGCGGGAACGTGCGGGGAGGTGGCGCTGAACCGTGCATCCCTCTCAGCTCCCGAGAGCCCAACCCGTGGACATGAAAGCACAACGTCACAAGTTAGGGTCTCAGGGACGGAGAGAGACACGTCTGCACCTCTTTGTCCGGGGACGCAGCATTTAAGAAGAAGAAGAAGAAGAAGTTGCTGAGCGCTGCAGCTCGCGTCTTTAAGTCAAACGAGGACTTGGGAGCGTCGCAGCATCTCTGCTGCACGCCGAGCGAGACATGCAGCTCTACGAATCCAACGCACCCACACACTCCTCTATCACATGCATGGTCGCAGCACGCTCGCTGCGATCACATGTATCCGTGAACATACGACAAGAGCAAGCCTCAGCCAGACACAACACTGCCCCCCCTCCCTCCCTCCCTCCCCTCTCTCCCTCCCCTCCCCCACCTCAGCTGAACAATACAGCACTTTGAAAAGGCTTCCAGCAGGTACAGAGCCTGCTGCCGTACAGTAAAGATCTCCCGCCGTTTGCAGGGTGAGGGGGGGAGGTAGGGGGGAGGAAGGGGGGGAAATGATTTCTAATCATTGCAGCAGACGAACAAGGTACAAAAAAGAAGAAAAATGCAAAGAATGTGAAGCTGTGTGACCGACTGACACGACGACTCTCATCCGACTGTCACCTTTTTCCCCCGGCGATAAAAATCCAACTCACCCCCCGCTGCCCCCCCCCCCCCCCCCCCCTCCATCCAGAGAGGCTGCAGATAACAAAGCTCCCCACGGTGCCTCCAGGAGAGGGGAAGAGGAGAGGGAGAGCACCGGTCGGCATGGACCCCCCCCCCCCCCCCCCCCCCCCCCCCCCTTTGGTCTCTGCTGGGATCCAGGATGCCCCTCTTCGCCCGTCGCTTCTCACTCGCTTCCTGCTCGGGAGGGAAGGACAACACAAAAAAAGAGAGAGAGAGAAAAGCAAGAAGCTGCGATTGTTTTTCTACTTACAGAGAATCCAGATGTTTCACAGTAAGAAAGAGGTTTGAAAAAAGGCGTCCGTCCGCCGGAGGTTTGAAACAGGAGAGGAGGCGAGAGGAGAGGATGGGTGGCAGGAGCGAGCCGGAATGAACCATGTGCACGCTCTCCCTCCCTCTATCCCCCATTCACACACACACACACACACACACACACACACACACACACGGGGGGGGGGCAGGTAGACGTGAGACAGTAGAGAGCATCGGGACGTGGAACCAGCGCCTGCAGCCGGGCCACACTGCCAGTGAAGCAGACCAGTGTGCCGCCTCGAAGGGGAAAGGGAGAGTCGAGGGGTCGGGGGCGGGGGGGGGGTGCGGGGGGGCATGACACACACACACACACATGCTTTGCATTGCTGACACAAAACACTGACACACTCACACCTTTCCTCGCACAACGAGCCTCCACTTACTTCTCTCCTTTTTACCCAAACATGCCGAGCAGTGAAGAAGGAACACACACACACACACACGCACACACACACACACACACACACACGCACACACACACACACACACACACACACACACGAATGCACCCGCTGATCTCTTGTCTCCCTCCGCTTCCTCGCTCGCCCCCTTTCTCTCTCACATTGTTTTCTCTCTGTTTGAATCACATGCAGAGCTGGAAAGGCAGACAGGAAAAAAACCATAACCCCCCCCCCCCCCTCCTCCCTCCGAGCCCCCACTAGCCCCCCCCTCTCCTCAATATTAGTACTCCACCTCTTTCTCAGTCTGTCTCTTACTCCTTCTCCCCCCTCCGGCTCTTTTCTTCTGCTCCTGTTGATCGCAGGAGGAAAAGCTTTTTTTCTCTTTACATAGAAAGGGGAGGAGGGCAAATATCATCCATTAATTTGCCTCACAGCTGTAATCGCTTACAGCCAGAGGCCCACTGGAGAGAGAGAGGAGGGAGGGGCGGGGTGGAGGGAGGGGGGGGGGGGGTGGTAGTCCTCCTCTTCCGTTAGTCCTCGCATGCATTTTAAAAAGAAGAAATCCACGGCTCCCGTCCGCTCTTCTGCTTCTCTGTTCCCCCGAAGAGGGAGAGAAGCAGCCGCGGCTACATGATGTGCTCCTGCTAATAGAGGCTACATTTAATCTCACTGGAATGGAGGGAGGCAGGGAGGGAGGGAGGGAGGAGAGAAAGAGGAGAGGCGATGGGGGGAGGGAGAGACGGACCAGCGAAGGAGAGAGACGACGTGCAACCGGCTGGAGGCTCATTTCAGCGACGGCCCCCCTGGAAACGAGGGAGGGGGGAGAAAAATCCCTGAGACCACACTGCCCCCCCATCCCTCCCTCCATCCCTCCCTCCATCCTCCCCCCATCCCTCCCCCATCCCTCCCCCCATCCCTCCCGCGTCAGCGCCGCAGCTAATCTCAGATCCTTTTCTATCCGTACAGCTGCAGAAAAGCCAACATCTGGATCTGTATCCAAAAACCTCATGGCACTTATTTAAAAATGTCCCTGCTGACATGCACACACACACACACACACACGCACACACACACATGCACGCAGACGCACACACACACATGCACGCACATGCACACACACACGCACGCACATGCACACAGACGCACACACACACACACACATGCACACAGACGCACACACACAGTGCAGCTATCCTCGGTTGCCACCTGCTTTGAGTCCAGACAGAGCCGGTCTTCTCTCACATGAGACGAACTCGCCAGTCAGACGCTGCAGCAGCGAGACAAAGGCTCACACACACACACCTGCACGCACACAGCTGCACACGCACGTGCACACTGAGGCGTGCTATTGTACCCTCAAGTCTTATAGTTCCTCTAATTTAAAGTTGTATAACAAGGAAGCAGATGTCACCTTTCTATACATTTGTATTAATTGTCTTCACCTAATGAAGCCTAGTAGGTCGTAGCTTTATTGTGAAGGTCTCCCAGTTGTCCTGATGGGGGGGAGGTGAGGAGCACGAGGTACCTCATTCACAACACTGCTGTGGTCAATTCAACACAAAAACAGGATTGTTTCTGAAAGTGCTTTTGTAGCCCGAACCTGAGACCTTTCTGTGTAGACATTTTATTTTGAAAACTGAAATTCACTGAATTTACACATTTAAAAACAGAATCTCATCCTCGAAATCAAAGAAATAAGGCTGCATTCTGTGCAGTGACCAGCAGGGGGCGACTCCTCTGCTCCCATAGACGTCTATGAGGAAATGACTCTACTTCTCTGCAGTGACCAGCAGGGGGCGACTCCTCTGCTCCCATAGACGTCTATGAGGAAATGACTCTACTTCTCTCTGGATTTATTCCCTCAGTAAACATTGTAAACATGAGTTTATGGTCTCAGTCTCTAGTTTCAGGTCTTCTTCAACGCAGCATGATGTTACTTTAGTTACATGTTTTTTAGTTACAGGAAGAAGACCCCGCCCCCCGAGCACCCGATTGGCCGGCTTGTAATCAGCGCTTCATCATCAGGGACCCAGATGTGTCAGGCCGACCCCCCCAGAACCCGGCAGCAACACCGCAGAACCCCAGTGGTGGAAGACAGGGCACGTGTGCGTGCGTGTGTGTGTGTGTATCTCTTTGGATGCCGGGATTGGCAGAGCAAAGTGGGGGTTGCCGTGGCAACAGCGATGATGACTTTTTTTTAGCGGTTGGATTGGTTGTGATTATTTTTTGGTTTCCATAACCTCCGTCTGTGTGTGTGTGTGTGTGCGTGTGTGTGTGCGTGTGTGTGTGTGTGCGACAGAATGACCTCATTCCTCGACGTCCCAGAAGGCAAAGGGAAGCGTCCGTTGTCGGTTGTCGCTGTTCCTTTTCCTCCATACTGCATCTTTTACTAAACCAAACTATTAACCCTTCTTCTCTGCATCCTGTGACAGCAGAGTTTTATTTTGAAAGTTGCTGTAATGAAATAAAACACTGATTTCCCCTTTAAGGGGAAAAGATGCACGTGTTTAAGATTGATGCATCATGTCTCACACACACGTACACACACACACACACAAGCATCACACGTCTCACTGGTGAGCCTCTGACAACGAGTACCAGCAGGGGGCGATATCACCTCAACACACTCACACACACACACACACACACACACACACACGCACACACGCGCACACACACACACACACACGGTGTCACTACGAACACACACTCTTTCTAATGAGGGAAATGAGGAGTTCCGATTGGTCGGCTGCTGACATCGACGTCAGTACAAATAACTTTATTTTAGAAGCTAATAAACATGAATTTACTTTTAATTGTTGTTTGAAAGCAACAGCTGATTTTAACTAGAATATTTATATATATAAATATATATACACACCTACGTATCAATATATATATCTCCATGTAATGTAATATAATGTACATGTATGTTGGACCTCCAGCTGTGCAGAGCGCCGTGCGTACCTCAGGGAAAGCTAGGAGGTTGTACAGTTATCTCCTGTGGTGTAATTCTCAACTATACAACCTACTACCTCAACCTGGGAGCAAGCAGACCCCGGAGGGGGGGCGGGTGGGAGGCAAATGAAAGCAGCGTTTTTTAAGAATAAGTGTCGGTATTTCTGAAGCTGGGTCAAAACCAAACTTTGCTGTTTCGGTTGACCTTTGCTACTCTATTTCTGTTCTTACCTTTCACAATAAAAGCACTACCACGTAGACTATGTAAGCTGAAATGAATGAGTGAATAAAATATATTTTATAGCGTACCGTACCGTAACTCCAAACTCATTCAAGTGCCCCCCTCCCCCCCAAAAAAGTGATCAGGCTTTCTCCTTCAAAGGAAAAGGCGTCTTATTCTTGGTCCGACGAGGCCGACGGTCGTTGAGACGACTCTTAGGGGTTAGCGCCCCTGAGATATGTCGCTGACGGGGGGTTGGGGCGTGGGGGGGTCCTGAGGGTCGATCGGAGCCGCACGGACGCAGACCCGCAGACACAAGCTTGTGATGTCAGTTCACACAAGTTCGGATCTACGGGTTCGAGGCCGTGAGCAGAAGACTTCACACCTCCATCAGAAATATACACACACAAATATACACACATATATATATATATATATATGGTTATCTGTGTACCTCTCTTTCTGCACGGATAGAAAACGTATTTCTTTATTTCTACACAAACGTTAACTTATCGCTGAACTAGATGCATTAATTAATAAATACTTAACTGATCAATTGCTCTTGCTTAGCGTCTGCAGCGCTGAGATGTTGCCACTTATTTGTAATTCATTTTTTGATAAATACAAGACATTTTTTGCCCCCCCCCCGATCCCAGAATGCACTGTGGCGTCTGCGAGCACTTATCGAGCCCCACGATGGGCCGCGTTGTTGACCTGCTTGTTGCTGTTGCCATGCCGACGCTCACTACCAGAGGGGGGGGGGGGGAGCTTCAGCTCCAACGAGACGAGATGTAAAAAGTCCAAAAAGAAAACGTTGATATTTAAGACACATTCAATGTATGAAATAAATAGGTTGAGATGCTGCTGTTACGGAATCAAAGATCAAACCCATCGAATACTTATTGATGAAGCAGTTTTAAAATAGTACAATATAATATTTCTTAAATGTATCCATCCATAAGCCATTTTCTTTTTAAACGTTATGCATCTAAAACATCCTAAATGTAGTCATGCAATGTTGATATCCGTCAATTAAGTTAGAGTTAATCGCTATTAATCCTTTATAATCATAAACTTTAGTGCTCACTTGTTCGTTTTTCATATTTTGTTTTTGTTATTTGATATTTTCATATTTAGCAGCTATTGTCCCATTTGAATGAATCACACCAGCGATTAACTGACAAATGATAATTAAATGACATCAGCCGAACAAAGAGGTCAGCGCTGTGTGTGTGTGTGTGTGCGTGGGTGTGTGTGTGTGTGTGTGTGTGTGTGTGTGTGTGTGTGCGTGTGTGTGTGTGTGCGTGTGTGCGTGTGTGTGTGTGTGTGTGTGTGTGTGTGTGCGTGGGTGTGTGTGTGTGTGTGTGCGTGCGTGCGTGTGTGTGTGTGTGTGTGTGTGTGCGTGGGTGTGTGTGTGTGTGTGTGTGTGTGCGAGTGTGTTTGTGCCAACAGGTAGCGTTTTAATGCGAAAGGCCCCCGCTCGCCCCCCCACAGCAAACACCACGCGGCTACACACACACACACACACACACACACACACACACACACACACACACGCACACACACACACACACACACACACACACACACACACACACACACACACACACAGACGAGGAAGAGCAGAAAGCGGAGCGAGGACTCACCGGCTCTCCTTCCTCCGTCGACTCGGCGGCCTGCAGGCCGGAGGGTCGAGTCCACGGCGTCAAAAACACAAAAATAACACAAAAATAACACAAGTACGGGACCAGAACCGCCCGGGGAGGGGAGGGGGGGAGTGAGACAAAAGAAGAGAAGAGGGAGAGATGTTGGTGGAAGGGGAAGGAGGGGAGGGGTAAAGTAAACAATAAAAAAAAATTACAGTTTTTACAATTTTGCTTCAATTCCGCACGCTGGTAAGGAAAAGTTTAAATAAGCACAAGGAGCACATGACAGGCAACATCTGTCAGCCGGACGGAGATCCAGCCCCGGAAAAAAGAGGAAAGACGCGGCGACCAATCGGCAAACGGGAAGAAGTGTTCCGTGTGTTTGGAAGTCTCCTCGCTCAACAAAAAAACCCCAGAAAAAACCCAGTGAGGAAATTCAGAAGAGGGAACATGCAGCCATGAAGCCATCCTCCTGTCACCCCTGAACCTCTCCCCCCCTCGCTGCACACGCCTCCCCCCCTCCCTTCCTTCCCAAAAAGCAGGAGACAGTCCAGGTATAGCCACACACACACGCACACACACACACACACACACACACACACACTGGTCTCCTGGAGCGTCCCACACAGCCAGAAGCAGAGACTGGACTGGTGTGCATGTGCACGCACACACGCACACAGAAGTACACACACGGAAATACGCGCGGACACACATTTCTTGGAAGGCTTCCACGCAACTACAGAAAAAACCCCAAAGCGAATACCGATGTTTATTCGGCTCGGCTGCATAGAGACGGTTCCACCGAGCGGGAAACCGCCGCGTCCGTCCAGGCAGAGAGGAGCGCAGCGGAGGCTTTGTGGTTTCATTGTGTTTGTTCAGAGTTAACGGGTCGGTTTGACTCTAGTGGCCCGTGAGCTCTGCGTCGCAGGACACAAGCAGACGGCGAGGGAATCGGTTCGGCACCTGTGAACCGACCCCCCCCCTCCCCGTTAAAACGGCACTAAAAAGTGATGCAACACAGATAACGTGCGACCACAAACAAGCTTTGAAATGGCGGGAGAAACCGCAGCGAGTTCCAGGAGCAGTGAAGGAGGGTCTGGAGCTCCTCACTCAGGTCAATAGATGAAACACCACAAAAAATGTCCGAAAGCTCCAGAGATATAAAGAGTTTCCAAAATGCTTGAGTCTGCGAGGCCATTGCAAAGTTGAAGCGCGCTCACCTGGTTTCTTTCTGTTTCGACGTCTCTCTGGTCGGGTCTCCACATTGTGTCTCTCTGTCTTTCCACAAGCCCTGAGAACACAGAAGCTACTTTTAGTCAATGACCACATCAAACAGTTAGCGTATGAGTAAAATCATGGAGAGAAAGCGTTTCGGATGCGAAGCGTTCGTGCCGAGTCGGCTCTTGTTCGGGTTTTTCAACGACCTCCATTTAAAAACACAGATGGTCACCGACTGGACCTCCGGGTTGGACCCTTCTGGCACCGTACCAAACCGCTTAGCCGGGACAAGCAGCACTCTGTGTCTATATTTAAGCACACATCCCAGCGGAGTTGCCCCAGGGCTCCGTTACGAGGCCTCCTCTGTTCAACCTTCGCTTCCAACGCTCAGATTCAGCAAACCAACAAAACAAATGACAACGGCTGTGCCGTTTTTTTACACCACCTCTTCACCAGGATCATTAGAGAGTTCCACAAAGATGAACCCTGGTGGTGGTTTTAGGAGCCAAGCGGAGCTCAGGCCTGGATTTGTGCCTCGAGAGCATGTTGGGAATCGAAGGACTCGGTGGGAAAAAGCTGCATTTATCTTCGGCGAACTCCACCATTGTAAGTCCATTAAAGAGATCACATCACTCCGGCTCTCAGGTCGTTACGCTGGTCGACGGATTTATTTGAGATGTTGGGTCATAAAGCAGTTTATTCGATGATGGACCACGCAGAGCTCGCAGCTGCCTCCTTTCATCAGAACTCAAACATGGAGACCCACGTTTCTGCTGATCTCACTAGTTTTAAAATGTTTTTTATAATCTGTTCTTCTGCACGTCGTCCGATGCTTTTGATGTTTCATGTTAAGTGCTATCAGTTCCCTTGTTGCTGACTGAATGAACTTGCCTTGTCTTGCCTAATCCATCCACCACTGACACACTCTGACTCCATCATGAACTCTTGCACACAGACAACTTGCATAAGGTTTCTTCAGGGAATAAAAAAAAGATCCACAATAATCTTGCTTTAATGAAATTTTACTGTTGAGCCTTCAGGGTTCAAAATATGTGCTGCTTGTTATTCCTTCAAATTGTTTTCTCATACAAAAAAGAAAGTTGGATTGTTCCATTTTATCGACCATAGATCTTGGATCATAGATTGTGGATCATAGATTGTGGATCATAGATTGTAGATCTTGGATCATAGATCTTGGATCATAGATCTTGGATCATAGATTGTGGATCGTAGATTGTGGATCGTAGATCTTGGATCGTAGATCGTGGATCTTGGATCCCTGAGTTGCTCTCTCTTGGCCTGCATGTCTCAGACTGACTTTTGTGTTTCTTTGAACACGACGCGATGATCAGTTCCTCTCTCACTTTGAGACTCTGGGATTAGTCCTTTCAAGCAGCTCCTTACGAACTGAACTTCATGGTAATGAGGCCTCTATAAGTGGGCTGCTTTACATTTCTGTGGAGGTCTCCTGCCGCTGTCTTTCATGGGGCGAGCTGCTCCTCTTTGGCGTCTTTGGGTGCAGAAAATTGCTGCTTTTCCAAAGAATTCAGTGTCTGCACTCTTTGCATCTGCGCTTCTCTTTCTCTCTTCTCCCTCAATCTGATATTCCGCTCACGCACAACTGCGGCGGCCCTCATCCAATCGCTGGCATTAATCCACCTCAGACCCCCCAGACACACTGTCTGCTCTCCCACAATGCACCTCAGCTCCAAAACTTTTCCCAGACACATTTGGCCCCCTCTCTTTCGCTCACCTCGCCCTCCCTCTCGAGCCCCCTTTTCTTTCAGCCGGTCTCCCCACGGCTCTTCATCGTCCAATTTCATTTGCTCGGCCTCTTTTCTTTTTCAAACTCTCTAAATTTCCCCTTTCTCTCTCTATTCAGCCCCGGCCTTTCTGACTAAAGTGTCTCCTAATCTTCCCCGGAGTCCATTTGATGTAAAATGGCGGCAGTGGAATCGACCAATGGCGGTCGTCCCTTCAATGCAGGGGAGCAGAGCCGCAGTCGGCCTGAGTTGCTTTTATGAAGTTTTACATTTGAGATCCCAAAGTAGCCCGAGGGAACGTTCCCTGGTGCCTTTTATTTTGACATCAGCAGGGGAACAAAACACTCCGATTATGCTTCTTGGACATAATGGTTAACGGTGTGAATTGCATCCGGACCTCCTTGGTTTCTCTCATCGCCACAAACAGACAAAACCATTTTCCTCCTTCACTTCATGCATTCAGTATTACCTACAACGCAGACATCACGCCTATCGTTCAATGCATCAAAGACCCATCATTATTCATTGCTGTTCTAAAGAGGCAAAGGTATACATATAAATCATTTACAATCAACCAAGCACACAGGAAGCAGAGACCAATCTCTCTATCGCAGAAGTTCCCAGGAAACCCTTCAGGATTGATTTGTTCCCTCAGTAAACATTGTAAACATGAGTTCATGGTCTCAGTCTGTAGTTTCAACTCTTCTTCAACGCAGCATGATGTTCATTTAGTGAATTATGGTCCATTTAGAGTCAAACGGACCGGAGCAGGGGGCGCTTCAGGGCGGGACTTAGTGTGATTGACAGGTCTCCACAGTATGGTAACTATGGCAGTAAAGATTTCCTTCATGTGTGAACGGCTCTTTCGTCAACGAGGACCATTAGAGATCCCCGAATCGGAGCTCGGCGATCCCCACAGAATCGATCCACCGATTGGCTCGCTCATCTTTGACGGCATGCCAGGCTCCTTAAAATACTCGACTGCGTTGTGCTCATAAGGGTTTTAACTCTTATCGGTCGGCGGGAATCTTTCCGTCCTGGGAAGAGACGGGAAGAGAGAGCTAAGAGGATTGGACCGGCAGCTAGCAGGCAGACATGATGACAAGTACAGATAGAAACTGGAACAAGGCGGTTCGCATTGCTGGATAAGGTCTCATCCAAGAGGAAGCTAACAAAAGGGTGAGTTTTGTTTCAAGGTGAGACGGACACGAGGGAAGCTCCACCGACGAGGACTTCATGCTCAGTTCACCACCAAACGCTTCAATGCTTCCACTTGAACCTGAAAAGCTGTGAACTAATAAGCTTCTGCTAATAGCTAAAGATCATCAGGTTATTGTCATCACCACCTTCACCTCGTCTTTGTGTCAGAACCAGCTGTCTGTGCTTAGTTCCAGTGGTGAGACACGGTAGAAGCAAAACAACACACCAACACGAAGTCCAGCATTGACGCTCATCTGCCGATAGCGCCGAGAGAAGAAGAGCAAAAGACAAGAGCCGCGTGGCCGAGTACTGAGAAGCTACCCGGACAGAACAAAGGCCTGCCGAAGAGTACGAAACGTCGTCACAGGGAACGCAGCTCGGTCCACTTACGTAGTTTAAACTCTTCAACCTGAATAATCCCGTGAAGTATCTACGACCCAAGGTGCAATGTTTGTGCATGAATTAGGTAAGGTACGTTGGGAAATAGGCAACGTGCTGGACGCTGCCGGCATCGTGCAGAACCTTCCCGTGTAGCAGCACCGGGTCACATCTGGGCATCGGACTCCTGCGGCTCGGCCTTTTCTTTGCTTTTCTTGCTGTTCTTTTGTTTCGCTCTCTCCCTCACTCCCTCCCTCCCTCCCGTCTGCCGGTCTTCCTCCTCTCTCCATCTCTCTGCCAACTCGCTCCCACCCAAACCCCCCCTCGACACTCTGGCTTCGTGTCCTCATCTGACCCAGCCGGGCCCAAATTGCCGTCGGTGCCCGTTGGGATCGACCCGAAAGAACCCTCCGGAAGGGACGGGGGAAGGGACGGGGGGGGGAGGGGTGACGGGGGGGGGGTGAGGGGGATGGGGGGGAGGGGGAGGGAGGGGGGTGGAAGGGGGGGGGCGTTATCATATCTGTTCTTCCATCAAGAAATAAACAGAATAAACAAAAAATATGAACAACAAACGTAAAGAATCACGAAGCGTAGATGGGAATTGTGTCCAATCAGATGTCGTATGTGTCTGTGTGTGCGTCTGCGTGTGTGTGTGTGTGTGTGCGTGTGTGTGTGTGTGCGTCTGCGTGTGTGTGCGTGTGTGTGTGTGCGTGTGTGTGTGTGCAATATTGTTTTATGTTAATTTAATGCACATTTATTATCATTCATTATTTTAATTAAATACAAACTCTTTTTCATATAAACCAGGTTACCGACATGGAAGGACGGTTTTAGGGCAAATAATGAAATATTATTAAAGATACTGTAGTTATGATGGAACGTATGAGTTTTCACTGTGGAGGACACGAGGAACAAGAAGAGGAAGTGATACCTCTTTCACCTTCATCACCTCTGAAGTGTTTGTTTCTCTGTTTCGTGTCATTATTAACCCAATCAGCCAATCAGAGTGACCTCGGGTTAATTAGGTAACCAATGGAATAAAACGTAAGGAATGTATTAAACACCGCTGTGTCCTTGGAGTTTACGGCTTCGATACATTTCGGTCTCCTCAGACGGGTTTAGTGTTTAGTGAGTCCTCGGTTCGTTGCAGGTCACATGGCGTCCTCTCACTTTGAGTCCCAGCACGGCGATGTGTCAGCGAGGACGCGTCCCAACACGTCGCGGGTTTTTCCTGCGGATAAAGAAGCCGGTCGCAGTGAAAGACGAATCCGGGTCAAGGCGAGGTGAGACGCCGCGCTGCTCAGAGACGTCAGAGGGGAACGAAAGATTCTCCAAAATAAAAGCCTCCTTGCCGGAGGCGAAGCGGCTCATATTTGATGTGTTATCAAGTGGGTGACATAAGAACACACATTTTTAAATGTCTTTAGTGTTTGTTTGAAATGTGTCAGCGGTTCAGTCTGCAGTGAAAGTGTAGTGACGCTTGACCTCACATCCAAATCCTCTCTGAGGAGGAAACAACCATCAGAGCTTCAAAGGGAGGAGATCTGGAGCAGCGTCACTGAAGACTGGAAGCTTTTAAAAACCTTTCAAATGTTACACAACAGAACAAAGTGGCTCCACTGGAAACAAGCGAGGAAGGAAAGCAGTTTGCAGTTTGCAGCACACGACACATTCTACCTTTTGTATCCGCGTGCGCGGGAGTTATGGATTGCGACAATGAGCACAACACGCACACTCGTGACCTTTGAGTCCGTCCTGCAGCTCCTTTCAGTGTATTTATGTTTTTATATATTTCCCTCCATTCACCGCCTTCCTCCCGCAGAGCCTCTGTTCACTTCCCTCGGCCGTAATCATTCCACACAGATAATTGTATTTAACGATTCTTTTTACCGCCGTCTGCTCGGCGGCTCACTTCCCGCGTGTGCAGTGTTTTTATGGCGGGTCTAATTGCAGGAGTGCGTAATTGCCGTCGGCAGAAGTGTCTGAAGGCGGAGGCAATTAGCACGCTGTTAGCCATTAGCCTCGGTGGGCCAACACGGGCCGCTCAGTCAGACGTTCTCCAATTCTCTCTCCAGTTAAACGTTGGTTTAAATTAAAACGTTGTCATTAGTCATCATGAGACAGATCGGGATCATCTACGTCTCTGTTTACACTCAGTCTCTTCACTGAGCAGACGTGAGACGCAGAATGAGGACGGACGTGTAGCTTCATACAACAGAAACTCTCCCATGTGGACTGAGAGTCGATTTAAAGTGCAGACGTCATCGTTTCCGAGCCGCTCGCTTTGCAGATTCTCTTCTTCCTTCTCCTGCGTCCTTCTCCTGCGTCCTTCTCCTGCGTCCTTCTCTCGCCTCCTCCTCATTTATCCTCAAGGACAGACTCTGCCAACGGAAAAGCCGGCTGCCGCCATTCCTGACTCTGCCAGTTAATTTCACTGCCCCTCCCCAGGCCCCCCACCCCAATACCCATCATGCATCTGTCCGACGCTGTCTGGGGGCTGCTGCTGCTGCAGAGCTGTGAGACGAATACGAGAGAGGAAAATGAACTGAGCCTCCTGAAGACTCTCCTTGCTCCCACAATGTGTCCTCGCAGTAGAAAGTCTCTGGTTGAGGAAGGATGGAAGTGTATTTATGATTGAAACGCAGTGATGAAGATCGGCCTAAAATCACATTGCAGGTGACTTTCTAGCAAATGAAAAGGTTTTTGCATCAAAGTCCCACGAGAATCAATAGAAACACGTGACTCGTGTCCTGCTCATCAATACACGATACACAAGAACAAGGAGGACGTCCCTGCTAGCATGACGTTAGCCTCGGAGCTACGTGTTGCTAGCATGACGTTAGCCTCGGAGCTACGTGTGTGAGGTCCGTGCTTCTCCGCATTGTGTTTGCAAAATGAATGTTGGTTCTAGCCTCCATTCCCAGAAGTAATAGACACTGGCCCTTTAAGAGCTGCTATTACCCCTCCCCATCAATCCGACACACACACACACACACAGTCATTAAAGCTGCTCGGAGTGGAGGAATAAAGGCTGGTAGGCGTGCACGCGTTGTGCGCGTGTGCTCGGGTTGTGCGTGTGTGCTCGGGTTGTGTGAGGACACGGTGTAACGTTGTGAGCCAGCCGGAGGACTCAGCGGCGTCTCCAGATGTAGAGATGCAGAGCAGGTGGCTGCATTACTTATAATAAAGAAAAGGTAGTGAAATGGATTGAGAGGGGGGGGGGATGAAGGATTGAAGGCAAATTACTTCTCAATAAAAAATTGTACTCTGTCAATTAGTACAAAGCCAGTGGTATGAAAATGTCTAATAATCTGAGATCTACATCGGACCGAAAGTAGTAATGTTGTCAGT
Organism: Apeltes quadracus; assembly: GCA_021346845.1. NCBI lineage: Eukaryota > Metazoa > Chordata > Actinopteri > Perciformes > Gasterosteidae > Apeltes > Apeltes quadracus. The sequence continues at coordinate 1,223,503 of CM037917.1, forward strand.
ATTTCAGAATATTTGTGTGGATTCATGGAAATGGCACATGAGAGTAATGCAGTAACGGAGATCTAAATACCAACTTGATACTGAATAGAGCAGGATGATGTCTATTGATCAATAAAATGTAAACACATGTAATATGCCATGTAGCTGCTACACTGACAAACTGCATCCTGGGTAAATACTCCTGGGCAGTAGAGGTTGTACGAAGAGGAGACGCTACGAGTCCGCACGTGGCGGCCATCTTGGTACAGTGCGCTCGCTCACCCATAACACTGTGTTGGTAGTGAAACGTGTGCTTTTTAAACGCGTTGGTTTTGATGGAGGTCAGAGACGTAGTCATGACACTACAGGGCTGTGCACCAGATGCTAACGCTAACGCTAAGGGAACCGTCACAAAGCAGCAGCAAAGGGAACAACATGGTCATCAGGTGTATCAGGCTGCTCAGGAACGTCTAACGGGAAAGAACGCGCTGTTCACGAGCCCGAGGCTTCAGAACAGACCCTTCAAGTGACACTTCAAAACCACTCGACAGCAACAACAACAAAGAACGAGGACAGAACGCAGCGCGAATCAAACCGTGATCATTTCCTCAGTGACGGAAAGGGGCATAAAGTCTGTGTAACGTGAAACAAACAGGCCCTTTAAAGACCTTTCATCTGCGCATCGCCACCAGAGGGCTAAATAAACCCCGCTGACTGTGTTCTTCAGGAGAGAGATGTGAGTGAGGTCAGCACCCCCCCCCCACCCCTCTAAAGACAAAGACCTGACTGGCAGGCCGGCTTGGCTGCAGATGAGAGGACGCTTATTTCCAGCCGCCTCCTCATTTATTTGCGTACGTGTTTTAAGAGAGCCGAAGCGGCGGGCGGATGCCCCCCCCCCAGAGTGAGCTGAGGGGCGGCGTGGGGGGGGCTCTAAGCAGGGGATCAGGGCTCTATGCAGGCGGAGACACTCGGTGGACAACATGTCTTTAATGCTAATGATGGACGGCCCAACTGGCGCCCCAACGGGCTGGGGGGCAGAGGGACCGGGGGGGGGACAGACAGAGAGACAAACATAGAGAGAGACAGAAGGCTGACAGACAAACTGGGGGAACTGAGCTCTTACACCGACCCTACATTCTAAAAGGAGATGTGAGGTTAAAGTTACTTTCCCCTGTTGACCAGTGGGAGGGAGGAGAGGGGGGGCGGGGGGAGTTATTATTTCAAGAAACCCATTTCTTTCTGTTCAAAGTTGGATGGGGGGGGGGCGCTGTCCGAGGTCCTGAAGCCCAGTTTCCAACCTTCATGGCCACAACGCTGCGTCCCCGGACCGACATACAGGTGAGTTCTGAGAGAAACACTCATGATGGAGTACGAATAAAAGCTGAATAAATAAATCATTTGAGCTTCATAAATGGCAAGAATGTGTTTTTCACCTGGATTTATTATTTGATCCTGGATCACATTACTCCACAGCGGTGGAGAATTTTTCCTCCGTCCCCAGATAACTATAATAAACGATGGGGAGGTGGAATGCGAGCGGGTCGGATGGCGCCTCCGCTGTGTTTGTGAAGACGAGCTGACGAGGGACCGATCAGCTGGCTTTATTTAAACGAAGGGGGGGTTATGTTCAGAGGGCTTTCGAGGAAGTCAAAGTGTGTTTAGATTATGGGACGCTTGGACAGCTGAGGGACGTTTCATAAATAAACGCAGCTCAGGGTCCTCTGAGCGATTAGCAGATTCTATTATCGTGGTTGTTGTTACAAAGAGTCCGTCTGCTGGATGGAAACACGAGCCGTCCGCTGCATCGGCATCACCGGGTTTCAAAGTTATTACAAAAAATTCAAGGTTAAACAAAAAGTCTGATTTGTTCTCTACTGAAACATGTTTGAAGGAAAAGGAGACAACACATCTGGGTGTTCTTATAAAACCACCACGGGGGGGTTAATCTGAGATTACACGTGATCATTTCATGGTTACGCTTCTCCTTCACAGCGTTTCAGAGGATGGATATTCAGAATCATAATATCCATAACAACGACATTTTCTTAATGCTAACCGACGGGGAAGGCCAGTGCCCCCCCCTCCCAGCCCCCGACCATCACAGTGGGTGAGAGAGAGTGAGAGCGGCAGGGGAGGGGAGCGTGGGGGGCGTCTCGCCCTTCTAACAAAAAATCTCAATCAATTACCAGTTTCTGAAGTCTTTTCAACCTGCTTCTTCTTCTGATGCAAACATCTCGCTCGCAGCATGCACCTCAAGCCCTCCTGAGGAACCTGTGAGACACATCGAAGACATGCAGATCCAGCGTCTGGCCGCGGAGCGTCAACGCGCGCGCGTGTGTGTGTGTGTGTGTGTGCATGTGCGCGTGTGTGTGTGTGTGTGTGTGTGTGCGTGCGTCTCTCTCTCGCCGAGGTGTGCGATGACTTCCTTAAGTCCCGGCTTTTATGTTCTGGTGAGTCTGATATGTCGGCGGAATATTCCGCCTAATTGAGACGCTTCACAAATGAAGCTGTCAAGCGGCGCTTCAGACAGAATCCTGAGGGTCGGCTGTTTCCTTTAAGACTGAATGTTATTTTGAAAAGACTGCATGCGCGTGTAGTTTGATGCTTGCTGCTGCTGGACACAAAATGCAATTCAAATGTGACGTAAACCGCTGAGGATACGGTTTGCTTGAGTCTTTCTATTCCCATTAAATTAAACGTGACGTTACTCGTCGCCAATTCATCATTTCTCTGATTTCACTGATTTCAAAGTGAGTCGTTCCCGGTAAGACGACACGTCTCAGGCTCTTCACCCTGAACGCCTGAGCGCTCTTTGTGTGCGCGAGGGGGGGCGGGGCCTCCCGCCGGGGGCCCGTCGCAGAGCCTGATACCTCTGCTTGTGGATGGCATATGGCGCCGGGAACTGGATACGACGCAAGCAAACACAGGACTGCGAGGACGAGCCGTCACAGGCGATGGAGTTACACCGGCTGTGTGTGCGTGCGTGCGTGCTGTGCGTGTGTGCGTGTGTGTGCGTGCGTGCGTGTTCAGAGAGTGTGCGTGCACACTGGTAGCAGATACCTTAATGCCTTTAAGAGAAAGAGCCCCCGCAGGGGGGGAGTGGCTAAACGCAGGGTTTAGCAAATCAGCACACCGACTTCATCGAGTCATAGGAAAGACCAAGACTAGAACCAATGGAGACCCGGTCCAGACCAGGACCAGACCTGGACCAGACCCGGTCCAGGTTCTCTTAGACTACGAGGTGTGAATCTGCAGAACGAGACGAATGCAGGTTTTACCAGAGTCGATACCAGAGTCGATATCATAAAGTCAACCTGACGATGACTCCTCCCCCAAACGGCCCAGCAGAGCAGCGGACCAACCAGTGCTTCAGAAGAACCCTTCAAGACTTCAGTAGAACCCTTCCATTCTTCAGTAGAACTCTTCCATTCTTCGGTGAAGGCCTCTGCACTTTTACCGCATTGAGGCAACACGATCGATGCTCCTGACAGACGCAGAATCACTTTCCTCCACCAGAAGTTTGCTTCTAAACTCCTCCGGTTATTAGATTTGAGTCGGTCATTTTTCATCTTGACAGCTTCATTAAAGCCGGAAAGAGCTGAAAACATTTTCTGTGTGATCACGAATCCTCATCCATTTCCCTCCAGTCTGCCTCTCTTCTCCCCTGTCTCTCTCCCTCTCTCTCTCCCTCTGTCTCTCTTCCTCTCTCTCTCTCTCTCTCTCTCTCTCTCTCTCTCTCTCTCCCCCCCTTTTCTCTCTCTCCCTCTGTCTCTCTCTCTCTCTCCCTCTCTCTCTCTCTCTCTCCCCCTTTCTCTCTCTCCCTCTGTCTCTCTCTCTCCTCTCCCTCTCTCTCTCTCTCCTCTCTCTCTCTCTCTCTCTCTCTCTCGGTGCATGCTGGGAGTGAGTGGATGTGTGTGAGTGCGTCAGCGAGCGAGTTGGTTTTTTTTCGAACTTTTTTGCTATTTTCTCTTAGTTTAGGTCTATTACTTTGGTGTGGTTAGGTGGGTGTTTTTTTCACATTACGTTGGGTTTAAGTTTTCGTTTGTTTCGTGTTTTTGTTTCCTCCTGCCGGTGTCTCGCCGGTCGGCGTCCGAGGACGCCATGGTAAATGGAGAGAATCTGTCCCACCTCACGCGAAAGCACGGCATCAAGATCAGCGCCGGCTTTCCGTGCAGCGTGGAGGACATCGGTTTGGCTGTGGGGGGAATAGTCGGGCACAGCAGCGTAAAGTCGGCCGCTCGGATGAATGGCGCCGTAGTCATTTTTCTCGACCAGGTGGTCAAAGTGAACCGAGTCGTCGAGGCGGGCCTCACGGTGAACGACATGTTCGTGCAGGTGTTGCCGCTGTCACAACCGGCCACGAAGGTGGTTCTGTCAAACGTCCCTCCGTTCATCACCGACGAATTCCTCAGTAAGGAACTCTCCAGACACGGAAAGGTGGTGTCACCGATTAAAAAGATCCTGTCTGGATGTAGGTCGCAGTTACTGAAGCACGTAGTGTCTCACCGTAGACACCTTTATATGATACTTAACAACCGGAATGCGGAGCTCAACCTCCGCTTCCATGTTAAAGTAGATGATTACGAGTACGTGATTTTTGCAACATCGTCGGCGATGAAATGTTTCGGTTGTGCTGAGGAGGGGCACACCGTGGGTGCCTGCCCGAGGCGCGGGGACCCGACTCCGCCTGGCCGGGCCGCGGCGGGGGAGCCTCCTGCCGCGGCCGCGGCGGAGGACCTCCCGGACCCTCTGGGGCCTCCTGCTGCGGCTGCGGCGGGAGGTCTTCCGGATCCTCCGGGGCTTCCTGCCGCGGCTGCGGCGGGAGATCTTCCGGAACCTACTGCCGCGGCTGCGGCGAGAGATCTTCCGGATCCTCCGGGGCCTCCTGCTGCGGCGGCGGCGGGGGACCTCCCGGGATTTCCTGTCGCGGAGGTGGCTGCGGCGTCCGAGCGGCCGGTTTCGCAGCCCGCGGGCTGCTCCGCTGCTGTGTCTGATCAACACGGGGTAAGTGTGGAAGATGTGCACGGTGGGAATGAATGTGTTTTGGTAAAGGAGAGAGACACTTTGGGTGAGGTGGTGGAGGGTGAGGATGAAGGGGAAGGGGGGGAAAAGGGTGAGGGGGCGAGTGTGGTACAGGGGGCAAGGGGTTTAAAGGTTCAGTTGGGCAGAGAAATAAATGGGGCGGTGGAGCAGGTGGAAGAGGTGGAGATGGTGGAGGAGGAAGCAGGGGAAACAAAAGCTGCAACCAAAAGGAAAAAAAAGAGGCAAAACGTAGGCAGCGAGGCAAAAGCCAGTAAGGTTGGGGAGGAAGAAGAAACAGGTGGAGGGCAGGTCTCTGATAGTGAGAGTGAGGGCTGTGTATCAGATGGCAGCGATGTGCACAGTGCCTTTTTAACAAATAGTCAGAGGGAAAAACTGTACTCGGCAGAACAAATAAGAACATTCCTACAAAAAGTAAAAAATAAGAGAAATGTAAAAATAGAGGAGTTTTTCCCCGACATGCTGTGTTTTTATAACTCAGCCAGACTCCGCATGAGCCAGAAAGAGGAGTCTGGCTTCACTGATCAAGAGGTTTTTAGATTAAGAAAATTTGTTTTAAGATCAAAACTTGCGATCAATGATGGCCAAGATAAAAGCTCCAATGTGTGTTTTTATTGATTTGTTGTGTTTTATTTGTGTTTTATTTTTTTTATTCACCATGCATACTTTTAAAATAGGAAGCGTGAATGTGAATGGAGCCAGAGATGCCAGGAAGAGAGCATCTATTTATGAATTAAAAAAAATGAAACAGCTTGATGTTCTCTTCCTGCAAGAGACGCACAGCGACAGCACCAATGAGGCCGACTGGAGGAGGGAGTGGGGAGGGGAAGTCCTGCTGAGCCACAACACCAACCTCAGTGGAGGAGTGGGCTTCCTCTTCTCCAGGTCTTTTAACCCAGTCTCCCTGGAGGTCGAACACATCATCGAGGGGAGGTTGTTCTTAGTTAAGGCACGGTTCGACCTTTTTACTGTGGTTTTTATCAATGTGTATGCTCCAACGATCGGTGCAGAGAGGAAGCTGTTTTTACAAAAAATTAATGAGGTTTTAAATGGCTGCGCCTCGGAGGACTTTTTATTCTTGGGGGGGGATTTTAACTGTACAGAAAATGCATCTTTAGATCGCAACCACGCAGAGCCACATCCAGCTTCCCAGCACGTTCTGAAGCAGCTGGTCAACTCCCATGGCCTGGTGGATGTGTGGAGAAGAATGCATGCCGACTGCCGGCAGTACACGTGGTCCCACCTTAGAGAAGGTAGATTCTCCTCAGCCCGGTTAGATCGGTTTTATGTGTTTAAGCAGCATTTTAATATTTTTAAAATGTGCAGTATTGTTCCTGCTGTTTTTACGGATCATTCTTTGCTTTTATGTACTGTTTTTATTGGAAATGTTTTACCTCAAAGTGCATATTGGCATTTTAATTCTGTTTTAAACTTTTGATAAGAATTTTAGAGAGGTCCTGTTTTATTTCTGGAGTGTTTTTAGGCTGAGGAAGAGCGAGTTCAGCAGTCTGGGGCAATGGTGGGATCGCGGCAAGGTTGAAATTAAGCTCCTCTGTCAGCAGCACACTTTCAATGTCACCAGGGACATCACCAGATCTATGAAGGACCTGGAGATTGATATAGTGGAGCTAGAACGTTTAAGCGCGTCCACAGGAGATCGAGGACATTTTGAAGTCCTCAAAGGAAAAAAAATGGCTCTTGCCGACCTGTTAGACGTTAAAGTTCAGGGCGCACTGGTCAGGTCCCGGTTTCAGAACATCGCGGAGATGGACACTCCCTCTAGCTTCTTCTTCGGTCTGGAGAAGAAGAGTGGGCAGGGGCGAGTGATCCACTCACTGTTAGGTGACGCAGGGCAGCCGGTAGTGGAACCATGCCAGATTCGTAAGCAAGCTGTGGGTTTCTTCTCCTCCTTGTACACGAGCGAGCACAGGGAGGAGGAACCACTAATGGAGGATTTAACCAGAAATCTACCTCAAGTCTCTGAGGAGACCAACGAGCAGCTGGACAGGCCCATAAGCATGCAGGAGCTGAGGGCCGCCCTGCACAGCATGCAGGGACGGCGTGCTCCCGGCATTGATGGCCTCCCTGCCGAGTTTTATAAGGCATTTTGGGATGTCCTTGAGGAGGACGTCCTCGGCGTACTAAATGAGAGTCTGGCCTCTGGTTCCATGCCGATGTCTTGCCGCAGAGCTGTAATAGCTCTGCTACCAAAAAAGGGAAACCTGCAGGACATCGGCAACTGGCGCCCTGTGTCCCTGCTGTGTGTGGATTACAAGCTCCTGTCCAAGGTCCTTGCCTCCAGGCTGAGAGAAGCTATGGAGCAGGTCATCCAGCGGGACCAGACCTATTGTGTGCCCGGCAGGTCCATGGTGGACAATGTCCACCTTATTCGGGATGTTTTGGACGTCTCCAGCTCGTTGGGGATTAATACTGGCCTGATTTCTCTAGACCAGGAAAAGGCTTTTGACCGCGTTGAGCACAGCTTCCTCTGGAAAGTCATGGGGAAGTTTGGATTCAGCGCTGGTTTCATAGCTAAGATCAAAGTGTTGTACAGGGATGTTGAGAGTGTGCTGAAGATAAACGGTAGTCTGTGTGCACCTTTTAGAGTGTGTAGAGGGATCCGGCAGGGCTGTGCTCTGTCGGGGATGCTCTATGCACTCTCCCTGGAACCCCTCCTTGTTAAAATACGCTGCAGCCTGGAAGGCCTACTTTTACCTGGTTTTAGTAGAAACATGATTTTATCAGCTTATGCAGATGATGTTGTTGTTTTTATTAGGGACCAGAGGGATGCAGACCTTTTAACTAACATTGTAAAGGATTTTAGCACAGTATCGGCAGCGAGGGTGAACTGGAAAAAAAGTGAGGCCCTCGCTGTCGGTGAATGGCGTGAAGGTCTCCCAGTTCTTCCCCAAAGCTTGGTGTGGAAGAAAGATGGTTTTAAATACCTGGGGATTTATGTGGGGCAAAAGAACATAGTCCAAAAGAACTGGGAGGGCCTCACAGAAAAGATTGAAAAAAAAACTTTCCAAATGGAAATGGCTGCTCCCTCAGATGTCTTTTAAAGGTAGAGTGTTGGTTTTAAACAACCTGATTGCATCCCAGCTGTGGCACCGTCTTATGTGTCTAGACCCTCCCTTGGGTTTTCTAGCCCACATACAGAAGAGAATGGTGGATTTCTTTTGGGGGGGTCTACACTGGGTGCCACAGGGGGTGCTGTTTTTAGCCAGAGAGGAGGGGGGACAGGGCCTCGTCCATCTGGCCAGCCGGACGGCCACTTTTAGACTCCAATTTGTAAAAAAATATCTTACAGGTCCGGTTGGGATGGTGTGGAGGGACTTGGCCAGCTGCATTCTCAGACGTGCAAACAACCTGGGGCTGGATACTGCTCTGTTTTTAATTGATTCCAGTGTTTTAAATTTAAAAGGGTTGCCTCCGTTTTATCAGGGCGTTTTTAAATCATGGGCCCTTTTTAATCGTAAAAGATGCCCACAGTCTTCCTGTCTGCACTGGTTGTTGAGAGAGCCTTTGATTTATACTGCAAAAATGGACATCAGCAGCAGTGGTACCCCGGGACTGACGGGGGCGCTGCTGAGGGCTCGTGTGGTATGCCTGCAGCAGCTGGTGGACGCAGTGGGGCCGACGCTGAGCGATGCCCCGGCCCTGGGCTCTCTACTAGGGCTGCACTCCGTCCGGGTGGCGAGGAGGCTCCTGGAACTGTGGAGCCTGAGGCTGACGGAGGAAGAAAAACAGCTCCTCAAGAGATACAGCCAGGGACAAGTGGAGCCGGACCCTGCAGACCCTTTTCCGGAGATCCACCTGAGCCCGGGGCTAGGGGAACTCACCGGCCCCCTGCTCGCTACAACACGCCCCGACGCTCTGACGCTCCACGAAGCAGATAAGAGAACTCTGTATTTTAACTGCGTAAAGTGCATCAACAGGTCTGGACTAGGCAACCGGCTCCCCACTGTGTGGTCAAACAGACTTGGACAAAATGGACCCGGCCCACAGTGGAGGATTTTATACAAACCTCCCCTAAAAAAACGGACTGCTGACCTCCAGTGGAGAATTTTACACGGTGCTGTCGCCTCCAACGCTTTTATTTCTGTTATTAATCCCACTGTCCTGAGCAAATGCCCCTTCTGCGACCTCCGAGAGACTATTTATCATGTTTTTACTGAGTGCAAGAGGCTTGTGAGTTTCTTCACTCTTTAACATTGGTTTTTAGTCTTTTTAATGTGGTTTTTACAGAAAAGGTTTTTATCATGGGAGCTGCCTACAAGAAAGCAGAAAAAGAAAAGTGGCAGCTCCTCAATTACCTCTCGGGGGAAGCAAAAATGGCCATTTATTTAAGCAGGAAAGCCAAAGTAAAGAACGGAGAGGGGCAGGAGGCCAGGGCAGTGTGGCTGGTGAACATCAGGGCCAGGCTCTGGTTAGAGTTCCGTTTTTATACACACATTGGAGACTTAGACGCTTTTAAACAACGGTGGTGTTTTAAGGATCTTGTTTGTTCGGTTCAAGAAAATGAATTGGTGTTTGCGCCGGTTTTTATGGAATAAGTTAGTTCAAAAAAGAAAGAAGGAAAAATTTTAGCACATCTGCACTTTATTTAATTGTTTTGAAATTGGGAAAACTATAAAGATGTAAATAAAGTGTTATTTTAAAAAATCAAAAAATCAAATCTCTCTCTCTCTCTCTCTCTCTCTCTCTCTCTCCCTCTGTCTCTCTCCCTCTCTCTCTCTCTCTCTCTCTCTCTCTCTCTCTCTCCCTCTGTCTCTCTCTCCTCTCTCTCTCCCCCTCTCTCTCTCTCCCTCCCTATGCTTCATTAGAAGTCATTCCTGCTTTGCTACTGCATTTCTACCCCCCCCCTTCACACACACACACACACACATCCTTCTACTCCTCCACAATACTTCCCCAGTTTGTCTCCAGTCTCTCCAAGTCCCCCCCTGAGACGTCATTGGCTGGCTGGAGCGTCTGCTGCGCCGCTATTGGCTGGTGAGGCGAGAGCTGTGCCACTTAATCAATGCCCTGCAGTGGTGGGGGGGGGGCAGACAGTGCAGCAGCAGCCGTCAGCATTGGCAGCTCTCGCTGAAGCTGAGCATGGGGATGGCATGACCTTCACACACACACACACACACACACACACACACACACACACACACCTACAACAAACCTATGCCGCACATATTTTCCTCACATTTTTTGCTCACCTCACAAAATGGCCGCAGGCCACGCCCATAATTCCACCGCTCAACTCCTGTCATCAGCAACCGCAAACGCTGGGGGGCGGACTTTGTGAAGGTCAGCAAGAGGATTGGACAGCACACACACACACACACACACACACACACACACACACACACACACAACTGCTATTGGTCTTACTTGATATCAGGGGGCGTCTCCTCTGCTCACATAGACGTCTATGAGGAAATGACTCTACTTCTCTCTGGATTTATTCCCTCGGTAAACATTGTAAACATGAGTTTATGGTCTCAAGTTGTAGTTTCAAGTCTTCTTCAACGCAGCATGATGTTCATTTAGAGAATGATGGTATGTTTATCTCAGTGGCTGAATCTGATCATTATAATAATAATATTAATATTCTGATCGCAGCTCTTTGAAGATGAGGTGAAGGTTCTGATCATCACATCAACTTAAAAACGTCTGCTGGACTAAATGCCGTAAAAACACACCCGAGCTTCAGCCTCCCCCCCTCCTCCCTAACCTCTTCCTCCCCCCCCCCCCCCCCTGTCTCTCGGGCCCCCCACGTCGCGGCGCCTATTAGCGGGGGCCTCTCCTTGTGTCAGTGCAGCTGCTCTGAAAGGAGAGGATGAATGAGGGACCTTCGACACCCCTCTGTGCCTGTCAGGTGTGGTAGACAGTAGACCCCCCCCCCCCGGTGCCTTTATACCGGGATGAACCGGAGCTTTCATCCAACCGGCATCATGCAGAGTCATTAGTGGTTTTCCCTCTGACGTAGTGCTGCTGAGGAATGTAACATGGATGAGGTGAGTGTTCATTTACAGCGAATCCCATAGACGTCTATGAGGAAATTACATCTTCTCTCTCCTGACCAGCAGGGGGCGACTCCTCTGCTCCCATAGACGTCTATGAGGAAATGACTCTACTTCTCTGTAGTGACCAGCAGGGGGCGACTCCTCTGCTCCCATAGACGTCTATGAGGAAATGACTCTACTTCTCTGTAGTGACCAGCAGGGGGCGACTCCTCTGCTCCCATAGACGTTTATGAGTAAATGACTCTACTTCTCTCTGGATTTATTCCCTCAGTAAACATTGTAAACATGAGTTTATGGTCTCAGTCTCTAGTTTCAAGTCTTCTTCAACGCAGCTTGATGCTCATTTAGTGAATTATGGTCCATGTGGAGTCAAACAGACCATAACAAGTTTACACAGCAACAGACAAAATACCAAAAACAAGAGAGAGCGAGATAGGAAGGGAAAGAGGAGAGGAGAAAGAGAGGAGGGAGAGAGAGATAGGAAGGGAGAGAGAGGGAGGGTTCATCTTGAGTTTGATGATGCAACATGGAGGCTTTGCTGCAGTGTATTTAGGAGGCAATATCCTCAAACGGCCCTGACTCCTTCACTCCCTCCCTACCTCTGCTAACGCCGGTGCCATTTATCTCCTCCTCACTCAATCTTTCCCCCCCCCCCCCCCCCCCCTCCCCCGAGTTATGCCCTCATGCAGACTTAAAAATAATCTCCCTCACTCTGCTGCGGCAGAGCCGCTCGTTGGATAACCTTACTGCTTTTAGTATAACAGTGAAAACCCCCGACGCATTCAGCTCTGTGGCCTCGTGGTCACTTCACAAGCTCCTCCTCCTTTCTCTCTCTCTCTGTTTGTTGCCGTGGAGACAAGAAGCTGACAATTTGACATTCCAATCTGATTTTTTGGGGTGGAGCCGTCCCATGTGTGTCTCCATACGGTAACGAGCGCACTGTACCCATGCGAGAGAGCATCCTCCTCCGCTCAGCCTGATGGAGGGTGGAGGACGCAGGGTGGGGTAACTGCACCCGTTGCCATGACACCAGACAGTCCTCCATCGGTGAAGGCACGTAGCTTCCTCTCTGCTCTATTTCCCCTCAGCCCTCCACTCGGGAGAGTATGTGTGTGTGTGTGAGAGCGTGTGTGTGTGCGTGTGTGAGAGCGTGTGTGCGTGTGTGTGTGTGTGTGTGTGAGAGCGTGTGTGTGTGTGTGAGAATGTGTGTGTGTGTGTGTGAGAGCGTGTGTGTGTGTGTGTGTGTGTGTGTGTGGGTGAGAATGTGTGTGTGTGTATGTGAGAGTGTGTGTGTGTGTGTGAGAGTATGTGTGTGTGTGAGAGTGTGTGTGTGTGTGTGAGAGCGTGTGTGTGTGTGTGGGTGAGAATGTGTGTGTGTGTGTGTGCGTGTGTGTGTGCATGTGTGTGTGCATGTCAGTATGTCTAACTGGGAGAGCCACATACATCCATGAAGCTAAGAGGGGAAAACTAGAACATGCAGAGAGATGTGTACTGTTTCCATATGTTGCACCATGAGGGATGGAGGGGAGGGTGGGATGGGGGGGGCACAGCGGCTGTCTTACGGGGGTGGGGCGAGTGTTGAACGCAAAAGCCCTGATACCAAGTAGAGGAGTCTCTTTGTGGAGGTGATGGTGGGAAACTTTGCTCCTCGACTACCCGCATACATCAACATCAGATGCCGACCCACAACCCCCCCACAGGGGGGCGGACGCTTTGATGAGTTATCTTAGTCAAAGTCCGTCTCCGATCCGTCTCTCCATCAGAGATGAATAACTTAGCAGATTTTATCTCCAACCATCTGCTCCTCTCTCTCTGCCTCATCTCCCTTCTGAATTCAATTATAAAAACACCTAAAACTTGTTCATCTTCTTTTAACGTTATGATGAAGAGAATGGTAAAGATTAAAGAAACCTGCAAAGAAATCCCTCTGGGAATTCAAGAAAAAGTCCAACAGGCCGTTCAGAGGCCTTTTAAAGACTTTTAGAGGCCGTTCAGAGGCCCTTTAGAGGCTTTTAGAGGCCGTTCAGAGGCTTTCAGGTCCCCTTTAGGGGCTTTCAGGGGCCCTTTAGAGGCTTTCAGAGGCCGTTCAGAGGCTTTCAGGGGCCCTTTAGGGGCTTTCAGAGGCCCTTTAGAGGCTTTTAGAGGCCGTTCAGAGGCTTTCAGGGGCCCTTTAGGGGCTTTCAGGGGCCGTTCAGGGGCCCTTTAGAGGCTTTCAGAGGCCCTTTAGAGGCTTTTAGAGGCCGTTCAGAGGCTTTCAGGTCCCCTTTAGGGGCTTTCAGGGGCCCTTTAGAGACTTTCAGAGGCCGTTCAGAGGCTTTCAGGGGCCGTTCAGAGGCCCTTTAGAGGCTTTCTGGGGCCGTTCAGAGGCTTTCAGGGGCCCTTTAGAGGCTTTCAGGGGCCGTTCAGAGGCCCTTTAGAGGCTTTCAGGGGCCGTTCAGAGGCCCTTTAGAAGCCTGGATCAGATCGATAGCCAGCAGAGGTCCGCCACGCGATGTTTCACTGGCATCAAACGTGTGTCACAATCAACCAAAATAACAATTAATGATTCACGGATGCATGTGAGGAGACTAACATCAGGGGGCTGTTTCCTCTTAAACAGTTAATTGATCAGTCATGTGATCAATAGTTCACTATTGTTAATACATCAGTTTCACGTGGCTTTATTGGCCTAAAGCAGTGGTTTTCAAACTTTTTCTGTCAGGAAGAAAAATGTTCAGGCCCAAACAAAAATGTAACAACATGGTCCTCGCTGAATTTCTATTGAAATAACAACATTTTGTGACCCAATGTGTGCTTTATAATAATAATAATAATAATAATAATAATAATAATAATAGAACAAATAAAATTCAAGTCACATTCATGTAAACCAGTTTTTGTCTGATGTGCTCCATCAGACAAAAAAAGTTTTGTTCATTCGAAAAAAAATGTGAACCTGAAAGTTTAAGTTTTGTTGTTGAACATTGAAAATACAACATTGTATCCAAAATAAAAATAAGTCGATGAAAAATATTTTCGGGTCGAATATACTTTGGACTGAGTTTAATAATTGTTTTGAATAAAATATTTGTTTTCATATTTTCAGGTTCAAAACTTTTATTTTCAGATTCAAAACTGTTTTCCGCGTTCGGATCTTTTTTTTCACATTCAGACTTTTGACCCTGATGTGGCGCAAGGGGGCGGGGCGTCGACGGAGAGGGGCGTGTCCTCATGAGTGACAGCTTAACAAATAAGGCTGAGGACAGATTCGGACATCCCGGTTCAACAGCTCGTCAGTGAAGCGTTGTTAAAACACAAAGGACACCTCTCTGTAACCGCAGTGATGGAGACAATCAGCCAGAACCATAATCAGCCATTATTTTAGGAATACGGACTGGTCTGCGAGCTGGACGAGCACATTGATAGCCACATTTTTTTGGGGAGTTGTTCCTGTGCCGATGTGAGGGTCTCGGGACGGAGGATGTTGCATGTGTACAGACTGTAAAGCCCTCCGAGGCAAATTTGTAATTTGCGATTTTGGGCTATACAAAATAAAATGAATTGAATTGAATTGATCTTAATGTGGAGACGCCGCCTGCAAAGCGACATCACCATGGTTACCATGGTTACAGAGAGCTGACGTTTGTGTTTCAACGTTTTTATTGACCAGCTATTAAACCAGGTGGTCTGAATCTGTGAATATTTTGACATCTCTATCGAACTCAGACGCCATCGCACGGACGCTGCGCTGGAGTCACAGAGCCACAGAGGAAGTGGGAAACGTCATAGATTCCTGTGGTTAAACGGTACAATCGGGAGAAAGTTCATGGTCTTATTCTGCGGTTCATGGCGCGTAGGATCCAAAACAGCTCGCTAAACAGAACTTTGTCTGTGAGTCGGATGTTTTACATCCGATCCTAAATTTAGTGAAAAGAAGGGGTTGATTCTTAAGTCTCGCGCGCCCACGTCTCCTGAAGGCAATGCGGTTGAGGAAGCTGTCACTCATGATGACACGCCCCTCTCAGTCGACGCCCCGCCCCCTTGCGCCACATCAGGGTCAAAAGTCTAATGTTAAAAAAAAGAGATCCGAACGTGAAAAACTGTTTTGAACCTGAAAATATGAAAACAAATATTTTATTCAAAAAAAAGAATTAAACTCAGTCAAAACTATATTCGACCCGAAAATATTTTTCGTCCACTTATTTTCATTTTGGATACAATGTTGTATTTTTCAATGTTCAACAACAAAACTTAAATTTTCAGGTTCACATTTTTTTTCAAATGAACAAAACTTTTGACCTGGATTTGGCTCCATATTAAGGTTTCTGAAAAAAATGTCACTGAAAGGAGTACTTGTACACTGCAGTACTTGTACACTGGAGTTGATGGGAGAATGTGCACTTTTTGAGTGAGAGACAGTTTTTGATTGCTGGCTATAAAAAACAGCCAACACACACATAGACGCGCGCACACACACACACACACACACACACACACACACACACACACACACACACACACACACACACACTGTCCTTTCGTCTATTTTCATGCTCGGTGCTTATCTGCTGGATGAGTGGATGAGTTCACACACGGCCCCCCCCAACACGTTTATCATCTACAGCGACCTGCAGTGACCTGCATGGCTGCATGTATTAATAATCACCCCCCCCACCATTGCCCCCCCCCCCCCCCCTCCCCGTCACACAGGAATGAATTAACAAGGCGGCTCTTGTCACCTCGGTAACAAACATCAACAGACACTAAAGCCTCCGGCTCTACAGATCCTGTTTCTAGGGACACGTTAAGGGGGGTCGAAGCAAGGTGTGTGTGTGTGCGTGTGCGTGTGCGTGTGTGTGTGTGTGTGTGTGTGTGTGTGTATGTGTGTGTGTGTGTGTGTGTGCCCAGGATTAGAATATATTACATATTCTGTTGAGCCATCTGGTCAGAAAAACGTAAGAGGACGTAAAGAATGAGAGGTGAACTACGCAAACTGAAATGGGGGGTAATGGGGGGTAATGGGGAGGCTTGGGGGGGGTGTAGAGAGGGGAAATAAAAGCAGGAGGAGAAGGAGCAAGGCGGGGAAAGTAACAGCGAGCGGAGGGGCTCTGGGAGTTCGGGGGGGGCTGCTGATGCTGGAGCACAGCGCGGCCGGGCTGAACCGAGTGAACTGCAGCGGAGGTCAGAGAGTCCAACATTCCTCTGGAAAACTGTGTTTACACTGCGTAGCACCGGGGGGGGGGGGGGGGGGGGGGGGGGGGGGAGGGGGGGACCGGGGGGGCGCGAGGGGGACGACGCGCAGGGAAGGAAATCATCTCCCGCAGGAGTGTGTGTGAGTGTGCCACTGTTTCTGTGTGTGTGTCGCTCATCCTGCGCTCATCAGAAAGTCGTCATCAATTTTTTACTTCTGGAAGTTTAGGAACAAATCTCACATATTGAGAGATTTATTTTAGTCTCTTGAAAACCTAAACATTAAATTAAAGTAAGTTTGGGACTTTAATTAATAATGAGTAAGTATATAAAAACTAAAACATCATCTTTTAATCACATTCTGTTAACGTGATACTAAATAACACCAAGTTAGAACTATCATTTAAACGATTGAAAACAGCAAAACCAACATTTATCATAGTATATATATATTCATGTTAGGATTTTTAGTCAATTATAATTCAAATACGGTTGAAAAAACTGTAAAGTATTTGCATCATAAAAATGTGCAATTAGCATTTAACATAAAAAATACATTTCAATGTTTATGGCTAAATAAATAGTGTTAATTCCATCTATTTCTTCTATTATTGACGTTTCATTAAATAATAAAAAAATACTTAAAGAAATTATGATCCCCCGTCCCCCCCCCCCCCCCGTCCCCCCCCCCCCCCCCCTCCCGCCCCGCCGGTGACCACTCGTCCCAGTAAGACGTTTCCTTTCCCCATCTGCTGGTCCAGAGCAGGAACTACAGGCGGATCCGCTTCAGCGCCCCACTAACGTCTCAAAACAAGATGCTGAGTCAAACGCCGACCTTTCGTCTCATGTGACACTTGACCGAGATTTCCCCAAACAGGAAGTCATGCCACGGGCACCTTGTCAAAATAAAAGCCCGTTGTGTACTGTTGGAAGATCACGGGACTCTAATCTGTGCGTCGCTTTGGGACAATATAAAACAATGGGCTATATGCCTACGGGGGTGATGACGTACTTCCTCTAAAATTTCAGCCACCGCGATCGCTTCCGGTAGCATAGGCGTCTACTTGTTTTGGTTGGTAGCTGCTACGCTAGCGTTAGTTGACATGAAAAAAACAACGTTTAAATACCAGATAGTGTCTGGTACAACTGCCGAACACTGCTGTGTACCACAGTGCCAGTCATCCGCAAACTGTACTTAGTTTTTTTTACTTTTCCTGCTGGTGAGGAGCTGAGGCGTAAGTGGATTGTGGCTATCCGCAGGGACACATTTACGCCTCGCACCCGGGTGTGTAGCCGGCACTTCATAACTCGAGACATCCGTGAACCCGCAGCAGAAACAGGTCGACGGCTGTTGAAAACGGGCTCTGTTCCTGTTTTATTTGAGTGGAACAACTTCTCCCTTCCACCCACAAGACCAGGAGTTTGGGAGAGAAGGGAAAGGCCGCCGCCAGAGGGTGACCGGGAGGATACACTGGATCACGAAGCTGGCCACATACAGTTTAAAACCTTTATCTTGTTTTGCCGTTGGTGTCTTGGTGGCCTGGATGATTCGGTGAACATAGTTTATCGTTATCCTCGGCAGGTCTTGCAGTGATCTCGTGAAAAACGCCATGGCTTTTTTTTCTGATAAAGTTAACGTCTCTGGCTAAAGCTAACGTCAACGTAAACCGGAAGTTCTGCTACTGGCTGAAAAGTCCGGAAGCATCCAAACGGAAGTCCGCGGCATATAGGGAATTACATAACAAACAGAAATAGTCAGAACTATGTAAAAATATTTAGCAGAAAAAGTTTGATAAATCGTACAGAGCGGCACACTTAGTGTCTTTTAACGGCTCGGCAGAGAGGAAGTGTGTGTGTGCACAGGGACAAGAGGGGGGGGGGGTGGGGGGGGCGTGGGGGGGGCTAAGACAAATAGACCCGGAAGAAAAATGGCACGACGAACCCAATGAACCACACGGTGGAAAATGGTAACAAGTGAGACATTTGTTAAGTCAAAAAAATTCTGACTCTCACTGACCGACTCTCACTGACTGACTCTCACTGACTGACTCTCACTGACTGACTCTCACTGACTGACTCTCACTGACTGACTCTCTCACTGACTGACTCTTACTGACCGACTCTCACTGACTGACCGACTCTCAGTTACTGTCTGACACTCACTGACTGACTCTCACTCACTGACTGACTCTCACTGACTGACTCTCTTACTGACTCTCTCACTGAAGTGGTGCATGCTGGGTGCATGCTGGTTTGGTTCGCAGGTTACCATTGAACTCACGTCTTTTTTTCAGCAATAGAATTAGCTTGAGAAGTTCAAAGCACAGCATCTACAGTAAAAAAGTTCTTGACTCTAATTTGCGTTGTGTTTACACTCCGAATGCCCACCACATGACTTCCTATGTATATCCAGGCAGGTTAAATAATGACCCGTCACACGGGCCGATGGTTTGTGGTGAGAAGCCATGAAATGAAGCCGTCTCCTGCTCCCTCCTTGTTGATTTACTGCACTCTCGTTCTTCGCCTCCTTCTCCTCGTTCCCTCGCCGCACTTCCCTCTCGCCGCGCTGCTTTCTCACATTTCTCCACAATTCATTACCGGCTGTCAGTCACCCCGACCAGGCCGGGCAGGCTCACGCACGAAACACTCGGCGACCCAAAGGCAGGAAGCTCGATGATTGAGAGGCGCACGACGAACGCAGTCCGATAACGACTCCCAGAATGCTCCTGGTTCATGGGACAAAACTTCACTAGAGAGAGTCACTAAATTAACCTTATTTATTTATTTTGAAAATGCTCTAACAACCATTTAAGTTGTTCAATTTCATTCATGATAACTAAATAGTTAAAGTTTTTTTTAATTCATTCATTTCAGCTAAAACTATTATATTCAATGTTTTTTGTTAAATTCAGACTGACTTAATCTCTTCAATCAAATCAGAACTGTGACACCTTCTCAAAATACTGCAAAACCCAACAAGACAAAAGCCTCTGGTACAAAATGTCCCTGATGAATACAACCCCCCCTCCCCCCCAACTAACCCAAGCACTGAGGAGGAGGGACCTAGAGATCTGTCAATCACTGTGTAGCCCCGCCCCAAAGTAATGTATTGAAGACTTGAAACTAGAGAATGAGACCTTAATAAACTCATGTTTACAATGTTTACTGAGGGAATAAATGAAGTCTATGAGACCTGAGGAGTCGCCCCCTGCTGGTCACTGCACAGAATGCAGCTTTAAGAACTGGCTTTTTGCTGCCTGGTTTCACGCCAGGATGTCAATCGCAGATGTGTGGCCAAAAAACCATCACACGCAGAATAATTCACCCCCATCATCTCATCAGTATAGAACCTCCCAACACATGAAAACGGAACCTGCCTTGCTTCTTTAGACCGCTTACCTACAGCCACTCCCGGGGATTCTGGGTAGTTTAATCATATTTAACAACACAGCTGGTTTACGTTTTACTTTATAATAGGTTCCGTACCCCTCCCACCTTACGCCTGTCAACGGCAGCCCCTCTTATAGAAAACACAAGGTCCCACTGTAAACAGGATCCATGTTTGAACCCAATGCACCCAAACACAACACACACACGCACACAACACGTACACGCACACACACACACACACAACACGTACACACACACACACCTTGAGCGCAATGTGTGTGAGGATTCTACCAGCAAATAAACAAATATGATTGAATTATGACGCAAGGCGCCTCTCTCTCTCTCTCTCTCTCTCTCTCTCTCTCTCTCTCTCTCTCTCTCTCTCTCTCTCTCTCTCTCTCTCTCTCTGGAAATAGACGTCTCGTATTTCGCAGAATTTCCGCTGTGGGTGGACGTTGAAACATAGCACCTCTCGTTTGGTTCTTTCCTGAAACAGGACACCGCTTTGGGCCGAATGTGGGGGGGGTTGAAAAACTTTGTCGACTTTGTCGAGTGATGAAATTTCGCTTTGGACAATCGATTTCCCGTTTAATATGTTTAGAATTAACGCCTTGAGTTCCTTTCTGTCTCCCTAAAGGTCCTTTATGAATCTGACGAATCCGGCTGCGACTCAGGAGGCCTCAAGGACACAAACACGGCCGTCTTTTGACGGGGGGGTGCTGCTAGACCACACACAGAGCGGGGTCTCTGTTCGCCCCAACAAGGTCGTTCCCCCCAAGACGGGGATTTCTGCTCACCGAACAACGTCACCAGCAACTGTTTTGTCACATTTTAAATGTGCAGTTTGGTTATTTACACCCAAACCCAACACCCTCCCCACAGCCGCTCCACCGGCACCACGAGCCGGTCCGTCCCGGCACAGAACGCCGACCGGGGAGCGTCATCTGAATTCACCTCCGGCCTCCTTTTGGCGGCAGCTTGAGCCGGAGCTGCACAAAAGGCCAAATTTCAGATGAACGTGAGAACCCCCTCATCTCTGACCCCCATTAGCATGTGAAAGGACCAGAGGCGCACAGAGGACAGGTCTCGCTTTACCTTTTCCTGGGAATGTTCACGCGCCCAGAAGCCACACCGGAGCCGCAGCTCGGAAACCAAACCGGGGATCCAACGGGGAAGCCGCTTCCCCCCTAAAGTAAGTCCGAGCATGCTACGGAGCGTCAGAGGGAAACTCCAGCGAGGCGTTCAAGCAGCTCTCCTCAGACTGCGTTCGGCTCCTAATGGTGTTTTATCTGAACAAGCAACTACAAAAAAAAGAGCATACAGATGAACAGGTGAACAGATGCTCCTACATTCGACCACGACGACGCCATTTTCCTTTATAGAGCCTTCAGTAGAGTCAAGAATCAAATATTATTTATTACTGCTTCAACAGGGCCATGAGTTATGCAAACATTTGTCAATTGTTTTTTGGAAGATAAGAAGGTTTTAAGGATAAGCTAAATAGTATAAAGTTACGTTAGCAAGCTTGCTAGCTAGTCCAGGTAACGTTTGTGTTGATGACTGAAGATGTAACGTTTGTTCACTGAGCGGAATCACGAAAGTAAATAATACAGAAAAAAGTGTGTTGACTTGCAAAACTATCTTTTCAATTTAATTTTGAAAAATTATCTTTTTATTTATCGTATGTGTAGTGTATGGGAACATGTGGAATGATCAAGTCATAGATATATATGAAACAACTAAACATGGATTATTTGTCTTTTACAAATAAAAAATGTGAAATGATTTTAAAGTAGAAAGGCCGTAAAACACCAAAGAGATGTCGTAAAGTTGAACAGTTGGAGGCAACACGTTTTCACTTCTACCTCAACTCTTTTAAAAAACAGACATGAAGAATTACAAATTAAAAAACAGTTTTTGTTACTTGACCGAGAAAAAAATGACGAAATTATGGCCTCAACTGGTTTGTGTAAAAGTTAGCTGGATTAATCTAAAATACAGACCTTTCTTGTTTTTAAAAGGATTACAGGAACAATAAATGAATTGTTGCTGCCCTGGAAGTCGGTTATGCCAAAACATCTTAGCGTTAGCTTAACGTGGCTAAACCACGTTAAGCTAACGCTAAGTCCTAAAAGAGTTGACGTTTGATGAAATCATCATTATTTACTAAAAATAAATGGTTCTATGTAAAAAAAGGAAAAGATTAGTGGGCCAGTGTTCTCTTAGATGTAGTTAATAATAATAATAATAATAATAATAACCTTTTTCTTCCCGCTCAAAGGTCTGGAGGTCACGTAAGGTGACAGGAAACAGGATGTTCTTTAATCAAAATGAAAGCAACGCGTCTTTGTAGGATATCTTACAAAAAGGCACTCATTTTATTGTGCGTTTACTTACAAATGTCCGGCGACACGCGTCCGTCTCTGCTTGCTAGTACGTATGTATTCTTTAAAAAATAAACAGCAAACTTCGTTGGTTAATGCAACAAAGAAATGATCGAACAAAACTGCTTATTTAGGCTGATAAGTTGATAAGTGCTGTTAAGTTGAAACGCACACACACACACACAGACACACACACACACCCACACACACACATGCACGCACTTAAGCACACATTGGATTTACACTGGATTTACCGGCAGCTCACACGGACTCGCTGTGTGCGGAGAGAGAGCGTCCGGAAAGTGATCTCGTTCTGCCCGACGAATAGAAAGCAAACAGGCCGCTTCCAGAGATCACGAGACACCGGGTGGGGGGTCGGGGGTCGGGGGTCGGGGAGGGGGGGGCGTGGGGGGTTGTAGACCAGGCGGTGGAGTAAAGCACCGTGCGCGTGGCGTCTGGAGGCCGACAGGGAGCCGTGACACTCGGACAGGGAGGTCGGAGGGGAAACCAGACTCTGACGTCTCACTTTGAAATAAACCCGGTGGCCCTGAATGCAGCACGATTATTTCAATACACCAGCAAGTCCTGGGAGGGGGGGGGCAGAGAGAAGAAAAAAAGAAAAATGGTTTGACATTAATGCGGGCCGGGGGCCGAGGGAGGTAACAAGTTCACGGCCCTTTCAGAGAACATGGCCGCCCGCTGTGTGATGGATCACGGGCGCCTCGGATCGGGGGAGCGGGGGGGGGGGGGGGGGGGCGGGGGGTCACATGGGAAGCAGACTCCCAGCAAACAGGGAGTCGCCCTGACAGCTCAATAAGCAGCTGAGGAGTGAGTCTCACGCTCACAGGGGCTTTATGTGCATTCTCAACAAAAACCACTGACTTCAACAGTGAAGGGAGAAAAACACGCGGCCATCTTGAACAAACAAACGTGTTTAAAACTGGTGCATTTATAAATAAACTTATAAAGATCTGACTTGCTTCCGGGTTTTACCCAGAATGCTCTAGCGATATAAATACAACAATAACAAGCGGTGCCTTCTGCCCCACTTCCCCATTCTAGGAATACCTGGAGGCCCCTGCTGAATCGCTGTGGCAATGCATGCTGGGAAAGCTAGTGGGACGAGACAGGTGAGCCGTCCGACACCTTTCATAAAGGAATTAACACACCTCTGGTAAAAAACAGACACACACACTGAGACAATCACACGCAGTGCGTCTCCCCCCCTCCCTCCCCCCCCCCCCCCTCCCTCCTCATGCAACACGCCCCCCATCAGGACCACGTGGGCGGCGTTTTTTCGCCAAGTCAGCCCCCGTTTACACAAGCGCTCGCCGTTGTATCGTAAGTAACAAAGGCACGGTAAGTGGATAGCAGTAAAAGGGGATGTGGGGGGGAGTTAAGGGGGGAGGGGGGGCACTGACCTGGACGGAGCAGAGCAGGTCAGCCTCGTCATCCCGTCTCCCGTTTCACGCCTTCTGAAGTTGCTCCCTCCGCTGAGTCCGAGGTGGAAGTCAGTGGCTGTGCAGGGGAGGAGAGAGGGAGGAAAAGGGGGGAGAGATGATCTCCCCCCTTTTCCTCTCTCTTCTTCTTCTTCTTCTTATGTTCTTTATTTCCAGCTTCTTCCATTTTGCACCGGATGGAAATCTGCGCTTCCTCTCGCTCTTCCACACCAACAAAGAAAACCTCCCTGACGAGGAGAGGTTTTCTCCTCTTTTCTCCCCCTCTCTCTCCCCCTCTCTCTCTCCCCCCTCTCTCCCCCCTCCCTCTCTCCCTCTCTCTCGGTCACCTCGTCGCAGCTCTATTTCTCTCTACTGGTTATTTGCCCACAGCTGAGAGGCACACGTTGTAATGAAGACTCACTTCCTCTGGTGGTTCCTCCTCCCTCACAGCCCCCCCGGCCCCCCCGGCCCCCCGGCCCCCCCGACTCCCCCTCCCTAGTTCTCTGTCTAAGGATCAGGAATGCTGCTCAGACCAAAGTCCACAGAGGAAATAAACCCTCCCAGCTCTGCACCCAGCGGCCTGAAGGCAGAGATATATGTTTATATATTTATGTCTATTTTAATATTTTAATATAACTAAATAAATGTAACGAAGACGCTTTGCAGAGAATCGTTCCCTCGACAGCTCAAAGTGACCATGAAGCGTTCAGGTCCTGCGATGGCGATGGGTGATGAAGATGAGACGCGTTCACGTGGGATGAAGGTCCCTCATCGGCTCTGTGTCGTTTCTATCGGAGCCCATCTGGACCGGCTGAAGGGTGGAGACGGGAGGCAGGTGGAGGAGGTGGAGGTCCAGACGGCTGCAGGCTTCCCCCCCCAGAGGTCAAAGGGTCATGGGAAGCAGCGGGTCGATGTGAAGATGAGAGGTCAATGCCACGGCTGGACGAGACAGAGCCGCATGTGTCCGCGATGGAGAGGAGGTATAAGGGGGGGGGGGGACTGCTGTTCCAAGGCCCGGAACAGCAGCGAAAGAGTCGACCCCAGAGACCGTGGCTTTTCCACCCCCCCCCCCCCACCAGGAGGACCTGTGACCCCCGGCTATTGTTCGACTCCAGCCGATCCCGCCGGGCACCGCGGCGCCCAACAAAGCCCCGTCATTAACTCTCTGACCAGCAGTGCCCCCCCCCCCCCCCCCCCCCCCCCGGCCCCCGTCAGTGTCAGACGCATCAACCTCCTTGACCTCCTCCAGACGCGGCGTCCATCGACCTGCGGCGGCCAAACACGGGGGGGTGAGCAGCGAGCACGAAGCACGAAGAGAAGACGCTGTTTCCCCGTCGGCTCGATAACACTTTTTATATTTATCAGGTTTCATGTCGTGCATGTTTTCCTAAGAGCCTCCTTGGGTGTGTGTGTGTGTGTGTGTGTGTGTGTATATATATACACATAGAAACACCTCATTCATTTGTTGTTAACTGTAGTGGAACGATCAATGGGGGGGTAGCAACATAAAAAGGGTTAATAATAAACAGGTGTTTTGGACTCCGTCAGCCTTATGACGTCACATCTAAGACACGCCCCCTTTTAAAGCACCTTTCAAATCCAATCAAATCAAAGTTTATTTATAAAGCACCTTTTAAAAACAGCATGTGTTTAACAAAGTGCTGTACACGTATGTCCTAAAACAATAATACACACTGACAACAACATAGAAATACAGACAATAGAAACAATAAAAACAGCTCTCGCTTGTTGGTAAAAGCCAGGCTATAGTAAGAGGTTTTAAGACTGGATCTAAAAATGGCTATTGTTTGAGCGTGTCTAATGTACAGGGGCAAGCTATTCCAGAGCTTCGGTCCTGCTACTGCGAATGCTCGTTCACCTCTGCTCTTCAGTCTCACCCGTGGTCATAGTCATAGAAGTCATAGGAGAGCAGCCTGCAGGTGAGACCTGCGCTGCGTTCGAGCTGTCAAACGTTCTCAGGAAGGTTCTTCACAAGTGAAGTGGCGCCATGATGTTCTATTCTATAATGCTGGAGAAGGGAGCTTCAATGCGTCCTTGCTTAGCTCCTTTAGCAGAGGAACCAATGGAACATCCTTTACGAAATTAAACGTAGGCAATTCTGTCCCACAAGTTGTCATCTTCGGCAATGGTTGGTCCGTTCACGAAAAAGAACGAAGGAAAGAAACGCAGATCATGTGAGAAACGTTAGCATCACTCGCGTGTGTTAATAAGCTGGTTGTTTGTGTCGTCTGCATGACTCACACTGTAACAACACATGGAGGCATCTAAGGTGCTTTTTTGTAGACTGACGTCACCGACACGCGTCTCCATCCATCACGACTACGCAGTTCATGAACTCTCCTGCTCTTACTGATAATTAGCAATCAATCAGAGATTAGCTTGGGACCCGGAGAAAGAACACAGGAAGCACTTTTAGATGTAAAGATTCACTAGCTCTCCAATAATTAATTGCTTTGGGTTTAGTAAGTAAGTTTAATAAGTGAGCAAGCAACCACCATCGAGAAGAATCAGCCAAGAACTGATCTGACACGTTTGTCTGCTTCATTTAATGAATTAATTATTCTCCTACAAGAACAAGGTCAGTACTGTCTTACGAAAAAGACGTAGGAAGTAACGTGTGGATCACGTGTTGCTAATGGATACAAATAAAGTATTTAAGTCGGACCAGACGACAGCTTTCGGTTCTGAAAAGTGAAGCCAAAGCTTCAAGTGTTAAAGCTGCGTTCTCTGCAGTGACCAGCAGGGGGCGACTCCTCTGCTCCCATAGACGTCTATGAGAAAATGACTCATTGACTCACATTGTAAACATGAGTTTATGGTCTCAGCCTCTAGTTTCAAGTCTTCTTCAATGCATCATGACTCTGAATTATGGTCCATTTAGAGTCAAACAGACCATAAAGCAGGGGATGTTTTAGGACGGGACTACACGCTGATTGACAGATTGACACCAGAGACGTACATGGAGACAAAACACAGAAATCCCCTTTTTGTCTCACTGTCCTACCTTGTTTATTACTTCCTACAATCATCTCTTTCTTTATCCACTTTGCTATTTCCTATTTTCCACATTTTCTTCATTCCTCCCCTCCACACTTCTTTTTCTCCTTCTGTTTTCCTACTCAGGTTACTCCCCCTCCTTCCCTCCTTCCCTCCTTCCTTCCTTCCTTCCTTTAGTTCATGCATTTTAACGTCCTTCCCTCTTTAAACACCTTATCATTTTCCCTGACATTTAAACATATTTTGTAGGCTGATGATGTTTTATAACTAATGCTTAAACGTTTCAATGATAATATTGTGTGAATGAGATTTGATTCCTTTTTGTTCACCAAACCTCCCGGTTGTGCATCTAAGCGCTGCCCCCTTGTGGCAGTTAAGGGACTCGTATGCAAGACATCATCATGCTGTGAGATTGAGTCCATAAACTCATGTTTACAATGTTTACTGAGGGAATAAATCAAGAGAGAGTCATTTTCTCATAGACTTCTATAGGAATCAGCGGAGTCGCCACCTGCTGGTCACTACAGAGGGTGCAGCTTTAACACAGGCGGTTACGACTTCAAACGCATGTAAAAGAGAAGCTCAGATTATAAAACAGGAATCTTATTGACTATAATACCTCACTAAGCTATCATATGTAAATTAATAAATAATAGTAATTTGCTGCTATATTCTTACTCTGAATCCTGTGTATATGTTTGAGATGACCTTCACTGATGTGAACAGAGTGTTCTGGAGCATCGAGTACTTTCTCCAGCAAATAAACCATGAAGTCCACTTTGCAACGTGGTGCTTTAAGGCCACAAGGAAGTGTTTGAATTCTTTCTTCGCTTTGTTCTGAGCCTCGATTGCGGGAAACAAATGGAATGAACCATCTGTAATTTGAGCAATTGTTATTGAAAATGAACAGGTCATATTTAGTTCACAGTGACATACAATGTGGTCTGAACAAGAGCACAAAACGTTCTCACAGCAGGAGAAGCATACAAATACTAATCTGTGATTACGTCATTTAGCAAAATGGAACCTTTTTATCAGCAAATAAAGAGGAAAAAGTGCTGTAAAGGAGGTGATTTTTATTCACAGTACTGACACCCAACAGAGATCCGTCCTAATGAGGAAGTATCTGGAAAAGCAGGTAAGCCGAGATAACCAGTGAATGAGACAAAGAAGAGGGAAGAGGGATTCCTTCAGTACTTCGTGAACTTCAGGATGATCTCCTCGTTTGCCATCGGGATGAAACAGCCGATACCTGCAGACACACAAAGACCCAACGGAGATTTTAATCTGATCCGGGGTCAGAAAGAGAGCGTGAAGAGGCGCAGAACTTCTCTGTGACTCACCCACATCCGGCGGATCTGTTACCAAATAAAATCTAAGTACACCAAATGTACAAACAGGTGCAAAAATGTGCAATATCCAACAATATTTACAAACTATACCGTTCTACCGGAAACTTTTAACCCTCTTTACCCAAACCCTTCTCCCAACTGTTACAACTTCTGTAATCCGGGCCCTGGAAGACAACAAAACAACAGAAAGGAAGACATGGGATAACAAACAGCAAGGCATTAATCACAGGGAGCACGAGACAAGGCGTCGGCAATCACATTATCTGGGCCTTTAATGTGGCGAATATCCAAATGGTATGGCTGCAGGAAAAGAGCCCAACGCACACAGGAGCCCGGCCTAGAATAGAGACAGACACGGCACTACAGCACAGGAGAAACGGACGCATTGCAGGACGTAACACCACATTCTTTTTCTCTCAACGCCTCAATAGGAAGATCTTGTCGGCCACCAGGCCGGAGGTCGGTAGATCTTAGTATAGATGATGTAACGTGATACATTTCCCTTTCACATCACAACTGTATTAATTCCTGCTTCTGACGTTTGAGGAAGGTGTGTTGCTTAACGTGTGCTTTGTTCATTCCGTAACGACTCAGCCGTGACAACCCGAATTTCGTAATAACTGAGCTATAAAAGCGTCCCGACGGGAGTCCATGTGAAAGCGTCCGGAGCTACTTGGAGGAAGAAGGAGCTCCCGTCAGATCTCACAGGTCAGTTCCTGCTGGTGGCTGGGATCATCAGACTTACAGTTTCCAGCTGAAGGGTTAAAGTCCTGTAACAACATGCGGATGGAGACTGTTTTGTTGAAGATGTCATTGTTGTTTTGAGGCCGATGTTTGTGTGATTTCTTTCCAGCAGCTCAGCAGAACGATGACTCCCGCTCTGCTCTCGGCAGCCCTGCTGCTGCTGCTGCTCCCTGCAGCTCCCGCTCAAGGTCTTAGAACTCAAAATGTCCTCAGCTACGGGGAAGCAGCACTGATTATTCACTTCTGTGCTAACTTCTAGCCTCTTTGTTTTTTAGATTCCGATCAGACTCCCGTCGGTATCCTTGTGGTGGACTCTGTGACAAACACTCCCAATAAGACCTACTCCACGTCCGTGCCCTTCAGAGGGATCTTAATCGGAGCGATGAGGAAACTGCAGAAGTCGGGTTCAGGCTTCAGGTAAGATCAGCACGATCATTGCAAAGCAACAACGCGCAGAACAACCAATCTATTTACTTATTTATTCACAAGGAGGATTGTTCAATTATTATAGCTCTGACTGTAAGATATATTAGGATTTACCATTTAGCTTAAAGATTTAGGCAGTCCGTTTGGTCAGTTGGTTTGCTAATTATCGGCTGGTACTGTGGGCACCTCGAGGTCACTCATGAGAGAAGCCAGGTGGGTAAACCTTTGATTTATGTCTTTGTTTTGTTGGTCAATGAATGTTTATTTGGTAACAGACCCGCCCGGTGGTTTAAGTTTGCTTCGTGATCTCGTGGACAAATGGCCGCTGCCACAGATGTTAAATGAAGGGGAACTTAACCCCAAGATGTGCTGCGACGACATTAAAGCGCCACGTCTCCTCGCAGGTTCAAATACACAGAGGACCCGAACTACGGGCCGTTCCTGACCAGCGTGAACGGCCTGACCGGGAGCACCAAGCGGCGCACCTACTGGCAGCTGCTGGTCAAGAAGGCGGACGGCGAGGTCGCCCGGCCGGATGTGGGTGAGTCACAGAGAAGGTCCGCGCCTCTTCACGCTCTCTTTCTGACCCCGGATCAGATTAAAATCTCCGTTGGGTCTTTGTGTGTCTGCAGGTATCGGCTGTTTCATCCCGATGGCAAACGAGGAGATCATCCTGAAGTTCACGAAGTACTGAAGGAATCAGCTGAAAGCCGTCTGATTGGTTCCTGAGGCTTCACAGGAAGAAAGAAGCACCGCGGAAACACGTCCCTCTTTGTCTCATTCACTGGTTATCTCGGCTTACCTGCTTTTCCAGATTACTTCCTCATTAGGACGGATCTCTGTTGGGTGTCAGTACTGTGAATAAAAATCACCTCCTTTACAGCACTTTTTCCTCTTTATTTGCTGATAAAAAGGTTCCATTTTGCTAAATGACGTAATCACAGATTAGTATTTGTATGCTTCTCCTGCTGTGAGAACGTTTTGTGCTCTTGTTCAGACCACATTGTATGTCACTGTGAACTAAATATGACCTGTTCATTTTCAATAGGACGGATTTCTGTTGGGTGTCACTACTATGAATAAAAATCACCTCTTTAACAGCACTTTTGTCACTTTATTTGCCAATAAAAAAGTTCCGGACTCAAGTAAAAGTTGATTTAGTTTGAGTTTATTTAGCTTTGGTTTATTTTGGAGGTCCGACGCAGAGAGGAAGTCACAGCCTTCAGGAAGGGGAAGACCAACATGTTAACACACAACCCAAGAACACACAACATGTTAACACACAACCCAAGAACACACAACATGTCGACACATAGAAGTGACTTATATTCATAACAGGGACATTTAGAAATGTTCAGTGGAGACGAGCTGGTGGGAAATACTCCTCAGTGCTGGAGGTCAAAGGTCAGAGAAAAAGTGGCTTACGTAAACCTGCCAGCCATCGTGAGGATTATTATGTCAGAAGTTTCCTCCTCCTCTTCCTCCTCCTCCTTCCTCCCGCCCCTCCCGTCCTGAAGCCCGCCCCCCCCCCCCTCGGCTCGGCCGGCGGCTGGATGCCGCAGACCGGAACGCGGCGCGCTGAGAGAGCTGCTGCACCGCGCAGGAACACGCACATCCCGACGGAGGAACACCACGCAATCAGTGAGCTCTCCTCCTGCTCCTCCTGCTCCTCCTGCTCCTCCTGCTCCTCCTGCTCCTCCTGCTCCTTTATCGGACTCACTTTCTATTTCTTATGACTCATCTTTCCCTTGATGTATGTGTGTGTGCCAGGTTCCGCTGTCATCATTGTTAGACTAAACTTGAGTAGGTTGACTCAGAGTGCTGGAATCATCAGGTGTGTAGTTGGTGTTGTGTAGTAATGATGGTCATTAAAACGGTGTGATTAAGGTCAGTGTGCTTCACTTCCTTCACCTTTCTTTATTCCATCCTTTGAGTCGAGCGTTACGAGATAAACAGGTTCTGATCTTTGATACTTTTCCTTTGAACATTCTGGAAGTCAAAAGAAATCGGGGTGCTGGAAGAGGTCAGAGGTCAGAGGTCAGAGGTCAGAGGTCAGGTGACATCAGGACCTCAGTGCGTCTGAGAGCGGGGGGGGGGGGGGTTCAAGCTGTGTGGTCAGCGTACGATATCCAGACGCCAGCTAAGAGCTCGAGACGTCACCACGGCGACTGGTCATGTGACGCCGACCTCGGGCGAGAGCCGGCCCCGTTCACCTGCTCGAGGTTCAGCGTCCAGAAATACTGAGCAGCACTTTGAAGCCGTGTTCCTCTGGTGCGTCGCAGTAGAGCAACACCAAGCCTTTTGTGAATATTAACAATAAATCCACAATCCTAAAGCTTCCACTCTTTACACTCGCCTGCAAATCTTTCAAAATAAGAGCCTTGTGTTAGAAGATGAATGTTCACGTCTGTAACGTTCTCTACAGATATTTAAACAGAAATGGAAATCTGGTGATTTTTGTGCTTTTTCCTGTTCTATAATCTATAGATCACAGGGTTCTCCTCACTTTGATGTCTCATCCAAACCCCCCCCACCCCCCCACCGTTTGACGCTGATGGCTGTTTAATCCAGCCGTAGAAACGGTCCAGTAGATGATCTCAGGTCAGCGGGTTCTCTGCCTCTCCCCCCCCGCCCCCCCCCCTCCCCCCCCGGACTGTTCTGTGGCCTCAGCAGGAGGTGTCTGCAAGGGGGGGGGGCACACGGGCCTGGGGCGCAGTTGATTCACATACATTAGCCGGCCTCGGTGGCCTGAGTCTGCAGATTTGTTCCCAAGCCGGTGCCCCCCCCCCGGCCCCCCCCCAGCTGCCCCCCCCCCCTCTGCTGAAGCAGATCAAGGCGGGAAAAGAGAAGTCGATATTAATCCCCGGCGGATTAAGAGCCCCAGAAGTGATTAAACAAGACCCCTGTCCCAATGAGGACAAATTAGTGTACCACCTCAGAGATGGGACCCGCTCAGTGGACCAGATGTCCAGACGTGTCTCCGTCCCCTCCATCACCCGGGGGGGGGGCGAGGACACTGGATCCTGGCGGTGATCGAAACGTCCAAAACGCTGTATTCGTAGAAAATAACGTTCACATTTGGCGAGGCCGGACCCTCGGCCCCGTTAAGAGGCAAACTGATCTTCTTCTGGAATAAAAACACCACATAAAATAAACCCTGTTGGGTTGTTAGGTTTCGCCAGTTAGAGATTGAGATTTAATTTCCATTAAAATCCAAACAGGGTCCAAACAAGGTATAAAACTCTTCGAATCGCACGCCCCCCCCTCTTTCTCTGAACGTCCACTCGGACCAGAAGAAGCAGAGAAAACATCAGTGAACGTGATCCGGATGGTTCTCATGAGCTGAAATCGTGATCACATGATCAGTGCGTTTGCTGATCATGTGACCAAATGATGTAAAAGGAACAATCCTTTTTTAGGAGTTCTGAATTCTCTGCTTCAACTGATCAATTAGCACCAACAAACGATATTCGTTCCACTCGATTAGTCTGCGATCGACGGATTAACGGGTTTTAATCTTGAAATCTGTGCGTAGTTCTTGATGAGGCTCCCCAATCAGCATGGTGTTAAAACGAGCCCTTCACCCCCCCTCCCAGACTGAGAGCCGGCATGGACAACCAGGCGCTGGAACCCGAGCCTGCGAGCCCCCCCGTGGAGGAGGTGGTGCTCGTGTGCAATGGGGGCGGGGCTACCCAGCAGGAGGCGGCGGCCATGTTGACCCACCAGAAGCAGGTGGAGAACCACGTCACCGAAGCCCAGCGGTTCTCCCACCTCCCCGAGCGCTCCGCCGTGGACCTGGAGTTCAGCGACGTCTCCTACACCATCAGGGAGGGGCCGTGCTGGGGGAGGAGAGGTAGCACACACACTCACTCACGCACACAGACACACACACACACACACACACTGAAGGAGTCAGGCCGTTGTGACCAGGCCGCCTTATTCAAGTCGGATTATGTTGTTGATTCATTTGTCGTAATAATAAGTGTTGTGTTCATAAATCTGTCCACTAAGCAGAAAGCAGGCGGTGAAGGCCTTTTATATCCTCTAAACGTTTGATTCTAAATGATCTAAACGTTATTGTCACAATGATCAGATCAGATCTCTTCATCCAGTCATCACGAAGCCCGCTGAGTTGTTTTTTCTCATTATGGTGTTCAAAGGAGCGTTAATGTTCATGTGAAACACGTTGAGCCAAGAAGAGGCCTAATGTGGACTCACTTATGTCGCTGTAAGCGTGCTGAAGCTGTCGGGCCATCGATGTCGTTCCCAGGGTTCAAAGCTTTGCTCAAGTGCCTTTCTGGAAGGTTCTGCAGTCGAGAGCTGATCGGGATCATGGGGCCCTCGGGGGCCGGGAAGTCCACCCTCATGAACATCCTGGCCGGATACAGGTAGGAGTGCTGCGCTGCCCTTCTACCTGTTCTAATAACCATCAGGGCTTTGCACGTCACCGCATTATACAGTTACACTATTTGCAGAACCAGATTCCAGTGGTGGAGGATCGATTTCCGACTGTAATCCAAAAGTTCCAAATCCTGCTTCAATCCATATTTGATGACGTTTAAAAGATTTTTTCTCCTCCTTTTGCAGAGGGAGCCGCCTAGCAGCAATCTAACAGCACCATGAATTAAACATGAACCATGAAAAGTATTTTTTTCGTCTGGTAGCAATTAAACAGCACCATAAATCAATCGCAAAAACACATACATTACATACTTAATGTTAGCGCAAAATGTGACAAAAGAGACAATCTTAATTTATTTCAATCAAAGCTTTTTTTTGGAAAGAAATCGAAATATAGCATGTTAAAAAATGTCATTGCAGAACAAAAAAGTGGGAAAAAAAGTGGAAAAGAAGTGGGAAAATATTTTTAGAAAAAAAGTCAAAAGATGTTTTGAATTTTGCTTTCTAGTAGGTTGCAAATTATTTTGAAAAATAATCTAAATGTAGTATGTCGAAGGATGTCATGGAAAACGAAAGATATTTGGTATAGACATGTTTTGGTTAAAATATGTTGGAAAATATGAACAGTCAAAATGTGTTAGTTTTTAAAAAAATTGTCAAATCTTTTTTTTTTTAAGAAAGTGAAAAATATCTCTACAGATATTTCGAAAAAAAGTCTAAAATGTAGGTAATACTAATTAAATAAAACAAATAAATAAGTAATAATAATAACAACATATTAATGTTAAGTACCTCTTTCTATTGAGCTGGATTTCATCCCATGCATTTATGACATAATCCTCAGGCTTCACCTTGCAGGTTAGAGCCCCTCTAAATGCATGTGTATGTGCGTGTGTGTGTGTGTGTGTGTGTCTGCGCGCGTGTGCGTGTGTGTCCTTCCTGTCGCCCAGGCAAACCGGGATGAAGGGTCAGATCCGGGTAAATGGGAAGCCCAGGGACCTGAGGACCTTCAGGAAGATGTCCTGCTACATCATGCAGGAGGACATGTTGCTGCCTCACCTCACGGCACGAGAGGCCATGATGGTGAGCCAAAGCCCCCCCCCCCCCCCCCATCCGCCAAACGAGATCCCGCTGTGTCACATGACCTATGAAACTCTTTGCTTTCAGGTTTCAGCCAACTTGAAGCTGAATGAAACGATGGATGTGAAGAAAGAACTGGTGAGCTGAGCAGATCTCAACACATCCCGGTCCGTTGACCTTTAGACATGTGGCCCCAGATCACCAGGATATCTCACCGCGTATCATGCTGCTCCTCAGGGCCCCGTGGATTACCTCATCAAGCATCGTGACGTTTATCTGCTTCACTCGTCTGCAGGTGGCGGAGATCCTGACGGCCCTCGGCCTCCTCGACTGCGCGCACACGCGCACCAGCGCGCTGTCCGGGGGGCAGTGCAAGCGGCTCGCCATCGCGCTCGAGCTGGTCAACAACCCGCCGGTCATGTTCTTCGACGAGCCCACCAGGTGACAAAAGGGGAAAACTATTTATTCAGCAACATCTGCCGTTTTAAATTGTGTGACACGTGCTGCGATCAAACAGATGTGCTTCCCACAAAATGACGTATCTTTAATTCTAAATACATAGTGTAGTTTAGGATGGTGGTTCTGTTGGGCCGTTGGACATCTGGTGCTGGAGTGGTTTGGAAACCCTGATAATTATTCTGTTAATTGCTTAAGTGGCGTCTGGCTGATGTCGCTGTGGGACATGAACCGTCTGGCCAGTGAAGAACGAATTAAACGTTCTCAAAGTTTCTCCTCATAATGTCACCACCTCCACGGGTTTATTACGGTTCACTTCCGCCGTATTAGGGGCTCATTTACGTCTTCTTTTTTTATTTTAATAGGATCATTTGGAAAGCTGTCCGATTTGGACCTTCTACACTAAACCAATGCGAGGACATTTTAAACAGTTATGCCTTTGGGAGGAGCTAAGCTAGCTGTTTACCCTGTAGCCAGTGTTTGTGCTACGCTAACGTAATGACTTCATTTATACTATAGTAAATTGGGCTCATTCCCATATTATTATTATTCCCATTATTTATGCTCCCCGCCTCTCCCAGTGGGCTGGACAGCGTGTCCTGCTACCAGGTTGTCTCTCTGATGCGCTCTCTGGCGCTGGGGGGACGCACCATCATCTGCACCATCCACCAGCCCAGCGCCAAGCTGTTTGAGATGTTTGACAAGGTAGAGTGGACATTATGGTTTCTATTGACTGCATGAGACACGTACGACTTCCAATCAACATCAACTAAGATCCTCCCTGCAGCGTCCTTCACTTTTGTGTTTGACTGTACCTCCGCCCCCCCAGCTCTACATCCTCAGCCAGGGTCAGTGCATCTACAAGGGCTCGGTCCCCCACCTCATCCCCTACCTGAAGACCCTGAGCCTCCACTGCCCCACCTACCACAACCCCGCCGACTTCAGTACGTCTCCAGCTTGGCGCGCGCCCTCCGTGTGTTTGTTTTACCACAATGACTGACGCCTTGCTTTGTGCGGCCCAGTCATCGAGGTGGCCTCGGGGGAGTACGGAGACCTGAACCCGGTGCTGTTTGAGGCCGTACAGGGCGGGATGTGCGCGTCGGCAGAGAAGAAGAACCCGACTGAGAGCAACGGCCAATCAGTGTGTGCGGCAAAGTGCCCGGAGGTACGTAGCAGTGGTGGTGTGAGTGGTATTATTAGTTGTT
This sequence comes from Apeltes quadracus, assembly GCA_021346845.1. Classification (NCBI taxonomy): domain Eukaryota; kingdom Metazoa; phylum Chordata; class Actinopteri; order Perciformes; family Gasterosteidae; genus Apeltes; species Apeltes quadracus. Next base: position 1,259,606 of record CM037917.1, read on the forward strand.
GGGGAGCAGTAATGGATGATTACGCACTTTGTGGTAAATTAACTTGTTGTGCATTTATATAACATATATGTATTTATGTATACGTGCAATGATTGTACACTTAACTATGAGGTTCTGTCTTGAAGGAGGTCACAGTCCGGTTTATAGACCCTAAGAGTCGATATTATGCCGATGATACTTGTTGTTCTCTGGGAAATACTCTCTCGATGAGAAGGCTCATGCAAGAACTACGAATCTCCAGAAGAAGCTGCATCTTTTAGTTCCTTGGTGCCAAGTGGGTTTGGTGCATCCTGTTCATGCGGGTTATTAATGAGTATAATAAGAATAGTATAGCTTACTTAATAGGTTTAGATTATTTAATAAATATTCCTTTCCTAGGTTATTCCTTAATGGGACCTGAGGTCAAATGTGCCCCCCCTCTGTAATGTTCTGGTATCATCTGCTCCCCCCAGGACGCCGGACACATAGAGAGACATTCCTTCGCCACAAGCACCCTAACACAGTTCTGCATCCTGTTCAAGAGGACCTTCATCATCATATGTCGAGACCAGGTGGGTTCCCTCACGTGTCCATGCTCTGGTTCCTTCCCCCCCCCCCCCCCCCCCCCTACCCCTCCAAGAGTAACAAGACTTCTCCCGCTCTCAGGTTCTGACCCACCTCAGGCTGATGTCCCACATCGCCATCGGCGTGCTCATCGGCCTCCTCTACCTGAACATCGGCAACGACGCCAGCAAGGTCTTCAACAACACCGGCTTCCTCTTCTTCTCCATGCTCTTCCTCATGTTCGGGGCGCTGATGCCCACCGTGCTGACGTGTGAGTCCGACGCGCCATTTCTTCTTAACCTCCCGCGTGAGTCTGTGTCGGTTGACGGGTTGTGTGTGTGGTGTGTGTGTGTGTGTGTGTGTGTGTGTGTGTGTGTGTGAAACCTTCCGTTAGTTCCTCTGGAGATGTCTGTGTTCCTGAGGGAGCACCTGAACTACTGGTACAGCTTGAAGGCCTACTACCTGGCCAAGACCATGGCTGACATCCCTTTCCAGGTGAGCCGGAGAAACCCGGGACGCCGCCGCGCTGCAATGGAGCCTGAAGGAAGCGCCCTGTTTTTCAGAGGCTCACTGAAAGTCCTAAACAGGGAATCATTTACTAATATGGCGAGTGTGGTATGTGAAAACTCAAGTGAGACCATAGACTGTATGTAGAAGTGGTTCCCACGCTGTCACCACTGGTTTGGAATCTGTGGTTTTTTTGTCGATTTCTGTGTTTTTGGCTGCAGCCATTTTGCGTTTTTGGTCTTTGGTGTCGACCTGTCAATCAGCGTGTAGCCCCGCCCTAAAGCATTCCCTGCTTTAGGATCTGTTTCACTCTAAATGGACCATAATTCACTAAATGAACATCATGCTGCGTTGAAGAAGACTTGAAACTAGAGACTGAGACCATAAACTCATGTTTACAATGTTTACTGAGGGAATAAATCCAGAGAGAAGTAGAGTCACTTCCTCATAGACGTCTATGGGAGCAGAGGAGTCGCCCCCTGCTGTCACTACAGAGAAGTAGAGTCATTTCCTCATAGACGTCTATGGGAACAGAGGAGTCGCCCCCTGCTGGTCGCTACAGAGAAGTAGAGTCATTTCCTCATAGACGTCTATGGGAGCAGAGGAGCTTCTGCTCGCCGTGTGTCCGTTTGTCTGAAGCTGAACTAAAGGTGCAGCTTGTTTCCAGGTGCTCTGCCCCATCATGTACTGCAGCATTGTGTACTGGATGACGGAGCAGCCCCCCGAGGCCAGCCGCTACCTGCTCTTCCTCGCCCTGTCCACCTGCACGGCCCTGGTGGCCCAGTCGCTGGGCCTCCTGGTCGGGGCCGCTTCAACCTCCCTGCAGGTACGCCGCGTCGCCTCGTCGAATGCGTGATTGAGCGCCACTACGTTCCACACCCAAGTGAGAGGGCGTGCTCTGCGTCCTGCACCCCAGGTAGCCACGTTCGTCGGACCGGTCACGGCCATCCCGGTGCTGCTCTTCTCTGGATTCTTCGTGAACTTTGACACGATCCCTAAATATCTGCAGTGGAGCTCCTACGTGTCGTATGTCAGGTGAGTCGGAGCTCTCTGCTAGCAGCCGAGTCGGTCGGTTGGTCTCTGCACCGTGTGCGTTTGGTATCACTCTGTCGGGCTGACTTCCTAAACTAATCTCCACGCAGCAGGTTAGAGAATCAGATAACGTGTTCCAGCCCTCTGAACCACGTCCAGAACTACCAGACTACAAGTCTTCCGTTGGCGGAACATGCGCTGTGCATGTTGGCGATTTCGGTCCCCGGAGGAGGACTTCAGAAGCCAGAAGCTTGTGAGCCGCTCTCAGTGCCGGTGTGTCTGTGTGCTCCTCCGGCAGATACGGCTTTGAAGGCGTCCTCCTGTCCATCTACGGGATGAACCGCTCCGAGCTGGAGTGCCCGGGGAAGGTGTGCAAGTTCCAGAGGCCCGAGGAGGTGCTGCAGCTTCTGGATGTGGAGGACGCCAAGCTCCACGTGGACTTCATCGTCCTCTGCGTTTTCTTCTTCATCCTGCGGCTGGCCACCTACGTCGTCCTCCGCTACAAGGTCAAATCAGAGAGGTAGAGAAGACGGCCTCCTCCTGGACCGGGTCTGTCTCTCTCTCTGTCTGTCTGTCTCTCTCCCAAGTTGTAATTTCATTAAGCTGCCATAAGGCAGCGCTTCCATTCTGATGCCTTTTACTGGCGTACACAGGGTGCGATTTGTGGGGGGGGGATTTCCCCCCCTCTGGTTTTCCTATCCCCCCCCTCTGCTAAATTATTTTTATCGCCGGCGGGGACAGGGATTCCCCCCCCTCTGTTTTTTTTTATCGCCGGCGGGGACAAGGATTTCCCGCATGCTGAAAACCATCGAACACAAACACATTTGGTTCCCTACACGCGCCGCGTGTAGGGAACCAAATGGCAGATAATGGCAGATGGCAGATAATCCTGACGGCCTTCGGATGCTCTGCAGGACGATGTGATGAATTGTTCGTGAAATGGTTTCTGGTTATTTGAGCTAGTTTTTGTTCCACGTTTTGCCATTGTAGGTGACCGCTGGAGTAGAACCCAAACAAAAAAACATTTACTTCCTGTTATAAAAACAAAAATCATTATTTGAGCTAGATTGTTTTTTAACCTGTTAATAGTAAATTAAGCTTTATCGTGATTGTCTCCTGAATTTTTTTTATTTTTTGTACTTTTTGCATGATAGTGACCTCAAATCTCTAAAAATCTCCATTGGAGTAAAAATTGTTCAGCCTTAATAATTCTATACTGCACTGTATTATCTTTAGCATTATATGCATATGCAACATTATATAGACGTATATCAGCTCAATAGATTAATGTCTTCATTATTTACAACATGCAAACATGTTTGGTGCTATCTGAAGTTTCATGTTTCATTTGAGCTACACGTAAGAAGAAGTGACGCCTCTGGATGCACATCACAGAAAATACGAGCAGCCAAAGAGAAACTGCTGGAACTGGAAGTTCGCTCACCTTTTATTTACAATGCGTCAACGGCCTTTCTGTTGTTTGTTGTTGTTGATGTATGTCGTGACCACTTATATGTTCATCCATTATCTTTTGAGCTATATTTTGGATAACGTTCAGCTTAATTGTACTGTACAGCTGTGTCAAAGGTTTGATATAAACTGACAATAAACTTGGTTCTACTCATAGGTGCCTCGTTCATGTTAAGTGAGTATGCTGTATCCTCTTACACGAGGCAAAATTCTTCTCAAGATATTATTACACATCCTTATTAATATGTCTTGTTTTACATCTTTGATTCTGGATCTTATTCGCTTTCATGTTTTTATGAAATGTGCTTCAGAAGTCAGGTTGACATTATTATTATTATTACCATCCCTATGCAAAGCACAATTTCCACACAAAGCTCAAAGTTCAAGAAAAGTAATCGACAAAGGCAGAGGAGTTAAACACAGAAAGAAGACAACACTCCTTTTATGGTTGTGTTGTTTACATGCACGCCTCACCCGGCTCGGCCTCTGATTGGTCAGTGCTCGTTGCATTCCGACAGTCGGATTGGTTAGCGTTAACTAGTAAGATTGGTCAGATCAGGGTCGAGACTACCCTGACTTAGTCATACTCAATTCTAGTCAGAATTTGAGTCTGATGCTGCTCCATTGAGCTCTGATTATGGGGTGTGTTTCAAACGAAATACGGAAAAAAATGCCTCTGCACTCAATTGGACAGACCTACAACCAATTAGAACAACGGAGTGTGTGACGTATGTTTAGCGACGCCTAGTTGCCGAATCCCGTAGGAAGGACGCCAAAAACATCGTTCTTATCAACAAATGCCTTGATCGCGTTTCTCTGTTCCTCTTTTAAAATTAATTCGCTGTCGATATCTTTCAGAACAAATAATTACTATGAATTACTATGAAAAACCAGTGGGGGGCAGCACCGAGCCGCTGCTGCATCTGCTCGGCCTCCGATGCACCGGAAGAAGAAGACGGGCTCAGCAGTTGGTTACTTTCGTAATATGACAGCTAGAACGTCTTTATAATAGTAAGTTTTCTGCTGACGGCTCTCACTAATCTAATGTTAGTGCACTAATGTCTTCACCACTCTCTTTGGAAGCCGACGTTCTGTTTTAACGAGATAATGTACTTTATCCACGCAATGTTTACGCTTTAACCAGCTCTAGCTAACGTTAGCTAACCGTAGCCAATAGGTAAGCTAGCTGGCTAACGTTAGCTAATAAGTAAGCTACGTAGCTAACAGCTTAGGTCGTTCGAGAAAGAACATTTTAAACACCTTTTTTTAAACACTTGGGGATAGACACAAGGTACACACGTGTTTGTTGCAATGTCATTTTGATTATATATATTTTATAATAAACATACATATGTATATATCGATGAAACAATGATAACCACGTCATGTACCATTTCCTTTTGATATATTAATTTTATCAATATATTGATCTGTCAATATAACTTTCTACTACTTTTTTATATTAGTGAAAATATCTCTTAATATCATAGTGTTCGTATATCCATTATTGGTGTCGGCATCACTTCTCATACTTGATTTGCTATTTGATGTCCAGCGGTTGAGCCACAGAAGGTGATGCTGCCGCTAGTCGGAGCCGAGTTGACACCAGTGCAGCTCTATCGACACCTCCTGAGGTGCTGCAGGCTGTTACCCACCGGCGCCATGCAGCAGCATTACCGACACGCCATCAGGCAGGTGAGCTGTTCTGTACAAATGCAGCTCATGAGCCTTCTAAAGGAGCCACAGGTGCAGCTCTCATCCCCCAGACCCGCTTTGGTTTGCAGGGTTACACCAGTCACTCGGATGAAGACGACCCGGAGAGGATACGGATGATAATCCAAAGAGCCGTAGCAGACGCAGGCTGGGTTCTGGATAAAGTAGGAATAAAGGCCCTCATTTCATTATTTCAGGTTTGAATAAACGCCCACTGAAAAGTTGAATTGTCTTTGATTCACAGTATACAAAAAAGAAGTGATGCTCCTAAACCCCGGGGCTGCTGCACGGGACGTTTTAGCTTTTATGAATTGAACAGCTGCAATGAAGCAACATCTGCTGTGTTGAGAGGAGCCATCTATAAAAACTGTAAATACTGTTGATTGGAATATGACTATACTGTGTTTATTTGTTAAATAAATGAAAGCGTATACTTCCAAGTTGTACTGGAGACTTTCCTCTTGTGTTTATCTTGGCGACAATGACCCGCTTTAAGGAGAACTATATAGAAATAGGACTTCCCTCTGATGGTCTCGTTTAGTGATGAAGGTCCATAGAGGATCAGGACTCGCATAGAGGATCAGGTCTTAAACTCGCCGCCAGAATCAAAACTTGTGACACATTTAGTTGTACAATATTTTACTTTATTTATTTTACTTTACTTATTTTATTTATTCAAGTATAACAATTCGTCATCCAAATGAAAACATGAACAATGACTCACAGAAAAGACTGCGGCTTCCTTAAATCAAAGCTGATCAATTTCAATCTTTTAAAAGGCTAAATATTTACAGAGTTCATGAACACGCATTATTGACATTGATAGAAAAAGTAGTAAAACTAAATCTAAGGAGTCATTCTTCAGTATAAATAATATTCCTTTGTATAAATATAACTGCCCCTCCCCTCACTTCTGCAGGATGAACTGGTCGATGAACTCGTTCTGCTCCACCTCCACTTTGGACAAGGCCTCGTACTCAATGCGATACCTGGGGGGCAGGGGGGGGGATAACGTTAGGAAAGTTGCAGGGTTGTTGTCTCCAATCAGCAGTTAAAGCGTGTGGCTGCCCTCCTGCCCCACTCCCTGAACGTCACCTCTCCAGCTGCATCTTCTTCTCGGCTATGAGCGCCTGCAGCTGCTGCTGTTGAGCTTCTCTCTGCTTCGCCACCGACTTCAGCAGGTTCCTGGCTCCGATGGCCTGAGAGAGGAGGGCGTTACAGGACGTCCGGGAGCACGCAAAACCGCTGACGAAGACTCACAACGCCTACCTTCATCTTTTCTGTCTCCGCTTCCTTTGCCAACTCGTCCACCAGCTCAATCAGCCCCCCCACTATCTTCTGGAACTGGCCAATTTCTGAAAAACACAGCACCTGCTTGAAGGACCCGTGGGTGTGGAGATGGAGCGCAGACGCAGCTTTGAGAACCCGGTGGAGAACATTCCGTGCTTACTGTCCACAAACTCTTTACACTCCTCCTTGAGCTCCGAGGTCTTCTGGCTGACGTCGGGGTCAAGGACCCGCAGCTTGTTGAGCTCATCGAAGTAAAATCCTGCCTCGGCCAACGGGTCTTTAGCCATGGCCGCGGGCGGGGCCTGTTGCCAAGGAGACGGGACAAGAGGAAACCAACAATTCAAATACGGAGTTGTCCTTGAGCGATTACATTGATTTAGTGATGTCCCGCAGAGTAGTCCTAGTGGAACCCCCCCAAATAGTCTAGCCTTCGGGATTCGGCTCAGAAAGGCTTCAGTGACCCTGCATCAGTAAAGAACCCAGCGGGCTCTAAATACTGAGTCAGTCTGTTTAGGCAGTTTAAACCGTCTCTAAAGTCTAAAGAGGTGTGTTTAAAGCATTTGAACTGGCGCGTAGAGGAAGAGAGTTCTCCAAACTAACGGAGCTCATGCAGAGCAGCGGCTCCTCGGATCCATCTGCACGCAAAACAAACGCATCTGTGAACTATGACCGCCGATCACTGATCACTGATCACTACATGGCGAGGAAGGAATTGATTTTTGGGACAGCGGCTTTAGACTCTGATGTCAAATATTAGAAACAGCTACAATGGCACATGCGGTGTTAAAACGTAGACTTCATACGTTAGCTTTTGGTCAACTAGATGATCTTTATCGTTAGCAGCCTACATTATCTTAACGGTTATCATTTAACCTAAAATAAGGAACATCAATGGTAGTTTAAAAAAAGGCAGGGCATCGATTAGACAAAACAGGTCTCCTAATATGTTTTCACGTGGAAATTAGTTCCATTAACTTTACGTTAGTTAACTTAACTTAGCAAGTCGGCTAACGTCAGAGCTAGACGTTGCTCGCTAACGTTAGCTCACTGGATTAGCACACACGCCAACCCTCATTGAGACTAATTAACGTCTTCAGCCAGCTGACGTTATATTAAAGCACATCTCGTAAACTGCGCGACAGGACGCGGTTTATTCACCTGTGTAAATCGCTGTCGCCGTCCAGGCGGATGCCTCCGTGCCGTGGGACGATGTGGCACAGTACGTAACGCCGAAGCTCCGCCCCCTCTTCCCGCTGCCACGGAAACCAAATGCTGCTGCCGGCGCGGGCTTTTCAGAATAAAACAATTGGCTGTTATCGGTCACCAAGTCGAGCTCGAGGTTCATGGACCAAACGCTGAACAGAATCGAACGTGCAGTTAAAGTTTTTCATAAACGCCAACTACTACAGTGATGGCCAGCATAAGTCTTCCCAGTTTTATAATAGTGAGATTTTACTTTGAAAGTCAGAAAGAAAATGAGAATGATTACTTTAACGTAAAAAAAAAACTGTTCAAAATCGATAAAGTAATACGTTTTGACTCTGTCGTTATTTTCGGTTTATGTCTCTTTTTAAGCATTTCTTGTCGGTAGCCGTGACCTCCATATAAAAACATAAAATAATAGCACACTTTCTGAATGACTACTGGAAAAAATAATTGATCATGATGTTCATGGTCATGTTATATTTTGTAAATTATTGAGTTAAAGTCAACACAGCGTTTGAATCAAGGGAATTCACCATAAACTCCGTCAATACGCCGCGTCCAGGTGAAAGCGTCTGCAATGCGTTCCGCAGACAGCAGGGGGCCGCCACAGCGCAGCGCCTGCCGTAAAGACTGCAGAGGAAGAAGAAGAAGAAGAAGAAGAAGAAGAAGAAAAAAGACAGCGACAGGGTTCAACTTTTTTCCCTTTAACTTTACAACTGTTATCTCAATCCTGTTGGAGATTCTGCTGTCGCGGTGTTCGGTTATCTGACAGCGCCGTCAGGTCGGTAAGTAAACTCCAAAGTTCGCAAACGGAAACCTAGTCGCGTGTTTTTCGGCTGCTCGGTGGAGCTAGCGGACATTCACGTCACGCACCCCATCGAAAAATGCGACTCTTTTAAGCAGACGTACGTTAAAACATCTGGAGAGCTTCGAGCCGGTCGGCTCCGTGATCCTCAGCGGGTTCCGTCCAAACCCAGATGTCACTGTGGTTTAAACCTTTGGGACTCGTTAGTTTCGAGGCAACGTTAAAAACGCACTGTGACGACGTAACGTCAGCGGCAAATGACGCCAAGCTAATTTAAATAACTCGATTAGCCGACCATTATTCGTAGTCTAGTACGAGACGAGACGAACCGACCGGAGACCGTAACTGTCGGTGTGCGTCGCTGACGTAACGTCAGCGGTGCGCTGCGTGTGGGCTGCGGCCGACCAACAAGGAAACGTACAGCGGTTCGATGCTGAAGGGAGTTCCGCCTGTAACGATGGAGCCTCGCTCACCAACTTCTGGTTAAACACTCGACTAGTTTACTTGAACCAAAGAGATTTAAGCTCCACTTGGTTCTCACCTGCATCGTTTATTCGAGTGCGTTAGCATATGACTATATCATTAATCAAAATAAAACATGTATCCAAGGTGTCTCAGTTACAGCTAAGTGAGCTAAATGGATACATCAGAAATGAACGGCTAACTAAGTCAACGTTAAATCTACCAGCTACCTAAGCTGTGATTGACCTCTAACTAAGCTCAGCTTGGTTACATCCAGCTGAGCTGGTAACATTCAGTACCAGCTGCAACTTGCTGCTTATCTATATGCGCCCCCTCTCTTTGCCCCCACGCGCCCCCTCTCTTTGCCCCTATGAAACGCGCCCCCTCTCTTTGCCCCTATGAAACGCGCCCCCTCTCTTTGCCCCTATGAAACGCGCCCCCTCTCTTTGCCCCCACGCGCCCCCTCTCTTTGCCCCCACGCGCCCCCTCTCTTTGCCCCTATGCCACGCGCCCCCTCTCTTTGCCCCCACGCGCCCCCTCTCTTTGCCCCTATGAAACGCGCCCCCTCTCTTTGCCCCCACGCGCCCCCTCTCTTTGCCCCTATGAAACGCGCCCCCTCTCTTTGCCCCCACGCGCCCCCTCTCTTTGCCCCTATGAAACGCGCCCCCTCTCTTTGCCCCTATGAAACGCGCCCCCTCTCTTTGCCCCTATGAAACGCGCCCCCTCTCTTTGCCCCCACGCGCCCCCTCTCTTTGCCCCCACGCGCCCCCTCTCTTTGCCCCCTATGTGCCCTCCTCTTGCCCCTCATTCCATTTAATTGAAGAGGACCAGATGGCGCTGTGATGGTGCCCCCCCCCCCTTCGTATTGTGATACTTGCCTTCAGCCACTCTGCGTCCTGTTTCGCCCATTGTAAGTGTGTGTGTGCGCGTGTGTGTGTGTGTGTGTGTGTGTGTGTGCGTGTGTGCGTGCGTGTGTGCGTGCGTGCGTGCGTGCGTGCGTGTCGTCCTGCAGGAATGATCCTCAGCAGTGGGGGGTTGTGGCGGCCTCATCAGTAGCTGTCACCACGGCGGGGGACCTCCGGACCTCCATCTGCAGGGTGGTCATCTACCTCCAGAGGGACATGTCCGGGGACAGCTGCCCGCCCCAGCGTCACTCCCACTGCGCCTCCTCGGCCTCCCCCCTGGCCTCCCCCCTGGCCTGTCCCAAGACCAAGACCTGCAGCTACCGGGGGGCGGTGGGCCTGGGCAACAAGTACGTGCGCATCAACGTGGGCGGCAGCCTGTTCTACACCACGCTGCAGGTGCTGACGCGGCAGAGCTGCATGCTGAGAGCCATGTTCAGTGGGAAGAAGGAAGTGTTCACGGATAAAGATGGTAAGTCAAAGTAATCGATATTCATGTTATCCACGCGTGGGTGTGTTTGCAACCTTAAAATGGCAGTTCAACATTGTGGAAATCCTGTTGCATTAAACTCTGTGAGGTCACAGGTCGTTGTTAAATATGGTCATCATAAATCATTCACCCCTACTTCTCTGTATATAAAGTATTAATAGAAATGCTCTTAATTTTTTACTTCTAATTATTTTCAAACCCAGGCTCTTATTTTTCCACCTAAAAAGTGAGCTGGGATAGCCTGGCTAACGTCATACCCTGATCTCAAATGAGACGCGGTCTGGAAACCACGTGTTCATTTCCTCGTATTGGAGGCGTGGTTTAGGAATGACCAGAGCCGTTTATTCGTCTTGCTGCACCCTCCCCGCTCTGTGATTGGTCCCCCATCTCAGGCGAAAATTTGCTCCATGGAATCCAGGCTGCTTTGCAGCGCGATTTAATTCGAAAACCCAGGCCAGAGCTGGGAAGCTTTTTTCTAATCCACTTGTGACAATATTTCACCACCATCTCTATTCTATGAACTATATATTCATCGTGCATGAACCTCTGCTCGCATGTCCGTTGTCCCCACGCAGGCTGGATCCTGATCGACCGCAGCGGGAAACACTTCAACAGCGTCCTGTGCTTCCTGCGCGACGGCACGGCCGCCTTGCCCAAAGGTCGCCAGGCGGTCCAGGAGGTGCTCGCCGAGGCCAAGTTCTACGAGCTGCAGGGCCTGGTGGAGCTGTGCCAGAGCAGCCTGCAGGCGAGTGATGCCTGACGCCTTCATTTCAATGCCTTTTCAAAGGACTCTGTTACCTTCTGTGTATCTAGTTTCTCCTGAAAAGGGTTTTGCAAATATTGTTTTTTTTATTATTATTATTATTAACTCCCAGCGTGTGCTGGTTTGTGATTGGCAGGGCAATAACGAGCTGCCCATGTGTGTCATACCGCTGGTCACCTCCAGCCAGGAAGAGGAGAAGCTCATCCAGTCCTCTACTAAGGTAAAGCCGCATCATCGGTACAATTATTCTGAATGAGACCTCGTTTAACAATTAAATCACACTCAGGGTTGGTATTTTCATTTGATTTATTAATAAACCTAAGTGATCGTTTTGCATCTATTTAACATTGGATTTTATACAGACTGAATTATGTGTGATTTATCTTCATCTCAGCCTGTGGTGAAGCTGGTGTACAACAGAAGCAACAACAAGTACTCCTACACCAGGTGAGGAGGCGTCGCCCTGGCGGTCGGCTTATTTAAAGCAGCGCAGGGACGATGTTAAAATGACTTCTTCTTCGCCGCCTCGACAGCAACTCGGACGACCACCTCCTGAAGAACATCGAGCTGTTCGACCGGCTTTCCCTCAGCTTCAACGGCCGCGTCCTCTTCATCAAGGACGTGATCGGAGACGAGATCTGCTGCTGGTCCTTCTACGGCCAGGCCCGCAAGCTGGCCGAGGTCTGCTGCACCTCCATCGTCTACGCCACGGAGAAGAAGCAGACCAAGGTGGGCACCAGAGACACGACCCCATTTCCCATTTCCCCGACCCACCACAACAACATTCTGACGCCCCCCCCCCCTCAGGTGGAGTTCCCCGAAGCTCGCATCTACGAGGAGACCCTGAACACGCTGCTGTACGAGACGATGGCGCCGCCCGACAGCCTGCTGCTGGAGGCCACGCGCCGCAGCTACAGCTACTGCGCCTCCCACAGCGAGGAGGAGGAGGGCGGGGGCGGGGCCGAGCAGCGGGAACGCGTTCGGCGGATCCACGTGAAGAGGTACAGCACGTACGAGGAGCGGCCGCTGGGACACTGAGGCCCGAGGAGGGGACGCCCCCCCCCCCCTTTGAGGACTTTGCCCTCCTCTCTGGAGGAGGTTCCGGAGGGCCGACGCCGTGCTGCGGCGTGATTTATGAATCATTGTCAAAGCAACGATCTGAAGTGACTAGAGAGCTGCTGCTGTTTATTACATGTCGAGTAACAGCGAGGACAAATCACTGATGACTGATATTTCATATGAAATACTGTTAGAATCACAGCACTTACACTCTGAATCAGCAGCGCAGCACATTCATATTTATGGATTGTTTTATATTCACATCGACAACAGGCCCGTTGTGCCACTAACGTGTTTTCATGCAGTTCACCATAATGCCTTTTTTCCAGTTTTGAAGATAAAAGTTACTGTTATTCAACTACTTTTCTTTGTCTTTTTAATGTTTTTTTTTGTATGTAAAATTATGTTACGGCTCATTTTCTCTCCTGACCAGCAGGGGGCGACTCCTCTGCTCCCATAGACGTCTATGATGAAATGACTACTTCTCTGTAGTGACCAGCAGGGGGCGACTCCTCTGCTCCCATAGACGTCTATGATGAAATGACTACTTCTCTGTAGTGACCAGCAGGGGGCGACTCCTCTGCTCCCATAGACGTCTATGAGGAAATGACTCTACTTCTTTCTTGATTTATTCCCTCAGTAAACATTGTAAACATGGGTTTATGGTCTCAGTCTCTAGTTTCAAGTCTTCTTCAACGCAGCTTGATGTTCATTTAGTAAATTATGGTCCATTTAAAGTCAAACAGACCATAAAGCAGGAGGCGCTTTAGGGGGGGCCGTTGATGGAAATGGAATTTATATTTTACCATAGAAATGTATTCACTTGTTTTCCAGTCTGGATGCTTTAAAGCGGTGTTTAAAGAGCCATCAAATATTTTCTTTTTCTCATGTTGTAATACATATATATTCAACATAAATATTTTGTATTTTTCAGTCAAGCGTCTTCTGTTAAAAAAACGTAACAAGGAAGCAATCTTAACGTCTCCGTCGGGGTGTGACGTCAGTTTGTAAGTGACTTCAGTCCAACCAGCCTGGTGGGGAAAAAAGTACTTTTGGAGTAAATCATTTGTTTCAAAAGTTAAATTAATTTTATATAGAGTCTCGTTCGGCTTTGTGTTCTTTTAAAAAAATCTTTTTAGTCTTAATGATTTTTTATTTATCGCTTTACACATTATTTTTTATCATATCCGTTTAATCACAATACTTTAGTTACTTCCCGTAACCACACGAGGGCGCGAGCCGCGGGGAGGAGACGGCCAACCTAGAGGCCACGCTTTACGTCACCTCGCCGTGACGTCATTGTTTTTGCAGCAGAGGACCGCTTCAAGAAAAGAGGAACAAGGACGATAAAAGCCCCCCCGCCCCCCTAGTTTCAGCTCGCTGCAGCGAGATGAATGAAGTCACTTGTTGTGATGACCTCATCGACATGAGCATCAGGACGTAACTATGACAACCGCCACACGCCCGGCGCGTCACACCTTTTCCTCCTCGGCAGCACGCAGGCGGGGGAGGGGAGGAGAGGGGGAGGGGGGGGGAGAGCGACTCCACAGATCGCCTCCCTTCATTTCTCTCCTCCGCTGATCAGCTCGGTGTGGAAGGCGGGTCCTCTGACGTCAGCCTGCGTCAGCTGAGCGCAGGGAAAAAAGCAGAAGAGGACGGAAACGACGGGAGAGAAAAGAGGCAGAAGATGTGAGAGGCGACGCACGCACGGAGGGACGGACGGACGCGCAGACATGGAGGGCTCCACGGCGGAAGACCACAAACAGAAGCTGCTGTGGAACGTGAAGCGCGAGGTGAGAGCCGCCGACGCGCCCGCGCATCACCTCGCGGGACGCACGCGTGCGGGCGCAGAGGGTCTCCGACGTGCGCGCTTTTGTTGACGCCGTCGGTCAAACACGTCGCCCGATCAGTGTCCCGTTGTCCCGCACTCACGCGCACGCCCCCCCCCCCCCTCAAAGCGCGACCGCGCGCCGTCGTTACCTGCTTCGCGGCGACTATTCCTGCAACGCAAAAGTGTCAATGGAGCAAACGTCTCTCCCACCACCTCCCCCCCACGAGGAAGCTCCGCGCCCCCCGGCTCGCTCCTCCTGCTGATGGATGTCTCGCATCGTCTGAGGGATAAAACAGACGCACGCACGCACACACACACACACACAAACACACGCACGGCGACTGTCAAAAGACCGTTTATTTTCCACGGTGAAACGTGTAAATCCGAGTGGATGTGAGAGGAGCGGCACCTTTTTACCTCCGTGCGAGCGAGGGGGGGGGGGGGGGGGGGGGCATTTGTCATAGACAATTATCTCTGTCCTCTTTTGATGAGAGATGAAGCGTCACATTTAACCACAATGCAGCTCAGTTCTCCCACGTGGCTTCACCAGAACCACAGGAAGGATTTATTGTTTGTATTCATGTGGTTTAGTGTGGTTTAATGATGAAAGCTGCATTCTCTGTAGTGACCAGCAGGGGGCGACTCCTCTGCTCCCATAGACGTCCATGAGAAAACAACACGACTTCTCTCTTGAGTTAATTACGTTCCTTTTCCACAGCGAGTCTTTGTTTTACATGAAACCTTTGCAGCCGCATCCTGTGGTTTCACTTTAATGGTTATTGGAGAAGCACAGAAAGTGTGGCTTTTTTTAAAACACTTTTTCCTTACATCAAATAAGCGACGCAGCTAATTACGTTTTAGACCGAGATCAACTTGATCCCCGTTTCTTCCTCGTGTCGATCTGTCTGAACTCGTCGCGGCCGCATCCTCTGGATATCCGGAGTCAACATCCCGGTGCGATTAGCCCCGGTTCATCCGTGAGGCGTTAATCAATGCCTCCTGACATTTTGCAGCCTGCTGCTCCTCGGCTCGCTGTCTCTTTAAGATCATCGCTTGGCAACTGAAAGCTTTAGCGGCTCTCCGAGAAGTTAAATTGCATCAGTTGACGGCTAATAATGGCAGCACGGGAGGCGGCTTGTTCTCTTGCACATGAAGCTGTAAAAAAAGGGATGCTTCTGTATTTGTGTGCAGAGCGGTGGGGGGGGGGGGGGGGTAAGATGTTCATGTTCCACGAGGAGAAGACGTTGGTCCTTAAGAGCTGCTGAAGCTCAAATAGACGTTTTATTGCAGCTGATTACGCTGGATGGCAAATCCAGGGAATCTATTCTCCCAGAAGCAGGCAGATAATTAAGAATTTAGGAGGCGCATTCTCTCCCCACTAGAGGAGCTGATTACTCTGGTTTTGAATACACAGCTTAATTAACATTGTGGGTCCTTTGTCTTGGACCCGCTCAGCTGAGCAGGCGGGCAGAAGAGAAGCCGCCTTTTCTTCTTGCAGGTGTTTTAAATCGTCTGAGAAATGGCAGATTATTCAGAGGCTGCGTGGTGGAAATTCAATGGGCCCCAAAATCACTCTGGCATTTGTTCAGAGTGACGATGCAGACAAAAGGAGGAAGTGAATGTGCAAATAAAGAAAATTGAGTAAACTGCCTCCAAAATGAATTGCAAAAGGGTCCCTTCCCATGCGGAGGCGCTGGCTGGAACACCATCACCACCGATCCTCGGTAATCTGACACAGAACGACCGACTGACTTTAAAGCTGTGGCCCCTGAAAGGTACGCTAGACTTATTCTGTTTAAACCCGTCACCTTCAAAGGTCAGTTTGTCCTGGTGACGTCTGAGGTACAGCCAGAAACGGTTCTGACAAGGTAAGCCAAAGCTGCGTTCTCTCTAATGTCCAGCAGGGGGCGACTCCTCTGGGCCCATCCCTTGATTTATTCCCTCAGTAAACATTGTAAACATGAGTTTATGGTCTCAGTCTCTAGTTTCAAGTCTTCTTCAACGCAGCATGATGTTCAGTTTAGTGAATTATGGTCCATTTAGAGTCAAACAGACCATGAAGCAGGGGATGCTTTAGGGCGGGGCCTAACGCTGATTGACAGGTCTCACGTATACTCCTGCTCAGTCAAAATATGTTCACATCCTGTTCACTGGTCGGCGAGTGGCAGAACTCTGCGTACGGGGAGACCAGGCTCCCATCGGGGAATAGATCTGCAAAGGTTACGAGCACCTAGTGTGTGTGTGAGGAACCGTGTCGTCCGTCCCAGAGGCCGCGATGGGATCGCCATGGAAACGTGTGGCGCTGCGGCTCTGAGAGGAAGCGGAGCAGCAAACGCGACGTCCTGCAGGCGACACGAGCGTCACGAGGACGCAGTTCAAAGCTCCTCACGCCGACGTGGGATGAATGGAGACAGAGGGAGAAGAGCCCTCATCTCAATGACTGGTGGAATGAGAAAGCCGAGCGCTGGGACGAGGACCTTCCGGCTCCGTCCCTCGTCCTGCTCGCAGAAGACATCCTATAAAGGTTCATGAGACTGTTAATGACGGCGCGCGGACTAATTCCGTAATGACGCATTAAAGTAGACCCTCGGCACTAATTAAACCGCTCCGTTACCAATCAACCGATCGATTGGCTCTCACAGCCGAGCTGCAGGTAAATATATGGATCCGTTCACTCGTCTCTCAGGAGGATGTGGTCAGTCGGACGAGAGCATTAATACCTGTGTGTGTATATAGTGTGTAAATGTAGTACATTGATCTTGTTAAGTTTACTGGAGCAATTAGGAGAGGAGCTTTCTTGGTTGGTGTGAGCTCGACATCTGGGTTGTTTGCTTGTTCCTGATGGAGGACGTGTTCTCGATGCACTTCCTGGTGTGTAATGACAGGAATGGTAAACGGCCAGTTTGACCAGATCTGCAGTGGCAACCGTCCAACTAGAGCGCCACACGAAGACGTCTTCTCCATTTCCAGTGTTTCCTCGGTGGAAAGACAAACCAATGGACGCAGTGCGATCCGACGTGTGACCTTTAAAACTCGCACCAACGGGAAATGCTTTCAATAAACTGCTCAAGACAACAACATCTCTCTGTCTGTCCCTGTGGACTGAAGTGGTACCAGCAGCTGGACTGGTCTCTGCTGGAGGACCTGGGTCCGTCCACGGTGGACTGGTCTCCGCTGAAGGACCTGGGTCCGTCCATGGTGGACTGGTCTCCGCTGAAGGACCTGGGTCCGTCCATGGTGGACTGGTCTCCGCTGAAGGACCTGGGTCCGACCGCGATGGACTGGTCTCTGCTGGAGGACCTGGGTCCGTCCGCGATGGACTGGTCTCCGCTGGAGGCCCTGGGTCCGTCCGCGATGGACTGGTCTCCGCTGGAGGCCCTGGGTCCGTCCGCGATGGACTGGTCTCTGCTGGAGGCCCTGGGTCCGTCCGCGATGGACTGGTCTCCGCTGGAGGCCCTGGGTCCGTCCGCGATGGACTGGTCTCCGCTGAAGGACCTGGGTCCGTCCATGGTGGACTGGTCTCCGCTGAAGGACCTGGGTCCGACCGCGATGGACTGGTCTCCGCTGGAGGCCCTGGGTCCGTCCGCGATGGACTGGTCTCTGCTGGAGGCCCTGGGTCCGTCCGCGATGGACTGGTCTCCGCTGGAGGCCCTGGGTCCGTCCGCGATGGACTGGTCTCTGCTGGAGGACCTGGGTCCGTCCATAGTGGACTGGTCTCTGCTGGAGTCCGAGCTGAAGGAGGTTTTGGGGAACCTGTGTGATGGAAGAAGACGTTTTATCAGCTGGACCCCAACAAGCCGTCCCTGATTAAATGACGTCGGACCGGCGGCGGCACGCTGACTCGTGCTGGTGAACCTGCCGCAATGGACTGCAGAAGAAAAGACTGGTTGAATGATGCCGCCGTTGGAAGTCGGCTGTTATTAGCAGCGGTCGCTAAGTTAAGACGAGGCTGCAGACTTCCTGCGTGTTTTTGTTCTCAGGAAGCTGCGCTGACAGAAAGGTCCAATGAGAGCGGGCGGTTCATTTGATGCATTGTATGTAGTAGTTATATGGATCGACAAATGCTGCCTGAGCTGCCCCCCCCGTGTCTCACCATGCGGCTCTTTTGTGTGCAGGTGAAGCAGATCATGGAGGAGGCGGTGACCAAGAAATTTGTCCACGAGGACAGCAGCCACATCATCGCTCTGTGCAGTGAGTACGCCCTTCTCTTTCCTCTCTCTGAGCGCGCACACACACACACACGTGCACGCACACACACGCACGCACGCGCACGCACTTGTTGAAGCCCTCAGCAGGGGCCCCGGCGATGCTTCTCCGTCAAGGACGCGCTTGACGTCAGCGCGTCTCCGACTCGCTGCTGCATCAATGGAAAGTTAATACTCACAGTGGAGCCGATGGAAACCAATTATAGAGACAGACTGGCCGAAGTGTGTGCGTGTGCGTGTGTGCATGTGTGTGTGTGTGCGTGTGATGGTCCGGCACGCAGGGGTCGCCCCCCCTGACCGAATGTGGCCCTCGCCCTGCGTGTGAGTCACAGCTTCCATGTTCCGCTCAGATGACCGCTGACATTATAGAAGCATTTTGCTCGTTAAAAGCAGGAGCTTTTATTTGATATGTTTTCATGAGATGTGCACATTATACACGTTGGTTTCATCTCCTGAAGGTCTGTGTTTGTTGACCTGGGGATTGTACCATCGACGCCATCAAACTAGAAAACCACTTCCTGTTTCATTGTGAAAACAGACAGAACCCCAATAGAACAAAGTTACTGCGGCCCTATTTCTCATTTACTAACTAACTGACAAAGTCGTCATTTGATCTCGTCTCTAGTATTGATGACGTTAATATTAAAGTATAGATTTCAAATGACATGTTTTTGCGTTCTTATCTGATCTCGCGGTGGATGTTGATCAGTGTGGTTAATGCTCCTCCTCATCAGGCCTGCAGGGTCAAAGGTCAGAGGATCGTGATATGCAGAGCAGGAATGAGTCTGTGTGTCACGCTGCGTCTGCTGCTGCTGAAGATCTCGTTTTAAACTATTTATTCTATGGATGCAATGAGCGGATAAAAGTAAAGGTTGCTGATACATATGAAATTCATCTATTGGGGTGAAAACAACGTGTCAGCGAGCATCGCTAACGAGCAACGTTCAAAAGCAATGTTAACGAGCAGCGGGAAGAAACGAGCTGGAGAGCAGCTGCACAGAGCGACGCCTCCTTTCGTCCACTCTACACTTGATTGGCCCCAAATGGAAGCTGGGGACGCGTCCGACATGGGGCGGGTTTTCCCTCTGACGAGCATGACGGATGTGTGGACGGGAACCTGAGGACCCACGTGGTGGAGGACGGACGTCGTGTGGAGAGTTTACAGCTGTTGCTCCTCCTCGCCCCCCTGCAGGCTCGGAATGGACTCATGTGTGTGGATCCAGTTATTAGGAACCCAAAGGACGGCTGCTAATTAAATCAGGAGCAACACCTGACATGTGATGTTCGCTGTGGGAGAGTCGCTGCGCTCTGAGAGGACGTCTGCGTGGAGAAGCAGCGAGTCGTCCTCTGGAATCCTGGGGACTAAAAGCCCGACAGCAGGAGCTTCATTAAGCGGGCGGCCAGAGGCGAGCCGGGGGCATGCAGGGAGGAATCATTAGCGGCCCCCTCCCTCGGTAATTGCGCGGCCAGAATCATCAGCTGAGGATAAAAGCAGCGGCGTAACGCGATTACTCGACAGAGAATCCGCCCGCGCTCGTTGCCAAGGATGCGCTTCAATTCGTTTTTTAATAATGTTCTCACTTATTTGGTAAACAATAATTGAATGAAAAGATGTGGAAGAAGTGCTGCAATCATGCAAATGGTTCTCTGTGCGGACCTTCAGCAGCCGGAGAGAACCTTCATTAACTCCTCAGCGCGCCGCATCGGGTGGATATTACACTGGAATATAATCAGCAGCAACAACAACAACATCACTCGCTGTGATGCCGGGAAAAGGCAGTGCTTTATGAGTGTAATAGTCTCCTTTTATTGCTGCCCTCGGGGCGTCGCGGCGGGTGCTGGGAGGGTGGAGGGATTCATCTGCAGCACTTGAGCTCTTTGCACGGTTCACTCGTAGCAGATCAGCCTGTGCGTAACACTCCACCAGTGATACAGATGACAGGGTTCGTACGGTCATGGAAACCTGGAAAAGTCATGGACATTTTTTTAAATGGTCGCTTCCAGGCCGGGAAAGGTCATGGAAAAAAACAAAAATACAAAAGTTATGGAAAAGTCATGGAAATGTGTTCTATATTTTGTGTTCATGTGGTTCATTTAAGATGTGTTTCAAATAATTCATATGGATTTAAAGAGAAATGCTTTAAATAAATTCACCCCGTGGTTTGGTGAAACGTCAGCTCGGGATCCTCCAGCGTGCCGGGGAGTGCACGCTTCACCGTGGACGGCTGCATGTGGAGCAGTGGGACGAGCAGACTGTCACAATGTGGAGGCACTAAGGACGCGGACATCAGGGCGCCGCGGCGACGCCAGGAGACCCTTTGATTCTCCTCGTTTTGTCTTAAGTTGACGCTTTGCTGCGTAAAATAAACATAGAATGACTGGCTTCTGCCAGGCGGCAGGTAACCGATGTGTGGCAGAAATGCTTTCAATATGCGTTACGTATCTTTAGTTCCTGCACAACGAGCGTCGATTAAATGATTAACAGTCCCCAAAATCCAATAAGGTGATGCATGCAGAGACTGTCCATCATTGGAAGACGAAGTGATCGGTTCATAATGATCGCTGTAGCTCTGGGATCAGGAGAAACGGCTTATTGGGGCCGAACTGAATGGTTGGGGAAACAATGGGAACGCCTTGGTATTCTCATTGTTAGTTAAATACTTTTTTTCTCACTTTTTCATGTATGCACCGAGATTTCACAAGATTTTTGGTCTTGTAAATTTTGTTGGAAGTCCTGGACGTCCTTGATATCGGACGTTGCTGCACGTTGAACATCTGCAATACGTACGGAAAAATGAGTGTCTGATAACTGTCATAACCCACTCGTAGCTGGACGATGCTAAGCTACGATGCTAAGCTAATTGTGACCTGGTGTGGTAACTGTTGGATAGCTCATGTCTTGTGTGTGCGAGCTGTGATGGATGCCTTTAATAAGCCTCCACCGCTTCAGGTAGACGGACTGTTTGTGTAACCTGATAGTTTATTACTGTGAGATTTAACCGCTGCTTGATTTGTTGCTCTCATACCTTCGTGCCTTCAGCCCTTAAGATCCATCAACAGCGACGGGAATGTTCGGCCGTGAAGCTCAAAGCGGCGGCTGAAATGCGTCACGTTGCAGGAATCCAGAGTCGTGGACACGAAGCGGCGCTCACAGCGGCTGCATCGCCTTTACACCTTTTATTTCATATAATCACTAATTAAACGTTTTAATAAGTCCATATAATTTGCTCTAAAGATTTCTCAATAAAAGCCTCCTGTTCACTCTGCTTGCAGAGTTAGTGGACTTGTTTTACTGATTTGGCGACGAATACGTCAAGCATTCTGTCATCTTTTCACAATAAAAGTCCAGAAATTACCTTTTTTGCGGGTTCCTCGTGCTGCTCGCGCTATTGTTTAATGGAAGCTTCTGAGATAGATTCATAAGTTCTTGAAAGTTGTTTTGTCATTTAAAAGCGTTTAGTAAAGGTGAAGTTATAACGGTTTCACACAGTGACCCTTCGGTTAATAGAACACGATGACGCTGGTGCTCTTCTGTCCGATCCAAACGGACCCGGTTCCACTATTTTTAGAGTCTAATCCTGTCTGAGTGGATGAGTCATGCTGCCACTCCTTGGTGCAGATAACAGCGTTTTAGGGGGGGGGGGGGGGGGGTGCAGGAGTTTGCAAAGGAAATAATAAATATCATGCAGAGTGAAATCAATCCCCCTCCTGGGTCTGTGGTCAGCTGACGTGTTCATGCAGCAGATCCCTGCAGGTTTTTGTTTTATTTGAGTCTCATAAATCCGGATGAGTGACAGAAACAAGGCGAGAGTCTGCCGTTCATTTTAAAAGAGGTAATGAGCCAATCCTCTCCTATTAAATCAGCGCCGCCGAAGAAAAATCTCCATCTCCCGCACAGAAACCCTGTGTGTTATTTAGCAGCCGGCGTTCAATGTCCTCTGGGCTCAGCCAGCAGAGGCCAAAAGGCTTCACTCAACGATGGAATCTCTAAACGTGGCCTTTGTGGCAGACGGTGGATAGGAAGCGTCAACGTGTTTACTCTCTTCTCCGCTTCGTGTTCAGCAGCCTGACGTCCAGACAAAGTCTCACAGAATCGTCACATGACCGCCGGCCTCCGAGGAATCGACGGCGGCTTCGCCGAGCGCCTCCAGAGCTCCGAGCGAAGGGTTCGTTTCAGGCTTTGAGACTTTGAGTGGGATGAAACGGCCTGAATCCCCGCTTCCTTCCTCTCTGCCGCTCTCCCGCGTGAGGAGGGGGGGAGCTGAGGTGGTTTAACGGTGGTCAAGCCGGGGTTGGCATGGCGACCGGTCCGTATCCGGTTGCCATTTGGAAAGGTGCGGCAGCGTGCGGCCCAACATGGCGGCCAGGCGAGGGGGCGGGACTTAACCCCCCCACCTCCTCTCCCAACATCTACACCCGAGGTGATGAAATAAACTGTAAAGAAAAGGAGCAGTTCGTCTTTTGTAGCAAGTCAAGATGCAGAGAGAATCCGAAACGCAAAGTGATTTGATAGAAATCTGTTTTAAAATACTGCTACACACACACACACACACACACACACACACACATGCACGCAGGCACGCACCCACAAACACACGCACGCACACATGCACGCACATTACACAACCTGATAATTGGCGCCTCCTCTTTGCACCTCCCCTCTCTCACGCTTCCTGTGTTCCCTCAGCGCCTCCTCCCCCCTCCCCCCTCCCTCCTCCTCCTCCTCTGAGTTCACTTTTACAAAGTAGCAGACTGTCTGGTCTTATTTCAGTTTGTGGTTTGATAGAAACAAACAGATGACTGACTTTGTTTGACCGTCACCTCAAAGTGGAGTCACTTATTATTCCAGAAACATCAGTCGGGTTGAATCGCCTCCCACGTCTCCAACTTCTCCCAGCGGTTAAAACCTTCTTTTGGCTTCTGCACATTTGACATTTATGAAATGATCCCGCATCCTCCCTCTGACCCGGGGCCTGTACCATGTGACCCGGGGCCTGTACCATGTGACCCGGGGCCTGTACCATGTGACCAGGGGCCTGCACCATGAAGCTGGTTCAACAAACTCAGGGTTCCAGATTTGGTTCAGAATCGACAAAACCAAACCGAAGCAATCAGGCTTTATTGGTACCATGACGCCGCTTATCAACTGACTGTCAACCAGGCAACAACCAATCACGTTCCATATGGAGAGCGAGAGAGAGAGAGAGAGAGAGAAATATATTTCTCCGCGGAGGAGCAAGAAATTATTCTTCAGAAATATGAAGAATGTAAAAATGTTTTCCAGCACGCAGTAACACCGTCTCTGCTGCCAAAGCAAGAGAACAATATTAGAGGAACATTGCTGAGAGCGTTGATGCGCAAGTTTAAAATATATAGAAAAATATCATTCAAACCATTTGCGGTGCAGTAAGTGCGGCTTCGACGAGTCACATTTGTTATTTGCGGCTCAACAAGTTCGCAAAGATAAGTTATTCCTTCCGCGGAATATCTGTATCTTACATACACGGAAGTATCAGGAAAGTCAAGGGGATTTTGTCCCTAAAAACTCTACGAAGTGCTCTTCTAACAATCTGCGCTGAGATGTCCTCAGGATTTAGAAGAAAAGGTGAAGCCGCAATGATGCAACAGAGAACAGAAGCTAGGAATTAACTACGTCAGCTGTTTCTTTGCTCACCGCTGATTGGTCAAACTTCTGACTGAGAGCTCGGATCCAGAACATAACCTGCCCCGGAGCAGGTGAGCCGTGCAGCGTGAGTTACCATGGCAACGAATACCGATTGAAGCCGAGCCACTTTCATGGTACCGAAAACCCGGGGTTGGTGGAAAGTAAGCTGAAACTTCCACCTGAACCAGCTTCATGGTACAGGCCCCTGGTCACATGGTACAGGCCCCTGGTCACATGGTACAGGCCCCTGGTCACATGGTACAGGCCCCTGGGTTAGGAATGTGTCCACCGCCACGCAGGCCTGAGGAAGCCAATCAGCGGCCGGCATACGGAGGCGCTGTCAGGGGAGCGTGGCTTAGATGATGGAGTATAGAAGTGACTTTTGCTTTTTTAATTCGCTTCTACACACACACACACACACACAGAGTGCATGTTGATTTCTGCGTGGGAGTGAGAGGTTGCGAGACCGAGCGATGTGATGGATTAGAGCCGAGCCAGGGGGGAGGTGAGAGGGGGTGTCGGTTCTCTGCCCCTTCCCTTCCCCCCGCTGTGCACTGAGCGTGACCGAGCGATGAGCAGCAGCAGCAGGAATTTAATTTACTTCACAGCGAATCACTGCGAGCGTTGTCTGATTTAACGGGACTGCGAGGTGGTTTCATCGCCCCCTGTGGACGGAAGTGGGAGTGTCTCCTCACCGGGTCTCATTCTAGTGCAGCTAATTCATTTAGTGGACCGTTAAAAGGAGTATTTAATAGTTAGGCAGCTTGTTTCAGGGAAATATTCTGTGTGTGTGTGTGTGTGTGTGTGTGTGTGTGTGTGTGTGTTTGTGTGTGTGAATATGACGTTTGTCTGAGACTGCGACGTCGTCATTTCTTTAATCTGCGTCAGCCGCTGAAGTTCCCCCTCGGCTCTGCAGCCTTCAGCAGGAATGAAATCAGGCAATCAGACTGTTTCCAAACAAAGTCCTTCAACCGTTATTACACCGCGAATAATCTGATTAAATCTGCTCCAGCGCCCGCGGATCAATCCGAGCCGCCTGCGTTCTTCATTTAGAGTAACAAAAGGCATGAAGAGGTGAACGCTGATCAACAACGTCCCTCACAAAGCCGCTAATGACTTCTTCCTGTAAATAATCCTCCCAAAGGAAAGAACCAATCCTCCGAGTGGCACCAAGTGGTACTTTGCATGAAGTACTTGGTTGTGACTGAAAGTCTTTGGTGACTAACACGCAGAGGAAGCAGAGCAGGACGTTCTTCTGGCCTGGAGTCCAGATCTCACCACGCGTTGCAGGTTGGAGCCGTTGGAAACACACACACACTCGATGCTGCTCGCCGACCCGCAGGAAAGATTATTCGGTGTTCTAATTAACTTCTGAGTGGAGATTAAAAAAAAAGTCCTGTTAATTATGAGAATGTAATTTCAATTATTGAGATCGCACTTAAAATAAAACGCAATTAATCGAAACGATGTCTCACTGGCAAAAAAGCAGCTTCCCTTTTTGCGACTGTGACCCGGATGTGTTGTTGGAGGAGCAGAGACCTTCAGGTCGAAGGACCTTTCTGCTGATTAAAACAAGTGGACCTTTTGCTTTGTGGACTTTGTGACCTCCTGTTGGCCATTTTCATCATTTCCTTTTTACTTTTGGTGCCACAAGTGACCAGAAGGTGCAGCTGGTTCGGAGCATTATGAACTCGTAATTCATAATGATCATCTGGGTTTCTGCTTTTTGTTGCGTCTGCGCTTCTTGTGTGGATCATTTTCAAAGGTTGACACCATAAACTCCAGTTTACAATGTTCACCTGGGAGTAAATGAAGTGTAGATGAAGTAGTCATTTCCTCATAGATGTCTATGGGAGCAGAGGAGTCGCCCCCTGCTGGTCACTGCACAGAATGAGCGTTGGAAACTCCTCCTGGCTTCACTGGAGGATCGTCTCTGATTCGGGTTCTTCCCTAGGGTGAGGGTGGAGCGGACGTCCCAGTCGTCCCAGTGTCCACTGGTTTGGAGACATAACGTGGCGCTTCATTACTTTTCCTTCATTACTTCCTTCATTCCCTCGCCCGCCTTCCAGCCCCCCGATCTCACTGCTCCATTCTGTGAGTTCAGGCAGTTTCGGTTTGTCTCATTGGGGATTGTTGAAGTGAAAACCATTAGAGGTTTGTCTTGATGACACCTTTTTGTTAATACTTTGTGTGTCTGTATAGGTGTAACACGGGGAACACTCTGCAGAGGAGCCGCTCTATTAATAACACATGCACAGCTGTTCTTTTCAGTTTTAGCCACCAAGATTTCATTTTTGCCCGTTTTCTCACTCACACACACACACACACACACACAGATCTCACACATTACACAACCTGACTCCCACATACACGCACACTAATGTGGGAGAGTTGTGTTTTCCGTTTAAATGCTGCGAATAGGTTTGGGACTCCTACACATGGAGCACAGTTACACAACAGTTAGCAGGCACCACGCAGAGGGGGCGGAGCCAAAGAGCGTCGCGCCGCTTCCTGTCAACAACCGGCTCCTTTAACCGTTTAGAAAAGAACAAAGAGAAAGTTGATTTTGTTTGTTTGTCGTTATGTTTCCAGCTGGTTGTTGGCTTCATGGCCTCTTTTGCTTAACTTAATGTTTTGTTTCCTGAACTTGACAAAGTCAATAGTCAAAGTATATTTTGAAAAGACGTCGTCTGGTTGGAATAAGTCATCTTAAGGAAGTGGTTCTTCTTCGATGGTTTAACCCGTGCTGCTGTTTGTTCTCTCCCCAGCCGCCATCGAGGCCTGCCTGGGTCACCTGCTAAAGAGGCGGGCGGCCGGCTTCCTGCGCAGCGACAAGATCGCCGCCCTCTTCACCAAGGTCGGCAAAGTCTACGACACGACCGGCGACGTGTGCCGCAAAGTGCAGGAGCAGCTGCAGCAGCAGGCCGAGCTCACCAGGTGGGTCCGAGGGCCGATGGCACCCAGCGGGGCCGATCTCACCCAGCGGGGCCGATCTCACCCAGCGGGGCCGATCTCACCCAGCGGGGCCGATCTCACCCAGCGGGGCCGATCTCACCCTGGGGTCCCGATCTCACCCTGGGGGGCCGATGGCACCCAGCGGGGCCGATCTCACCCAGCGGGGCCGATGGCACCCAGCGGGGCCGATCTCACCCAGCGGGGGCCGATGGCACCCAGCGGGGCCGATCTCACCCAGCGGGGCCGATGGCACCCAGCGGGGGCCGATCTCACCTTGGGGGGCCGATGGCACCCAGCGGGGGCCGATCTCACCCTGGGGGGCCGATCTCACCCTGGGGGGCCGATGGCACCCAGCGGGGGCCGATCGCACCCAGGGGGGCCGATGGCACGCGGCCGGGCCGAGGGCCTTTGACCTTTGTTATCTGTCACACCAGGTAGCAGGTGTAATTTGATAGGACGAATGATGGCCACATTAGCGTGGACGCGACCACATCGATACATAAACAATAACCACACGTATAGTTACATATTTATATACATAAAGACAGACATGTATAATAAATGCATGAACTCAAAAACAAATAAACATTTAAGTACGTAACACAAAAATACAACTAAGACTACGGTAGTAACAGGTAACCCCCCCCCCCCTTTGCACACGGCTCTTTGTGTAACATTTATACAACAGAATCATTCCGCGTTGTCAACGTTCTGCCTTGTCGAAGGTCATAATCTCCCCCCAGCTGTGTGCACACTGCGATAAGCCTCGGGCTCCTTTCGATGTGCGTGTCTCTGTGTGTGTGTGTGTGTGTGTGAGCTCGTTGTGTTACCTGCTGCTGTGTGTGTGATAAACTGCTTGATCTGCGGCCACTTAGGTACCAGCCGAGTGTTTGCGAGGCCATTAATTGTCCATTAGCCCGAGTCACATGTCTCCCTCTGCAGTGAGAGGCTTCCCCAATGGAGGGCGGGGCTTTAGTGCAACAAGTACACACACACATACACACACACACACACACACACACACTGAATGAAGCGTGTTCCTCTCTGTCGGCCATCAACTCATCGGCCTTTATTTCTCCAGACACACAGCATCCAGCACGAGAAGTGTGTGTGTGTGTGTGTGTGCGCGCGCACGAGAAGCATCTTTCTAACACGCGCGCGCTTCGCTGTTCACCCTGGTTTCTATGGCAACGCAGCGTTGAAAAGCGGCAGAGAGCATGATGGGAGACGAGAGAGAGGACAAGTACGAGCCGACGTCAGCAGTGGGGGGGGGGCAAGAAGGGGGGGGCCTCCAAAAAGCAATCTGTCTCCACACACCTGCGAGTTAGAGATCCTTCATAGTCTAACGTGAGGTCACGTGACCGTGGTGGAGATCCTTCATAGTCTAACGTGAGGTCATGTGACCGTGGTGGAGATCCTTCATAGTCTAACGTGAGGTCATGTGACCGTGGTGGAGATCCTTCATAGTCTAACGTGAGGTCACGTGACCGTGGTGGAGATCCTTCATAGTCTAACGTGAGGTCAAGTGACCGTGGTGGAGATCCTTCATAGTCTAACGTGAGGTCACGTGACCGTGGTGGAGATCCTTCATAGTCTAACGTGAGGTCATGTGACCGTGGTGGAGATCCTTCATAGTCTAACGTGAGGTCATGTGACAGCGATAGAGATCCTTCATAGTCTAACGTGAGGTCATGTGACCGTGGTGGAGATCCTTTGAGTGGAGATGGTTCATTCAGCTTTCAGGTGTCTATGGAGACGTGATGGTGTGGTGGAGTTCATGAGCACGTTAATCAGTGTTTATTGACAGTGAGGAGAAGTGAACAAATGGAACGATGACATCACACTGTGCAGAGAAATAAAACACCACACAGCAGAGATGGAGGCTCTGCGCGCGCACGCACACACACACACACACACACACACACACACACACACACGGATGCCCCCCCATAGCTAGAGCCTCGTCTCTTCCTCCAGTCAGCTGATCTCATCCGTCATCGGCCTGATGGTCGATCGTTCTGTTTGTGAACCTTCGATTTATTCTATATTTGTGTATAGAATATGTACTCTATTATGATATTAGAATATATACTCTGTTATTATATTAGAATATGTGCTCTATTATTATATTAGAATATGTACTCTATTATTATATTAGAATATGTACTCTATTATTACATTTGAATATGTACTCTATTATTATATTAGAATATATACTCTATTATTATATTTGAATATGTACTCTATTATTATATTATAATATATACTCTATTATTGTATTATAATATGTAATCTATTATTATATTATAATATGTACTCTATTATTGTATTAGAATATATACTATAATTTGTATATCTATATTTGTGAGCCGTGTTCTGTAGTTGTTTCATGTAGTCGACGTCTTGTTTCTGTGTTGGATCATATTTTAAAACTCAAAGGGATCTTTGGTTCCTAATGTTTGTGCAGCTGTTCAGGTAAGACGACGTGTAACTGTATTATTCCAGAAAACACAAGTATGGGAAATAATAAATATCAACAGTTAAGGAAGTAATGACGACACCAGTGAAAAATAAAATAGCGTAAGATAAATAAATACAAATGAGAAAAGGAAAAGGTACGACACGAGACGCGAGTGAAGATGAAATGCTTGAACGATTGATTGAACCGCAGGAGAACGCAGAGCGCCGGCGGCCACGAGCCTCTGAGGCGACAGGGCTCCTCCTCCAGCGCCGCCACCAGCCGCCCCCCCCAGCCGCTCTCCGCCCAGGCCGTCAAGCACATCTGGGTCCGCACGGCGCTCTTCGAGAAGGTCCTGGACAAGATCGTGCAGCACATCGTGGACAACTGCAGGTGAGTCATGTTGGGTAATAAACGGATCGTCAGTCTGAATAAAATACTCTTCTGCTGGTTTTAAGCCAAAGTGGAAATGTACTAGAATTCTATTGTATAGTAGTTGTTGTTGTTGTTGTTGTGTGCTTTTCTTTCTGTGTATTTGTACGAACGCGTAATCACACCAGCAAAGCGCTGACGGCTGACGACATGTCCCAGCATGCATTGCAGCCTCTCCGTTCTCTTCCTGCAGTAAATACTATGAGAGGGATGCTCTGATGCACGACTCGGTGTTCGGCCCCATCCTGGCGGCCCTGCTGGGTGAGTATGTGACGTCCTTTCAAAATAAAACCCCTGAGAAAACAAGAATTACCACAAAAACACAAGAGACCGACGGGTCCAGTAGAACACACACACACACACGCGCACACACACACACACACACACACACATTGATTAACAAAGCAACTAAACCAGGAGAAGACATCAAGAGCTGAGGTCACAGGACTGAGGCCCCCTGGGGGGCAGAAGAGGAACCGCAGGTACAGAAATAGCTCGTCCACATCTCGACTGATCACGATTATAAAATATGTGGCGCACAAAAAGGGGATCATACTTTGTGTTTGGTTTGGAGTTGGCACATTAATGTAAAAAAGAGAAACTTCATCTGCTAATCTCTAATTCTGATTTGTAAAATGAAACTAAATAGAAATCATTAACTAAGAGCCATTCACTAAGGCCCTAAGAATGGTCCTAAAAATACACCTTCTAACAGTGATATAATATCACTAATATGACTCAAAGATCATCCTGATTGTATCCGTGTGATGGTTGTGTAACGCACACGCAGGAAGCCGTCTTCAGGTGTGTGTCTGTGTGCGTCTCGTCCCCAGTGGGTCCCTGCGCTCTGGAATACACCAAACTCAAGACCTCGGACCACTTCTGGACCGACCCGTCGGCCAACGAGCTGGTTCAGCGCCACCGGATCCACGGCGCCCACCGGGGCCAGGACGCCGCGGCCGGCCGCCGGCCCGCCCTCGGGGTGAGTGGGGGGGGGGCTGCGTGCGTTTTTGCGTCGGTGCCGTCGGATGCGTTGACTCTCCTCCTCTTCCAGATCCGCAAGAGGCAGTCGAGCGTCAGCATGTCGGACGACCGGTTCGCTGCGTCGGCGAGAGAGTACGTGGAGTCGCTGCACCAGAACTCCAGAAGCCACCTGC
Source organism: Apeltes quadracus (assembly GCA_021346845.1). Taxonomy (NCBI): domain Eukaryota; kingdom Metazoa; phylum Chordata; class Actinopteri; order Perciformes; family Gasterosteidae; genus Apeltes; species Apeltes quadracus. Next base: position 1,290,551 of record CM037917.1, read on the forward strand.
TCTACGGCAAGAACAACGTGCTGGTGCAGCCGGTACGCCCCCTCCGTGACCTCTGACCCCCTGTCAGGGAACACGAGACGCACTGCTTTGTGCACATGCGAGGAGCTTTGAGACATAAAACGCGCTACATGTCGACTCAACAAAAGATGGATTATTCCATTAAGGACATTTATGAAAAGGAAAAAGACTAAGAGACTTGAGTATTCAACATTTTATCTATATATGATACATAATATATATAAAAGTGCACGTTTTAATTTGCTCCAGAATAAGAGCAGAAATGCAGAACAACAAACCACAGTTGCTTTGGTCCATGGTTGTGCTGCAGTGTTTAGTGTGTCTGCAGCGTGCGTCACACAATGAGCCTTTAGTCTGAGGCTGCTTCTCGTCCTCTCGTCCCCTCGTCTCCGGCAGAAGAAGGACATGGAGGTGCTTCGAGGCTACTTGTCGCTCCACCAGGCCGGCGATAACCTCACGCTGAAGTGGACCCCCAACCAGCTGATCAACGGCACGCTGGGGGACTGCGACCTGGAGAAGAGGTGTGTTCTTACACGTACGAATGGTGTAAAATGCATTTAATGGCTATCGGATGACCTGAAGCCCCGTTTTAGAACCCACCCCCAGGTTAGAAGAGTGTTTTAAAAAAAATATTGTTTTCATTCATTATTCTCTTGGTATTGTCTTTAATTTTTCATTTTTTCATTACAATGTTTTCGCTGCTTTTCTTACGTGTAGATTCCAGCACAATATCCAAACTTTTAAAAGTCTAAGTAAATACACGGTGAGGTTTACTGAACGTTGAGTCTCGTAGGCCCAAGTGAGCTGCCATTTCATTTTAAATGTGTTGTTATTTGAACACAGTATCTACTGGGACTACGCGCTGACGGTCCCTCTGCGGCAGATCGTCTGCATCCACTGTCACCAACGCCGTGAGTGCGACCGCTGCTTCCCCACGAAGCCTCGTGCATCGTTTATCTTCTTCTGCTCTGAGCCGTCTGTTACGCTTCACGGATCTATAAGTCAATGTCTTTCCCTGCAGCTGATTGTGGGGGGACGCTGGTTCTGGTCAGTCAGGACGGAATCCAGCGGCCGCCCCTCCACTTCCCCCCCGGCGGTCACCTGCTGGCTTTCCTCTCCTGTCTGGAAACGGGCCTTTTACCGCGCGGTCAGCTGGAGCCCCCCCTCTGGTCCCAGAAAGGCAAGGTGAGTCACGTTAAACCAAAGCCTAATGCGTTAACGCTGCATTCTGTGCAGTGACCAGCAGGGGGCGACTCCTCTGCTGCCGTAGACTTCTTCCTTGATTTATTCCCTCAGTAAACATTGTAAACACGAGTTCATGGTCTCAGGCTTCTTCTACAGCATGATGTTCATTTAGTGACTCAAACAGACCATGAAGCAGGGGACGCTTTAGGGCGGGGCTACACGATGATTGACAGGTCGCTACCAGAAACGTACACGACGTCCCTGCGTCCTCCTCAGTCCAAATGCGCTCACTACCTTAATTGGTGGTGAAAAATTATCCTTGCAACAGCTACATTCCAAGATGGCCGTAAAGGAAACGATAAAGCAAGGGATGCTTTAGGGCGGGGCTTACTGTGATTGACAGGTCTCTACCACAGCAATGTGTTGTTTTTGTATTTACAATTTCCCAAAGAATACATGCATTTGGATTTCAAACAAACAAAAGTTTCTTCACCTTGGTATTTAGCAAGTATTAATAACATCTAAAAAGTTATGGACCCGTAACGGATCCCTGGGGTATTCTATTACAAGTCCATCTTCCTAGTAGCTTTTCAGCCAAATTCTTTCCCATAATTCAACGGCTTTCTCAAACTCATTGTAGCGTTGAGGAATTAAAGCTTCTAAAATGTCTGACTGTCTTGGTAAAATGTCTGATTTAAAAGCCTTTGTGTTTCTCAGGGGAAAGTGTTCCCTAAACTGAGGAAGAGGAGCAGCGCCGCCAGGCTCCTGGACCAGGACGGCGAGGAGCAGACCACCGCAGACTACGTGTTCCGCATCGTCTACCCCGGCTCCCGCCAAGACGCCAGTAAGTGCCCCCCCCACGCCGCGGCGGAGAGGCCGCACGCTACAAAAAAAGACACTTCTGCCCTCTTTTTGTATGAAATTACAATCTGTCAATCAGCCTGATGTGTAATGCAAAACGTTCCGGTGCCAGCGTGGCGTCTTACTCCCCCCTCCAGGGGGCCGCGGGGCTGACACTGTTCTAACTGTGTTTCTTTGTTGTTCCGCTGGTGATGAGAAGTCACCATAAACTACCACCACACCACGGGCAGCCGCGCGCCGTCGCTGGACGACGACGAGGAAGAGGAAGATAGGCTCCATGCAATGATCTCAATGATCTGCTCGCGGAACCTCACAGACCCTAATGTCATGAAAGGTTTTTATCACCTTAACACTCCCAGCAAACCCACCAACCCCCCCTCCCCAACCCCGGCTTCAGACGCCCCCCCTTCCCCCACCCTGCATCCTTCCCATCATGCCCCTCTCCCAACAGCTTGGTCTGCCCAGCGTGTGTGTGTGTGTGTGTGCGTGTGTGTGTGTGTGCGTGTGTGTGTGTGTGTGTGCGTGTGTGTGTGTGCTTCCTGAGGCTGAGCCCAGCAGTGTGGAGGGGGCGGGAGTTGCTGCGCTCAGGGTTGATTGACAAGCAAGTGGCGGTAGCGTTCTATTGGACCGTTCTAAAAGTGGGCGGGCTTAGAGCGGAAGATCTTTAACTGGCAACCGAGCGTCCTGCTCACCTGCTTTTTACATCCGTCGCTTCACTGCGGTTCGCCCGCACGAAGCCGATGGAGTAGTGCTTTAAAGCTGCGTTCTCTGCAGTGACCAGCAGGGGGCGACTCCTCTGCTCCCATAGACGTCTATGAGGAAATGACTCTACTTCTCTCTGGATTTATTCCCTCAGTCTTCTTCAATGCAGCTTGATTTAGTGAATTATGGTCCATTTAGAGTCAAGCAGACCATAAAGTAAGGGATGCTTTAGGGCGGGGCTACACGCTGATTGACAGGTCTCTACCAGAGACGTATACGACGTCTCTACGTCCTCCTCAGTCCAAATACGGTCACTTCCTTAATAGGTTGGGAACATCCTTGGCTATAATCCAAGATGGCGTCGGCCAAAAGGCTTACGACTTCACAAACCGGGCAGGGTGGCGTCACCGTGACTACGTCCGCCTCCTGGATGCAGGCGGCGGCGGTTTACCGCGGGCAGCGAGCCGCAAACACTTCTGGGTTTCTGCCTGTCTGACTCGCTTTGACGATTTGCTTTGATTTGATTTTGGTTACTTTTGCACTTTTTACGTTGACTTTCTTTCTTTCAGTACTTTGATTTCTCACCTGCAACCTGCCTGACATGTTTTGCATGCGGAATATGAACCTGGTATCGTTGTTCTTTTTAGAAGACGTCCGTGTGTCTTCGTACTTGTGATGGGAAACAAGTCCTTCTGTTTGTTTTGGTTTCTCTCTTCCTCAGTTGTTCATCTTCTGTTCGGCCAATGCTGCAATGCTGTTCACTGTAATTCTTCACTAACTCCGACCCCCCCCCCCCCCGATCCCCCCTTCCCCCACTCCCCCGTCAACCTCCACCCCCACCCCACCCTCATTACGGTCCTGTGGGGTTCCGCAGTAGTAGAGACGTGGAGCGATTGTGCCCCAAAATAAACCAGTTGTTGATCCCGTCTAATTAACTAAGGGGTGGGGGGTGGGGGGGGGGGGGGGGTCAAATGTCGGTCTCGCTGCCTCATTTTATTTTCTGTTTGCTTTTTTTCATCCGTTCTTAATATGATTTGTTTTTTGGGGGGGGTTATTGAACGACCAAAAGGCGCAGCTTCATATTTATGACAGGTCGTCAGCTCCAACCTGAAGAATTAAGGTGAAGAGCATTTATTTGATGCTGTTATGATTTCCTTTATTTCCCCTCCCTCTTTTCAGTGTGCCCCTTTTTGAAATTGTGTCTGGTATCTGTTTTTGTGGTCTATGAGATGATTTCTTGCTTTACGCATCCTGCACGCCCTCCCCCCTCCCCCCCCTCACCCCCTCACCCCTTTCTCCTCCTCTTATCCATCACTCCATCACCTCCTCTCTTCCTGTGCTCCTCTGTCTCCACCTGTGAATGAGCCCAACCAGCATGGCTTCCCCTCTCTGCTCGTTGCTCCCGCAGCAACCGTTCCTGCTGCCCCCCCCCCCTTGAACTCCCAGACCCCCCCCCCCCCTCCCCAACCCACCTTTCCACTTTTGGTTTCCTCCCTGCAGTTGTTTTTCTAAACTTTCATCCATCTCCCCATGTCGTGAGTGACGGATGTTTTCCTGGTTGAGCTGAGCGGCCTCCGTCATAATATGCAAGAGTGTCGAACACATGGAGACAGCAGCGTCCTTCCTCTCTCCCCCACCCCCCCCCCCCCCTCTCTCTCCCTCCATCCTCTCACTTCTCACCCCCTCTCGCTGCTTTCAGACCACGGGGAGATGATGGAGATGCAGGGATTCGGAGGCAGCCCGTCGTCGTGGCAACCGGTGCAAGGCGCGGCCCCCGAGCCGCTGTGCCTGTCCTGCTCGGCGGCCGGCAGCGATGCGTCGTTCGACTTCTCCGCCGGCTGCACCTGCGTGCACACCACGTCGGACATCCACACGTACGTCCCTTCAGAGTAAAAGCACAGCCGCTGACTTCAGTGGACGAACACATCCGGTCGTGTTTGCTCGCTCCTCCAAACCACGAGCAGCAGCCGGGCGCCGCTATTCAACGCAGTCATTTTGCTATGAATCTGAAAAAGAAATAAACTCAAGTAGAAATTCTGCCCTATTTTTTCACAATTTAGCTTAAGTTTAATTTAGCTTAGGTTTAATTTAGCTTAGGTTTAATTTAGCTTAGGTTTAGTTGATTTTATTCCCTTGACTGTTGGTCACAGCCGAGTCAATCCTGGTTTCTTAGATCTCCGGATGAACTCTCAATTTAATATTCATATAGAATATGTAAAAGGTTTAGTAGTAGCAACATTTTAAAGTTTTAAAAGAAATATCACTGTTGTTATGTAATATCAATGTTATGCTTTGCTATTATGCTGATTTCTATACAAAACATTGAAAAAGATTTTTCACACATTGTTAAAGAGGATTAAAAGTTTTTAGGATAATGTACACACATTAGAAGAAGTGAAATCTCTATCGCCATGGAGACGTTATGTGACTTTACCTTGTCCATTGGAAAAACACATTAAGGCACCGAAGTGTTCCAGCTTTCATCTGTTGTTTGAGAAACAAACAACAGATGAAAAGAATAAGCCTTTACAAATCAGACCTCAACGTAATGGTGTTTTTCTTCTTCCTTCATTCAGAGTTCCTCTTAAGATGCTCTGCCAGAACATGAAGCGGCAGATTGTGTCCAGAGCCTTTTATGGATGTAAGTATCTATCATGCATTCCTTCATCTCCCACCTTCTGCTTTTCTTAATATCATGAATTGTGACTTGAATTGTATGAATTCACAGACAACTAAAATGCTGCTTTCTTACACTAAGAAACTGTAAAAAAAATAAAAAAATAAATAAACCCTGTAATGAACTGCTGGGTAACACAATGCGTTCAGTGTGCATTGAAATCATCTTTTTTAGAGCTGTTCAAAATAGGATACAATACTATCAGCACATAGATGGGTTAGATACAGGCTAATATAGCATAACTAGGAATGTATTTATGTATATAGACATGTATGTATGTGATCTTTAAATCACTATTTAAACATGTGTGTATATACACATGTGTACTGTTTAAATAGTGATTTATAGATCCGGCCCTAACCGATGCGTCACGTGTTAAAGCTGCATTCTGCGTGGTGACCAGCAGGGGGCGACTCCTCTGGTTCCCCAGCAGAAACGTGTGCAGCGTCTCCACATCCTCCTCACTCAAGATGTGGTCACTTCCTGTTTACTGACGCCAAGACGGTGTCGACCCAAATCAATGAACTTCAAAACATTCGCCCTCCGACCAACGAGTGCCGTTGCCATGACGACCTGACGACGTCCGCTCCTGTGTGTGTGTGTGTGTGTGTGTCCGTCTCCACCAGGGCTGGCCTACTGTCGCCACCTGTCCACGGTGCGGACTCACCTGTCGGCTCTGGTCAACCACAACATTGTCCCGGCGGACCGACCCGGCGAGGCCTCCGGCGGCCTCAGCAAGGAGGTGTGGAGCAAGTACCAGAAGGACTGCAAGGTGGGTTTGTGTGACACGATTAAATATATGAGGACCTTCCGCCCTGAGTCAGCGTTATCGATCGATCCCGATGAGTAATATTTCAGTGGGCGGAGCTGACGAGGCGCTTCTGCTTCCTTCATCCTCCCTGGCGCTTTGCTGTAAGTCACTCCTTCACTCTAATGAAGATTTAACAAGCCTCCTCTCGGGTCACGGCGTGCGGCGTGATACCATCGCAGCTATTAAACTTTCATCCACTCACGGCCACTGATTTGCACTCTATTCATATCTGGGCGCTTTATCTTCTGCACTCGCTCCATTATTGATGCGCTTCCTCTTTGTTCCCCCTCGGCTCTCGCGTCTGATCTTCCTCCTCTCCTCTCCGTCACCTTTGTTCTCCTTCTGCTTCGTTTGATCCGCCGCGCGTAGAACTACAAGGAGCTGGAGCTGCTGCGGCTGGTCTACTACGGCGGCGTGCAGCACGACATCAGGAAGGAGGTGTGGCCTTTCCTGCTGGGACACTACAAGTTCGGCATGGGCAAGAAGGACATGAGCCAGGTGCGTTCCGACGCCTCCTCGCTGGGCCTCTTCAACGAGAGCCACGCGCCATTTTAAAAATGTTTGGTTTGAAGGTCGACGGCAAGATCGGCGAGCGCTACCAGCAGGTGATGCGCGAGTGGAAGGCGTGCGAGGTGATCGTCCGGCAGCGGGAGAAGGAGATGCAGTCGGCCATCTTTGCCAAGCTGTCGTCGGGCAGCAGCATCGACAGTCACGTGCTGCGGCTCGTCCACCGGGACTCCACGCTCAGCAACGAGGTGACGTCATGGTGATGTCACGTAGAGTTTGAGAAGGGGGGAGGTCCGGCGAAGCGTTGCATTGTGGGACGTTATTTCTCACGCTGTGCTTCTTTGTTCAATGTTAAAAAAATGGAGAAATAAGTGTCTCATCACAATTATTGGATTTTTTATTAAGCTTAAAATTATTGTTGTATTAGTTTTGTATTGATGACATCTGAAGTCAAAGGTTGCATCGTAGCGATGGATATAATCCCCTGTGCCCCCCCGACCCCCCCGGCACCCTATCGTCCCGCAGGTGTTCATGTCCGTGGATGAGCCGGACGCTGGGAGCCAGGAGACCCCCGGCGGAGAGGACGGTGGCCCCGCCGTGACCGCCCTGGCCCCCCCGGCGCCCCCCGCGGAGGAGCGGCCGCAGGTGGAGTTCGACTCCCCCGACTCGGGCCTCCCCTCCTCCAGGAACTACTCGGTGACGTCCGCCCACTCCCAGATCCTCTCCAGCATCGACGACGGCCAGAGCATGGAGGAGGAAGGGGGGGGCGCGGAGGAGGGCGGGGCCAGCCAGGGCGAGCTGGGGGGCTGCGTGGGTCCTCTGACCGAGGGCAGGCTGTGCAGCCAGCTGGACAAGCTGGTGACCGGCGGGGGGGCCGCGGAGACCTCGTCCCCGTCGCTCTCCTCGTACACGGTGCGTGCAGAGCCTAAGCCACACCCCCTCTTTGGGACCATCGTAAGCCCCGCCCCAACTACTTATTTTGAAGTATATTCACTGAAATATAAAAATAAAATCAATTATCATGCTGATTGGACTGATTGATCCCTTCAATGTCCTCATGGTGACCTTTACGTGTCCTAGCTTTGACCTCTACGTGTCCTCATGGTGACCTCTACGTGTCCTCATGGTGACCTTTACGTGTCCTAGCTTTGACCTCTACGTGTCCTCATGGTGACCTTTCGTTGAGTCTCTCTGAGTCTGCCGCTTCCTGTCTGCAGATCGAGCTGCTGGACACCGTCGCCCTGAACCTCCACCGCATCGACAAAGACGTGCAGCGCTGCGACCGCAACTACTACTACTTCACCTCGGCCAACCTGGAGAAGCTACGTAACATCATGTGCAGGTCCGTGGAGGCCGCAGAGCCCCCCACGTCCCCCCATCCAAGTCCTGTGTAAAGTATAACTGTAGTGGTGTTCATCTGTCTGCTGGTCTGCAGCTACGTGTGGGAGCACCTGGAGGTGGGCTACGTCCAGGGCATGTGCGACCTGCTGGCTCCACTCATGGTCATCCTGGACGATGGTGAGGAGGCTCCTCTTCTGCTCTTCCTCCTGGAAGTAATAATGTGGAACAAATGAATACGAGTTAAAGCTGTTTACAGTGAGGAACCGTTAACTGATCCAGATCCACCGTGGACCTCCATCAGTAAACGAGACCATCAGAGAGGAGACGTTGTGTTTCCGTAGAGTGTGAGTGTGAGAGAGATTAAGCGTTGTCACGGCGACACGAGGCCCCTCCTCTCCCCCTGTGTGTCAGAGTGTCTGGCCTACAGCTGCTTCACCCAGCTGATGAAGAGGATGAGTCACAACTTCCCCAACGGAGGAGCCATGGACACTCACTTCGCCAACATGAGGTCCCTGATCCAAGTGAGGACCGCGTGTGTGTGTGTGTGTGTGTGTGTGTGCGTGTGTGCGCGTGTGACCTCATTGACCCCCCCTCTCTGATGTCAGATCCTGGACTCTGAGCTGTTTGAGCTCATGCAGCAGAACGGAGACTACACTCACTTCTACTTCTGTTACCGCTGGTTCCTGCTGGACTTCAAGCGAGGTGAACGACAAACACTCGCACACTCGCACACACGACAACAGAAACCAAACGCAGTAAACCGTCTCTTGGTGATGAAGCGTCCCGTTGTGTTTGAAATGTCGATTTAAAAACAGATGGATCGTCTTTGTAAATGTTTTCTGATCCTGTGTGTTTCTACTAAATGCTTTTCACTCATTATCCTACTACATTCATTTGCGTCAGCTTCCGATTTAGTGATGCAAAATGTAATTGCGCACAACAATGTTGTGTTAATATTTAATAAGCAGCCTGGCAGCACATTAAAATGTGCCCCACTTCCACCAGCTGCAACATGAACGCGTCAGCAGGGATCATCCCACATTCATATTGTCCTAAAATGCACTTTTACATAAGTAGGAGATAAAAAGAAGTCTCATTACCACCATTCCAGGAAGTGACCATGGAAAAATGGCTTCGTGCACGTGCGTGCGTGCGTGCGTGTCTTTGTGAGGCGGACCACGCAACGGAGGTGAAACCATGGCAACAGGATGTCCCACAAGGGGGAGCAGCGCACGACACCGCGGGTTAAACTCCTTTAGTCAGGAAAGGTGAGCGCAGATGAGGAGGAAGAGGAGGAGCAGCTCCTCTTCCTCCTCATCTACGCTCACCTTTCCTGATGAAAGCAGGAGGTCTTCAAACAGGGAACATCCTGTGAGACGCACGCTGATCTCAAACACCTCGCAGCTTCGACATCATCTGAAAGTGTGTGTGTGTGTGTGTGTGTGTGTGTGTGTGTGTGTCTGCGTGTCTGTGTGCGTGTGTGCGTGTGTGTGTGTCTGCGTGTCTGTGTGCGTGTGTGCGTGTGCGTGTGCAGAGCTCCTGTACGAGGACGTGTTCGCCGTGTGGGAGGTGATCTGGGTGGCTCCCAGGATCTCCTCGCAGCACTTCGTCCTCTTCCTGGCGTTGGCCCTGGTCACGGTTTACCGCGACATCATCATGGACAACAACATGGACTTCACCGACATCATCAAGTTCTTCAACGGTGAGGAGCGCACACGCACACAAACACACACCACACGCGCACAGAAGAAGTATTGTTAAATAGATCAGAATCTGTTCTAAATGATAAATCGTGATCTTCGTCCACAGAAATGGCCGAGCGCCACGACGTGCAGCACCTCCTGAAGGTGGCGCGCCAGCTGCTGCACCGCGTCCAGTCTCTGATGGACAGCAAGTGAGCACAGAGCAGCAGCAGCAGCAGGAGTAGGAGGAGGAGGAGGAGGAGGCGCAGGGAGCACCCGGCTCTTCCTCTCGCTCCACAGAGTCCAGAGGCCGGGAGGGGGGGGCTCCACCTGATTACATCTTCCTCCTCATGGAATGCCCGTGGTGTCCGTTCAGACATGTGGATTTGTCTGCATGCTTGTGAGTTTGGTCCCACTGTCAACACCTCCTCTCTCTCTCCTCCCGCCTCCTCCCCCTTACTGCCCCCACGCACGACATTGTGGGCGGAGCAGAAGACGGAGCCACAAAGACGCTTTCATCGGTGACCAAATGGACTGTGCCAACATGAGGGTTTTCTACAGCTAGCATGTGTGTTTTCTCCTCCTTACTCCTTCTCCTCTCCCTCCTTACTCCTTAATCCCTCCTCCCTCCTTTCCTCTTTCTTCCTGTCCAATGTGGCCTTTAGCAGTGACAGCGGGGTCTCGGCTGCACCTCCTGGAGGAGGCGACCCGTTGAGGGAGGCAGATGAATTGCAGCCATGTTTCCCGAGTCGACGCACAGCAGTGAAGCACAGCGACCTTCTGTGACATGAAACACAAAGAAGATTCACAACTAATATTATTTTTACAATCAGCACTTAAAATATAAACCATCGTCTTTTATTGAGACCTCATTACTTATGATTTCGTAAAATCTTTTTTTTCCTTTTACAATATATATAATATATTTAGGAACAAACATCTTACAATTTCCCAGTTTTTCAGTAAAACATTAGGTTTAAATAAAAGGATTTAGTATTATGCAACATCTTTTAGATTATGATGTTGAGTAAGACTCATTAAAAACGTTAGGACATCATTTCAAAGAGGTTTTACAACATTTGAAAAGATTAAACTGTAAATAAATCAATTGTTAGCATTGCTGTAGATTCGCGGTTGTAAAAGGGGAGAACGAAGGTACGAGAGAGTGAATGAATGTATTAATTAGGTTTATAAAGAAGTTCATTCATCTGGATTCAACGAATAACCACCTTTTAAACTTTTAAACTCTGTGGCCTCACGACCATCAACACCAAACACATTTAAAACACGCCACTCTTTGAAAACAAAGAGCCCTCAGTCTTTTTTATAGTAAACTTCATTCAAAGAGTAAATAGTCAATTTGCTGCAGACTATTTGCAGTGGCGGATAAATATGCATTTGACGTTGTTTGTTTTTACAGCAGCAAGTTTCTGTTTTTAAAATTACACAATATACTTAATATAAAATAATGATATATTTACACATAATATTCTACCTCGCAATAGTACATGAAAGCTGCAGACTTCTTGTCGTAGTACACTCAATAGTACACTTAGCACAAAACAAAGTTATACAGTTTTATGTCTTTTTGCAGTAGAACTTAAGATTAAAAAACCAGCAGGGGGCGACTCCTCTGCTCCCATAGACGTCTATGAGGAAGTGACTCTACTTCTCTGTAGTGACCAGCAGGGGGCGACTCCTCTGCTCCCATAGACGTCTATGAGGAAGTGACTCTACTTCTCTGCAGTGACCAGCAGGGGGCGACTCCTCTGCTCCCATAGACGTCTATGAGGAAATGACTCTACTTCTCTGTAGTGACCAGCAGGGGGCGACTCCTCTGCTCCCATAGACGTCTATGAGGAAATGACTCTACTTCTCTGTAGTGACCAGCAGGGGGCGACTCCTCTGCTCCCATAGACGTCTATGAGGAAATGACTCTACTTCTCTCTGGATTTATTCCCTCAGTAAACATTGTAAACATGAGTTTATGGTCTCAGTCTCTAGTTTCAAGTCTTCTTCAATCAGCATGATGCTCGTTTAGTGAATTATGGTCCATTTAGAGTCAAACAGACCATAAAGCAGGGGACGCTTTAGGGCGGGGCTACAGGCTGATTGACAGGTCAATATCAGTCCAAATACGGTCACTTCCTGTTCCACCGGTAGCAAAATGTCCAGATACGGCCAAAACATCAAACTTCAGGCTTCAGAACGACACTGGACCGAACAGTAGGTGACGTCACGGCCGCTACGGCAACTTCCCATAGACAATCTACACAAACGGCACAAGGCAACGCACACAACACGCGATGCTGAATCAACATCTTACTGCCGACATCGTTCTTATCGAATTGAGCAGTGCTGTGAGGGAAAGTGGTTGCAATGGTCTGCGTCTCCTCGTCCCCGCTCTGAAAATAAAGAACACGCTGCGATCGAATCGGTCGACAAAGAATCAGAGCAGAAGCTTCTCTTCGTGCCAACAGTCTCTCCAGCTTTGAATCAGCACTTCACCTGCGCACCTGAAGTGTTTTGATACCTCAGCGTGACCCTTGACCTGCGACCTTCCTCGTCTCCTTAAAAAGATGCCCCGACACGGCTGCATACGATTGGTCACCCAGCAGGGATCTGCACCTGTGATCCAAGTGCCAAGAGTCCCCCCCCCCTCGCGCCCCCCCTCCCAAATCCTCAAAGTGTACTGTAGTCATCCGGCTGGACGCCCAGGAACGTCCCCCCCCCACCCCACTGCGGGGGTCCCGAGCCCTTTTCTTCCAATCAGGACGTTGTGAACCAAAGCCTTGAAGCAGCCCCCTGTGCGGCATGACGACGATGTGCACTTTCATAATGCATCTTGCAGACCGACTGTTTACTACCTGTGCGAAATATTTTTGAAAATAGTCACCTTCGATTCTCCAACTACTGTGCAATCGTTTTGAGAAAAGTCTTCAAAGTCTATATTGCTGTAAATACGAACCGAAAGCCCGATATTTCTATGACGACAGTCTGAACACACGCACACACACGCATATATACACATATATAACTTATTTTGAGATCTATTTTTTATGTTGGTTTTAGCAGCACTAGTCGGAGGTGTGTACTGTGCAGAAATGCAGAATGTGTGCAGACTATGTTACACGTTGACTGTTAAGTGTTCTTTCTCAATGTTGTGCACTGACTTCAAAACTTCACATTTCTATTTACTAAGAGAGACAATGAATGCATTGCTGAATACGTATTGGTGAGGATGTATCTTTTGCCTTGAATGTAATGTGTTACTAAATAAGAGGTTGTTCATTACCCGGTTTCTCTCTTCATTTGAACTATTTTATCACGTGAGGCTTCGTGTTCCTTCTGTTTATGGGCGTTCACGTTTGACGTCAACAGTTTAACGGGGTCCTGCGAGGACTCGGGCTCCGCGCATGCGCAGTGTGAACTGGCGCGGCACTGTTTGGGAGTTTACCTGGCAAGCGCCTGTAGATGCGGCTGCGCATGCGCGGAAGTCCAGGCGTCAGATACGATCGTACAGTTAACGCCATTAATTAGCTTCAGTAGGCGCCCCGCTGCAGCTGGTTAGCTCGTCGTCCACCGCGGCGGTTTGTCGGCTCCAGGGAGAAGGACAGGTCGCCCCGGGACGATGTTACCCGCCTTCCTATGCGGGTCCGTGGTGTTTCCAGGACTTTTCCACGGCTTCAGGAGGCTTCTGAGGTCCACTTTCCCCCGCTGGAGTGACGCCGACGTGGTTTGCGTCAGCGAGAGGTCAGCGGCTCCCCGAACCGGAGCCTCTTAGGAGCTGCACATAAGATGCAGAAGAGGGGGACGGGGGGGGCACTGCCGTTAGTTTAGAGGCTTGTGTAAGGGAGTCTGGCGGTCGGAAGCACTACCACTTCCCGCCACCAGGCACCGCCAGAATCATCAGGAAATTAAAGGTCCCCGCGGTAACTTTTCAGCGGCTTTCAAACGCAAATCCATTAGTGTGCATTTCAATTAGGTTTTGTGAAAATGTATTTCTGTAAATAGACACAGAATTTAGTCAGTGTTTCCCCAGGTTTACAACTTCCGGGGGGATGAGGGGGGTTAGTGGGAAAAATAACACATGACCCTCAGGGAGGGGGGGCGTCCCCCTGTTATAATGGAAACACTGAGTTTAAAACAGTTAAAAATATGATACAATGAAACAACTCTTCAGTAGATGAGATGGTGTGTACACATCTATATTAAATACAGATATTGTATTTGCATGTCATTCGTTAGGCTGGTGTCCTCTGTTCACGCATGTTTGGCGACTGCAGCCGGAGTCGCAGTTGTAACCACCTGCAGGGACGTCATGACGGACAGGTAGGAGAACCACGGCTCACTCAGACTCTCATACACACACAGGATTAGGAATATTGACTCTCCACTCACAGCCACTGGCTGGTCAACGGCTTCGCCTCGTTCGGAGCTCCCTACATGGCCCACGACATCTACGCCATGTACCTGAGCCACTACTACGCCCAGAAGGTCAAAGGTCACTCCGCCGCGCTGGGCGGCCACTCTCTTCAGATGGCGAGGGCCTTCTTCGCCAAGGACCGGATGCTGGTGATCCATCACCTGGTGCTGCTGCTCTTCTTCCTGCCCATCACTCTGGTAAGGCGCGTGGGGGAGGAGCTGGCGTTCGAAGGCGTGCAGTTGATTGATGCGCCGTGACGGAGCGTCTGGTCGTTTAGTTTTACAGACGGGGGCTGGGCGACTTCTTCATCGGCTGCTTCTTCATCGCAGAGTTCAGCACGCCTTTTGTGTCCATGGGGAAGATCCTGATCCAGGTGAATATACATTATACATATATATATATATATGATATATATAATTCATGTCATCATGCCCTCAGCTGGGCCTTGACGACACCCGTCTGCACCGAGTCAACGGCGTCGCGGCCCTCCTGAGCTTCTTCGTGTGCCGCATCCTCGTCTTCCCCTTCATGTACTGGTCCTACGGACGGCAGTTCGGGATCCCGCTCCACAAGGTGCCCTTCCACCTGCCGCCGCACTGCAACGTGGGTAACCTGGCCGTCCTGGCCCCCCAGGTGTACTGGCTCCTCCTGCTGCTGAAGAAGGCCTACCGGCTGTACCGGAGAGGGGGGGCCAGGCCGAAGACCCGCTGAGTGCTGGAGCCTCCATGAATGTTTTTATAACAAACATTAACTTTACATGAATGACAATCTTAACATTTTCAAAACTGTGTGTTGACAAATGTTGACAACAGAAATACTGAGCTTTATTCTGAAATTAAAGTTTGTGCGTGTGTCTGTTTATGTAAATGAGAGAATGCTTCTTACAATAAAATGATCTCTTCTTGTCATTTATTTATAAGTTTAAGTTTTGTGTACTTACGTAACACTTAATACTCAAGAAACATACAAGTACAAGGTATTCAGTGACATTTATGCTTTTTATTCACTCAAATCCCAAACCGGCCTCCTGCGTGAGGGTCACGGTGTCCGAACCCTTGGAACCTTTTGCTCCTCTCTTCACGCCGACACGAGCTGAGCGATCTTCTGCTGCAGGACGGCCTTCATCTCGGGGTCCTGCAGGTTGTCCGTGATGGTGGAGAAGAAGTGGCGCGTGTTGTCGCTCTCCAGCGGGCTGCTGCTGAGGGGGAAGGCGGCCATGACGGCCTCGTAGTGGCTGAGGACCTCCAGGCTGGACAGGAACAAAGGCTCGCTCTGGCCTCCGGGCATCATCACCTAGGAGAGGGAGGCGGGGGGGCAATAACAATGTATACTGAACTTTAAAGAACTTCAAAGTGGCTGCTTGATTAAATGTCAGGTGGTCCAAACAATACACAACTAAAATGTTATCAAAAAAACAAATTCCCTATATACATGAAGTTAATAAACATCTAAAAAGGCATTCTAGTGTCTTTTTAATCTGAAATGATTTACAACCAGCAAGTCAGATGGTGTAACCGTATAAAAAAATAAACATTTTACTCTAATTAATTCCTTTTTTGTGACAAACGAAGCTAGAATATATTCTAGAATAGAATATTTTTTGACAGCATAAGTGTTTTTTTAAATCAAACTAAGGTTTGAATTTTTTATTGTTCTTACGTCTGGTAGAGACATGTCAATCGCTTTATGGTCTGTTTGACTCTAAATGGACCAGAATTCACTAAATGAACATCAAGCTGCGTTGAAGACTTGAAACTAGAGACTGAGACCATAAACTCATGTTTACAATGTTTACTGAGGGAATAAATCCAGAGAGAAGTAGAGTCATTTCCTCATAGACGTCTATGGGAGCAGAGGAGTCGCCCCCTGCTGGTCAGGAGAGAAAATGCAGCTTTGAAGTTTGGCTTTTCAGAACCGGAGGTCGGCGTTAATAACTTACCTGGATGTGCTGAACGTGGCAGAAGAGCTGGCTGAGCACAAACAGGACCTCCTGGCACGGGGCAGTCTCCTCCTCCTTCTCCTCCTTTGGCATCAGAGGAGGGCCCCCCGTCTCCTGAAGGTCTCCGGACGGTTCCGTCGCTTTGATCGGAGTGCAGGAAGGGTCGAGCCCTCCACACGCTGGTGTCCTGGGAGCCGTTGGGAGGGTGAGCTTGGCTCTCACGGAGCTCATCATGGCCCTCACGGCGTGCGCGTACAACCGGCCCACGTGGGCCCAGCCCTCCGCCGGCAGCCAGCCGGCGCAGCTGGACCCGCATAGCAGCTGCAGGGCCCGCAGCAGCAGGACGGACAGACGCAGCTCGCCGGAGAAGCTCCTCAGATCCAGCAGGGGCAGGTGGTCCACGTACTCCAGGGAGAAGGGCACATGGAGGCGGCCCGAGGAGATCAGCTCCCTCAGGACCCCCAGCAGCCGGGTCCACTGGGAGACGCAGCACAAGGGCAGCGTCTGGGTCAGAGCCACCAGCAGGCCTTTGCTGAACATCCCCACGTGGTCGGGCCGGCGCTGGTCCAGGGAGAGGCGGGACAGCATGGTGGCCCGCAGGGGGTCGGACACAGAGCAGCACTCCATCCAGGCCAGCAGCCCCGTCCCCAGTCCGTACTGAGGCAGGTCCGAGCCCACCCAGTCCTGCAGAGAGGCGGGAGGGACGGACAGCGATGAGGAATAGCGGGCGGGGTAGTTGTTGCGGGGGCGGAGCCAAACACTGGAAACATTGCGGCCCAAACCAACGTGGAGACCGAGGGCTGCGGCTAACGTTATTAGTATTAGTTTCACTTATTCAACCGTTATTACAACTACACTGTACATTTGTGTTACTCTGTGATGGCTTGTGAAGTAAACCTTTTTGGCCATTGTCTTTTTTTGCAGCCGGTAAACAGGAAGTGAGAACAGCCGGGCCCGATAAAGGGCCGCAGGCGCTCTGGCTAAGAATCACTGGTCTATGGGACCAGAGGAGTCGCCCCCTGCTGGTCACTGCAGAGACGCAGAGTCATGCAGCTTAGACGCTTCTCACATGTCTCAAAACCTGCACGCTTCGATTACGCTTCATCAGAAAGCCTCTTTGGTTTTCAAACTTCCCTTCGATGACACCGGGATGTCTTGAGACCTTCTTCCCACCTGCTCCGGTAGATCACACACCGCCAGCAGAGACGAGGGAACCTCGTTTTTGAAGTGCTCCCCCCACACGGTCTTCAGGTGGAACCGCACAGTCCAGTCCAGCTCCGCCGTTCTGTCGTAGAGCCAGAACAGAGCTCTGGACCAGCGGCCGGGCGCCGCCGCCACCTCCGCACCCACCACCCGCCCCAGCGTGGTCAGCACGGACACCAGCAGCTCCTGGGCCTCCATGGACCAGCGGGGGACAGCGTCCTGCGGCGGCTGCTCCCAGCACCTGGCAGAGGGATTTGGGACGGACACCCGTTGAGAAGACATGGCGTTCTGCATCGGGGTCACGAGGACACGCGCACAAACCTGAGAGTCTGGTTCTGCAGCTGAGCCAGAACGTAGAGGAGGGGAAATGGGGAGCAGTCCAACGCCCAGTGGGGACGCGAGGACACATCCGGGACGTCCACGGACAGAGCGGTCTGGAGGAGTCGCAAACTCAGTTCTACGTCCAAGGAGCTGCGACCTGAAGACACAAAGAACAACGTGGGAGCAAACCTTAGAGGTGGACGTATACGTCTCCGGTAGAGACCTGTCTATCATGTGTAGCCCCGCCCTAAAGCAAAACATGAAGGGAATATCTGAGGGCGCTCACCCGCAGGGAAGATGTTCGGCAGGACGAAGGTGTTCACCACCTCCTGAGGAGTCAGAAAGCTCCGCCTCTCTTCATCTTCTCCCTCCACCGCCGTCATCAAGAGGCTCAGGTACTCCAGGAGCTGCTCCTTATCATTGGCCGACAGCGATTTGGTCCCGATCGTCTCTCGTAGACTCCTGCAGAGCAAAGCGCCGCCACCCGAACCGGCCGGTGTCGTCCTCTGCCGCCACGTCTGCCGCCACGTCCGCCCCCCCGCCGTGACCTCGCAGCCCGTGCAGCTGCTGCAGGATTTTCGCCATGAGAGAGAAAGCGCCCTTGTTGAAAACGGCCGAATGACAACAAGCCTTCAAGGTCGCTTCCGGGTTCTGAAAAGCGACCCTGGCGACTAAAGAGACGGCCGTGTTCAGGTTGCCCTGCGCCGCCATGGCTCCGCCCCCTTGGATGATGCAGTTGAAGGCCATGTTCAGCTCCTGCTCGAACCCCTCGGTCACAGCGGAGGGAACGGAGCCGCCGAAGAACCCGCCGCCGGACCGCCTCAACGCGGCCGCCAGCGCTGCGTTCTTGTCTTTCAAAGGCAGGGCGGAGAAAATGTCCGCCGCGACCTTCATCAGCCTCCTGCACTGGCGCACGTCGGCGCCCTCGCCCCGCAGCTTGTCTTCCAGGGCGACGGTCACCTCGAGGAGAGCGTCGAGCCGCTGGAAGGCCGCCTGGTTCCTCTCCAGGCAGTCGGTCCAGAGGACGTCACACGCAGCCCAACTCCTCTCGCTGGCGAACAACAGCGCGACGTCCTGGTAACCGTCCAGGCGGTGGTCGACGATGGCCGCCGCGACCCTGGCGCTCACGTCAGGGCGGCTCTCTGTGGCGGGGAAAGCCAGAGACTCCAGCAGACCTCGCAGCTTCTCTCGGCCGTCCGTCTCAGGCACTTCCGCTTCCTTTAGAGCCGCCAGGACCTTCTGGACACTTTGCTTCAGACGAAACGCAGAGCAGCTCAGTTTGGAGGCGGCGCACGCCGCCAGGAGCCCGCCGTCCCGCCAAAACTCAGCGAGTTCAGTTACGATCGTCAGCGCTTCGGCGAGCTTCATCCTGGCGGGTTCAAACTGCGAGGGCGCGTGGGAAGCCTGCACGTCTCTCTGAGCCTCGCGGATAAGTTCGGGGGTCAGTTCCTCGCCGCTCTGCTCTCTGATGCCGACGACCTCGCACAGGATGCGCAGCTTCTCCTCGGTGGGAAGTGCGGCCGCTCGGCCCGCCAGGAAGGCCGTGTAGAGAGCGTCGAGGGAGACGGACAGGGCCTGGAGGCAGAGCTCTGCCGTGGACACGTGATCTTTTAGGTCTCTAAGTGCGTGTAGGAGAACGTGAGGGACATCAGAGGGCGGCGGCGGCGGCGGCGGCGATGGCGGCGGGTCAGACGCGTCCAGCTTTAACCTCTTGGCGGCCCGAGGGGACGCGCTGGAAGACTCGGACAAGACACGAGCAAACTCTCTGGCGAACATCGTCTCTGCGGTGTCCTCTGCTCCGCCTCCCCGCTCATCTCCGCTTTTCCACAACTCCCACCACACCTCCAGAAAGAGTCCCACGTCGTCCTCGCCAGTGGCGCCGCTGCTCACGTGGCGAGCTAAGCTCTCGAGCTCGGCGCAGATCTGACAGCGAGGAAGCGACGAGAGGAAACGGGCGAATATCCGAGCGGCCGCCGTTGACTTCACCACCTCCAGCAGGACGACCCGGTTGAGCTGCGGGAGGCCGTTCTGGAGGGGGAAGAAAGGGTTCTCCCTCCACGCCGTCTCCACGTCCCCCCGGGTCTCCCCGCTCAGCACCTTCAGCCACACAGAACTGACCAACGTCTTTAACCAGACGACGGCCGACGCAGGGGGACGACCACGGAGCTCCTCCCACCCACTGAGGTCTCTGAGCACCTCCAGGATGGGACGTCCCACCGCGCTCCAGTCGGCCTTCTGAAGGGACGACAGGGACGAGGGGGCGCACAGCTTATCAGCCAGGAGGAACGCACCTTGAAGACGCGCTGTATCTGAAAACAGGAGACAGAGCGTCAAACAACAAGAATATTTCAGGCCACGTTTTAACTCCTTAAAGACTCTTTCAGCGAAAGAAGAACTTCCTCGGGGTTAATCTGCAGAACGTTTACGTGAAACGTTTTGTCAATAAAACATCTAAAATTGTTTAACGTTCGGCAAGGTCCTAATTCATCACCGTTAAACCAGTTCATGATAGTAATTATAAATAAGGTAGTAGATAAACTAGAATTAATGATAGAAACCATTCCAAGTTGCTGCATCATTCATTTATTTGATAGTTGGAATTCCTTTTCAATTTGACGTAAAAAACTTTATCAAATTAGTCTGTCATCTTGTCAAAAAGATGAACATGACAGATGAAGAGAGCAGCTGCACATAAAACACTTACATCAAATCTGCAATAAAACCAGAAACAAGGCCACTTGTTACTGCAACAAGTTGAGCCAAATACTTTATAGGAATGAAACTAAACGATGTAACACCGTAAGAGCAGTGCTGGTTGGTGCGTTCAAGGACGAGTGAGTCTGTTACAGAACTTTACCTTGGTTCATCTTCAGCGTCATCGCGGCAGAAGGAAGCTAAATGCTAGTTAGCTCGTTTGCTAGTTTTCAGTTCGCGTCCATTAACTGTTGCACCTTGTGACATTAAACCTTTTCTCTACTCATTTTTTAATCACCGTTACTAAACAACCAGCCGCACAACAGAGGCAAGTTGAAGACATCGTTCGCTTTTAACACGTTTCCACAACCGTTTCGTATTAAGCGCTTCCGCTGTTTCGCGTCGCACGTCTTAAAAAACAAGGAGGACCTGCTCTGACGTCACAGTGCCTCCTTCGGGTGGGGGCGGTACTGCAGGTGTGCCGGCGTAAAAAAAATAAATGTGTTGAATAATGTTTATGTCCATAATGAAATCGCGCCGTGAATGTTTCTAGAGCCACAGTGAAACATGAGTCTTATGTTTGATTCCTTATATTTGAATGGAACGCGGCACACACTGGTTTACACCACATACGAGGCCGTAGATATTCAATTCAATTCAATTCATTTTATTTTGTATAGCCCAAAATCGCAAATTACAAATTTGCCTCGGAGGGCTTTACAGTCTGTACACATGCAACATCCTCCGTCCCAAGACCCTCACATCGGCACAGGAAAAACTCCCCGAAAAATGAAAAAAACCCTTCCAGGGAAAAAAGGGAAGAAACCTTAGGGAGAACGTCAGAGGAGGGATCCCTCTCCCGGGATGGACAGACTGCAATGGATGTCATGTGTACAGAATGACTCACAGATGTAGAATACATTCAATTTCTATAACAGAAATTAATCAAAGAATTCCAAGTAGCCGGCCAGATGTATGACAGGACCACTGCAGGGGCCACCACCGTCAGATCGAACCACCATCCACAGAAGACTGTGGGGAGGGAAAGCAAAGATTTTAGGAAAGGGTAATAGTGATATGAATCATATTTAAAATTATGATGATGATGATGATGATGACGATGATGATGATAGCAGCAGCAGGCCAGCAGGGCCACGGCCAGAGTCAGGACCAGGGTCCTGACCGGACTACGATCTGCAGAGACCTGCTCGGCGAGAAAGCACAAAGAACTCCCGGGAAGGAGCTGAATTAGTCATGTGCATTAATGCAACGTGGATTTTAGTAAAAGGGGAGAGAGAGAGAGAGAGAGAGAGAGAGAGAGGAGTTCGGTGTGTCCTAAAAAGTCCCCCTGCAGTTTAAGCCTATAGCAGCGTAACTAAGAGCTGGTCCAGGCAAACCTAAGCCAGCCCTAAATATAAGCGGTATCAAAGAGGAAAGTTTTAAGCTTTATCTTAAAGGAGCTGACTGAATCTGCCCCCCGGACTGAAAGTGGAAGCTGGTTCCACAAAAGAGGAGCTTGATAACTGAAGGCTCTGCCTCCCATCCTACTTTTAATAACTCTAGGAACAACAAGTAACCCAGCATCTATAGAACGCAGCTGCCTTGCAGGGCAGTACGGTGTTACAAGCTCTTTAAGATAAGAAGGTGCCTCACCAGCAAGCGCCTTGTAGGTGAGGAGAAGAACCTTAAATTCTATTCTTGATTTAACAGGGAGCCAGTGCAAAGCAGACAATACAGGCGTGATATGGTCTCTTTTATTAGTTCTTGTTAATACACGTGCTGCAGCATTCTGAATCAACTGAAGAGGCTTAAGAGATTTACAAGAACACCCTGCAAACAAAGAATTACAGTAGTCCAGTCTGGAGGAAACAAATGCATGAACTAATTTTTCTGCATCACCTTGAGACAGGAAATTCCTGATTTTCGATATATTACGTAGATGAAAAAAGGCGGTCCTTGAAGTATTCTTTATGTGAGAGTTGAAGGACATATCCTGGTCGAAGAGAACTCCAAGATTCTTGACGGTGCTGCTGGATACCAGAGAAATTCCATCCATAGAAACTGTATCACGTGACAGCTGACTTCGAAGGCGCTCTGGGCCTATCAAGATAACTTCTGTTTTTTCTGAGTTTAGCATCAGGAAGTTGCAGGTCATCCAAGTTTTGATGTCTCCAAAACATTCTTGAAGTCTAACGAGCTGTTCGCTCTCCTCTGGCTTGATCGACAGATACAATTGAGTATCGTCTGCGTAACAATGGAAGTTGATGCGGTGTTTTCTGATAACGTCGCCCAAAGGAAGCATATAAAGGGTAAATAAAATGGGTCCAAGCACAGAACCTTGTGGGACTCCGTGACCAACATTGGTGGTCTTCGAGGATTCTCCGTTTACAAGCACAAACTGGGATCGATCCGATAAATAGGATTTAAACCAGCTAAGTGCAGTTCCTTTAATACCAATCAAATGTTCTAGTCTCTGCAGCAAGATACGATGATCGATGGTGTCAAAGGCGGCACTGAGGTCCAGCAAGACAAGAAAAGAGACAAGTCCTTGGTCCGATGCAAGTAGGAGATCATTCGTAATTTTCACCAGGGCTGTTTCTGTGCTATGATGCACTCGAAATCCGGACTGAAAGTCCTCGAACAAAGCATTGCTCTGAAGAAAGTCACATAGTTGACTTGCGACGGATTTCTCAAGGATCTTCGAGAGGAAGGGAAGATTAGAGATCGGTCTGTAGTTAGCCAAAACCTCCGGAGCAAGAGTAGGTTTCTTAAGAAGAGGCTTAATTACAGCTATCTTGAAGGACTGTGGTACATGTCCTGTCAACAAGGACAGATTCATAATATCCAGTAAGGGCGTGCTAATTAAAGGAAAAACTTCCTTAAGCAGCTTCGTTGGAATAGGATCCAAGAGACAAGTAGAAGATTTAGACTTCGAAATTGTAGAAGTCAGTTGATCCAGGGTGATGGAAGAGAAGCCATCCAAGTAGGCATCAGGGCCCACTGCTGCACCCAGGGTTCCTACATCCGAGGACGGGTCGGCACTAGTTGAGGGCAGGAGACCATCAATTTTCTCTTTGATAGTCAGAATCTTATCATTGAAGAAGTTCATGAAGTCGTTACTGCTGAGGTCCAGAGGAATACATGGCTCAACAGAGCTGTGACTCTCTGTCAGCCTAGCCACAGTGCTGAAGAGAAACCTGGAGTTGTTTTTGTTTTTCTCTATTAGTGATGAGTAGTAAGATCCTCTTGCACTCCGGAGAGCCTTCTTATATGTTTTAAGGCTGTCTTTCCAGACTAGCCTAGATCCTTCTGATTTGGTGGAACGCCATAGTCGTTCAAGCTTCCGTACAGTTTGCTTTAAGTTGCGGGTTTGAGGGTTATACCAAGGTGCAAACTTCCTACTTGTTGCCATTCTTTTTTTCAGAGGAGCAATAGCGTCCAGCGTCGCTCTCAGAGAGTCCGTAGCAGTATCGAGAAGATTATCGATTTGGGACGGACTGAAGTTTTCATAGGAGTCGTCCGGTATTTTGAAACAGGACACTGAACTTAGAGCAGAAGGAATCGCTTCTTTAAATGAAGCTACAGCGGTATCCGATAGGCATCGACTGTAGAAACCTTTGGCAGGAGGAGGTTCCGGTAGTAGAAATTCGAAGGTTATCAGACAATGGTCCGACAAAAGAGGATTCTGTGGAAAGATTGTTAAATGTTCTATCTCAATACCATACACAAGAACCAAGTCGAGTGTGTGGTTAAAGCAATGAGTTGGTTTATTTACCCTCTGACAAAAACCAACTGAATCTAATAATGAAAGAAATGAAGTACCAAGGCTGTCGTTATCGACATCCACGTGAATGTTGAAATCACCCACTATAATTACCTTGTCCGTTTTAAGGACCAAACTCGTTAAGAACTGTGAAAATTCAGATAAAAATTCTGAATAAGGACCTGGCGCCCTGTACACTATTACAAAGAGAACCGGCTGGAACATTTTCCAGGTTGGTTGCGAAAGACTGAGAACCAGGCTTTCAAATGAGTTATAATCTAGTTTAGGTTGAAAGTTTATTAAAAGGCAGGAGTCATAAATAGCTGCTACTCCACCCCCTCGGCCTGTGCCTCGAGGGATATGAGTATTAACGTGACTCGGAGGAGTCGCTTCATTTAAGGTAAAATATTCCCCATCTGACATCCATGTTTCAGTAAGACAAAATACATCAACATGGAGATCAGATATTAGTTCATTTACTAAAACAGCTTTAGATGACAGAGATCTAATATTCAAAAGTCCCCCTTTAACTCTCCTATTTTGTTGCACTGTTGCATTAATGGTTTTAACTTTAATTAAGTTATTTAATATAACTCCTCGGTTGTTTACCTTTAATTTAACAAAAGGTGTCCGTGGGGCAGATACGGTCTCTATAAGGTTAATTATAGGGTTAATTATGGTTTGGGTGAGTGACCGCTCAGATGAAAGCGCAGAGAAGTGTGTAAGACTGCGACTCTGCTTCCTGGTCTGAACTCTGGGTCATGGATTAAGTCCACTAAGAAACTGGGTCAGATTGTTAGAAATGAGTTGAGCTCCATCCAGGGTAGGATGGATGCCGTCCCTCCTAATCAGACCAGGCTCTCCCCAAAACGTCTTCCAGTGATCAACGAAGCCCACATTATTTACTGGGCACCACCTCGACAACCAGCGGCGGAATGACGACATGCGGCTATACATGTCGTCACTGATCAAGTTTGGGAGGGGGCCAGAGAAAACTACGGTGTCCGACATTGTTTTAGCGTATGTACACACCGATTCCACGTTAACTTTAGTGACTTCGACTGGCGTAACCGCGAGTCGTTACCGCCGACGTGTATTACAATCTTACTGTATTTACGTTTATCCTTCGCCAGCAGTTTAAGATAAGACTCAATGTCGCCCGCTCTGGCCCCCGGTATACACGTAACTATGGTCCCTGGTTTCGCTAACTTCACGTTCCTCAGAATGGAGCTACCTATCACCAGAGTTGGCTTCTCAGCGGGTGTGTCGCTGAGTGGGGAGAAGTGGTTTGAAACGTGAAGTGGTTGGTGGTTAGCCGTGGGCTTCGACTTAGACTTATGCTTCCTCCGGACAGTCACCCACCCTCCCGGCCGCTCGGGGGTTGCCGGGGGACGGCTATCAGGAACGAACGCTACGTCTATGTGGTCCGCACCGGCTACGGGTGAGGGCAGGTTAACAGTAGCTACCGACTGAGCTTCCATGGTGCGGAGCCGTGCTTCTAACTCACTAAGCCTCGCCTCCAATCTATCAAATATACTACACTTCTTACATGTACCATTATCCGTAAGGGAGGCAGAGGAATAGCTAAACATGTGACACACCGAACACAAAGAAGCAGGAGAGGTAGGGAGGGAAGACATCACTAGGTTAGCTGCTAAGCTAATGCTAATGGAGGTAACGTTGACGCTAAACAACGTCTAAGCAACTATTTTGATCAAAACAAAACACTTGCAAGATAGTGAGGCGTTTAGCAACGCTTCACGTAGACAATAGATAATTCGCCGTTTGTACTGAAAAATACCACGGCACAGTCAACTGAGCTAGAGCTACGAAAAGTTAGGTGAGATCAGGCACGCTGCTAGCAGGAAGTGACGCAACACGCTTACCGTCTCAGCTTGGGCAGATATTTGATCTGCCCAACGTGACGCGGCAGAGAGGCGAGCGAAGCCGTTTTTTTTACTGAGAAACGAAAGTGAAAGTACACTTTAAAACCGTGAACAGCTCGTTGTTTCGGCGCAAGAAGATCTTTTCTACCAATGAATATCAACCATGAGTCCGATGTTAAAAATACTCACTTACGTGTGTCTGTGTGCAGGTAAGCTGTCGTCTTCGGTTTTGTTACAGATTGTGTTGTTTTAAAAGCTTGTGTCAAAGGCATGAACTACACACTGTACTGTGCGATACTACTCCTCTACTGTACTGTACTGTATTGTACTATACTAGAACTGTACTATACTACACTAGTACTGTTCTACACTTCACTATTATAATAATAATGAAGCGCACAGTGTCCTGTGTATAACATCTACTGATCTTTTCTCAGGTGTGCAAAGCGTCCACCAGGTGTCATGGCTGCCCTGCCACTTCACCGACGAGCACGTCTTCCTCGACGAGGATGGTCACACCCGCACTGAGCACGTCCCCCGGGACGCCGTGCTGCAGTTTGTCCCTACGGGAGATCCTCCCGCCAACTCACGCGCCGTCACCTTCCTGGTCACCAGTAGGTCCTAAAGGGGGAGGGAGGGAGAGAGAGAGAGGGAGAGAGAGAGAGAGAGAGAGGGTCCTAACGGGTTCTGTTCCAGGGTCTAAGTTGGACCTGCGGAAGTTCCTGGAGGGCGCGCAGGCGGAGCAGCTGGAGTGCGAGCTGCAGAGGTACAGCACCAAGGGGGTCCAGGACATCACCTGGCCGGTCCAGGGGGCGGAGGGGCAGGAGCACAACCGCTGGTTCAGCTGCACCCTCCGACACGCCAACGGCCTGTTCAAGGTCACGGGCTTCCTCAGACACCCGTCGGACCTCCCCCCCACGCAGCGCCAGGAATACCACAGCTGGCCCGCCATCAGGGACGGGGAGACTCTCACCACGTCAGGTGAAACCAGGACAAACTCTTCATCATATTCATTCAATAGTACTGAATTGTTTAGCCGTTAGCCGGGCTGCTAACGTAGATAGTTCTCCGCGTCGTTGTTCACAATGCGACATTGTGTTTGAGCTGCATGACATCGTCCTCCAGAGGCACCTTTGTCTCGCTCTGACCCGCCTCCACATGTCCACAGTCGCGATGGTCATCAGAACCCAATCTCCGTCAGTGCGAGCCGCCCTGGGATCCGCGCAGAAGCTCCACTGCCGGTTCTCCGTGGACCACAAGGGACCCAACGTGACCGCGGAGTGGCACCGGCGGCGCCGCGGCGAGGTCACCCGCCTCTTCCGCCACGCCGCCCTCACGGGACGCACCGAGGGCGGTGGCGTGGCGCTGAGGGGCCTCGCGAGCGGGGACGCCTCTTATGACCTCCCCTTCGCCGAGGTGAGGAGCGAGGCGACCTACATCTGCTCCGTGTCGGCGCCGCCGCTGCTCGGCTCTCTGGAGATCGACCTGCACATCCAAGGTGAGGAGGAGGTCGTCATTCACGATCATCAGTCTGTAAACCCTCCGAAAGTATTGGGAAAACCTCCCTCACCGTAGAAGACTGTGAGGTTCATCCTCCACACAACATCTGCAGCTTGAACCAAACTCATAGAAGAACCGCCCCTTTGTCCTCAGAGCCCCCCCGCGTCTCCCTCAACATCGGACCCGCCCTCTCGCTGCCGGAGGGCGGCGAGCAGAAGGTTTCCTGCCACGCAGAGAGCTACTACCCTCTGGACGTGGAGATCGTCTGGCACGTCCAGGATGCGGCGGCGGCGGCATCGGGCCGGCGGGTCGGCGCCCCGCTCCCGAAGCAGCTGCAGAATGTCCTGCTGTCCAGCCACAAGCACAACCAGGACCAGACGTACTCGCTGACCTCCTTCTTCTACCTGCAGGCGGGGCCCGAGGCCTCTGGGAGGCTGTTCACCTGCAGCGTCTCCCACCCGGCCCTCAGGATGCCCGTGAAGAAGAGCTTCGTGCTGACCGTGGAGGGTGAGCGCCCCCCACGCAGTACCTCCGGGCCGCCACAGGGGGAGGCGCCCGAGTCCTAACGGCCATGTTTGTTTCCTGTCCGCAGAGCGCAGCGACTGGATGCTGAAGCTGCTCGGCGGCGTCGTGCTCGTCTCTCTGGCGGCCGTCCTGTTCCTGCTGCTGAGTTACCTGCACTCAGGTGAGCGTGCGCACCCAACAACACGTCATCGCTGTTATTGTTATTATTATTATTACTATTATTATTATCATCAGATGCTGAGCTGCTGTCATAATGAGAAAAAACTTCATTTGGGATTAGAGAAGATTTTATAAATCTTAAAGCAAATTGATTGAACATAATAAAAACAAAACACAATAGAATAAGAGTAATAACAATTGTGTAATAAATAGTCAACGACCACCATGTTCATGTGATTATTATGTTGTGTCATGTCAAGAAAGTCATCATCATTTGTTTTCTTCCCAGCAAAACAACGCTCTGTGCAGGTGAGATGAAAACAAAACCAGGATGAATTCAAACAATGTTGTTAATATGAAACAATATTTCATCTCTTCGATGTGTGTGTGTGTGTGTGTGTGTCCTGAGCAGAAGAAGCCGTACTGAGCAGCGTTGGAAGACCAACCAGCGAAGGAGACTCACTCATTTGTTTCTCGGTTTTTGGGGTTTCAACTAAATGTGTTTCGTCTTTTTTGATGCTTGGATTTAGCTCGCTAAAGAAATAAGGTGATTGGTATCAATAGACATTATTGAACTGCGTTATTTGTAGAGCAGGTGATCTGCACTAAGTCATTGGATCCACTTTGAAATGGTTTGTTTAAATTATTTGAAATATGTAAATATTGTTTGATTTAAAATGTTAGTTAATTCCCATTAAAACACAAATAACAGTGAATACGTTTTTTTTTTACTAAAAAGCCAGAACTCGGAATCTATCAAATAAAGATTCCTCAGACGGATTTTTTGGGGGAGGGGACTCCTGGGAGACCAAAGCTTTAGAACCCGCCCGGCAGAGAACGTTCTCTGTCGCACGATGATGCGTTCAGCTGCACAGAAGCAAAACTTCATTTCAGTCGGGTGTTTACGGGGAAGAGGTCGCATCTCATTTCAGATCTTTTAGAAACTTGATGCTGGCTGACATGGAAACGAGTGTGCAGTCCTCTGGGTGAACTGTCCCTCCTGCACCAACGTTCAAATGTTACAACCTGAACCATGAAGGACTTGGATCGGGATCGGGGCCGAAGAGTTGAACAGTTTGTCTCTTGTTTTTTGGTGCATTTGGTTTCTTCTCACAGCCGCTGTTTGTGATCAGTCCTGGGCCACAAAAACACCCGAGGGACACACACACACACACACACACACACACACATCCGGTCTCAGTCTCAGCACAGCCCTGTTTGTCCCTGTAAACGGCTCAGACCTGACTGACCACTTGGGGTGAGACATCCTGAAGTTCCTCTTCGTTTACGAGCCGCGAGGTTCAGCCAGTTTTCCTAACGAGTGTTTCTAACGAGGACGCAGAGACGGAGACACGAGGAGCAGACGGCTTTGTAAACATTCCAAGGATTATGCTTCTTCTAAAGAGACGATATAGGAGGAAATCCCCACCCCCCCCCCCATTTCTCCCTATCAAAACATGCATCCTCTGTAGTGACCAGCAGGGGGCGACTCCTCTGCTCCCATAGACGTCTATGAGGAAATGACTCTACTTCTCTCTGGATTTATTCCCTCAGTAAACATTGTAAACATGAGTTTATGGTCTCAGTCTCTAGCTCAAGTCTTCATCAACGCAGCATGATGTTCATTTAGTGAATTATGGTCCATTTAGAGTCAAACAGACCATAAAGCAGGGGACGCTTTGGGGCGGGGCTACACACTGATTGACAGGTTGACATGTTTATACAGTGTATCTTCATCACTCCTCCTCAGTCCAAATATGGCCAATTCCTTTTCATCCGTGCAAAAGTCCACGATGGCAACGACAAAAATGTCGAGCTTGAGCTCTGACAACATCGTCTCCATGACTACGAGCACCCATCGACCGCCTGTGACCGTCTGTACGGCGAGAAGCAAAACATATGCTTCTGTTACTCGAATAAGAATGAAACCTCCTCCTGCGACGCACCGAGCTGCTGGTTCCCCGCCCGGTTCCACATGGGGGGTCCGAGTGTGTGAGGCTCACTGTATCTACAGCAGATACCCCCCTACCCCCCCTCATAAACAGGCTTATCGTCCCAGAGAGCTTTGGCTGGACAGAGTCACTGAAACCAAACAGAGCCGGTGAAACGCGTTGTGTCTCTCAGGAGAAATCTTCCTCGGCATGTTGTTGACAGGTTCTGTTTGGTCGTGAAAGAGCGACGTGTTCCCAGCAGAGCTTCACGCTGTAACTATAAACCATTCCCAGCGAGGCTGCTCTCTGAAGAACGGCACAAATATAGACCCTTCTTTCCACTGAAGAGGCCTCCGCCAAGATTTCTGCCTTTTCTAATTGCTTCTTTTTTTGGGTTGCCTGCCAGATAAAGTACATTCCCACAGTGTTCTACGGTTGGGCAAAGGTCGTACAGCACTACCGAAGGTTTGGACACACTTTCTCATTAAAGTAAGTGAGATTACGTGTCCGTACCTTTGACTGGCGCTGTGTATAAGAGTCTTGGTGACGTCACCCGTCTGAAGCTTTGAGCTCCTGGGTTACGGCGTGAGCTACGGCGTGTACGTCTCAGGTAGACCTGTCAATCACCGTGAGCCCCGCCCCAAAGCACCCGCTGCTTTATGGTCTGTTTGACTTTAAACGGAGTTATTAACCCATAGACGTCTATGGTACCAGAGGAGCCGCCCCCTGGTGGTCAGGAGAGAGCATGCAGATTTAACAAACACTATTTGAGAGGTGTGATTTAATAGTTCCGTCGTAGTTTGGCCCAACACGACACCGTGCATCCGTGAAATAAAAGAAGTCATGGAAGAATTGGATGATGCTTCTGTGCCCCCAAAAATGGATACGGTCACGGTTGTGACAGGAGGTCGGCCACTAATCTGGCTCTGGCGTCCGATCGTCAGCTCCCTGCTCCTCGTCTCGCTCAGGCTCTCCTCCGAAGCTGTAAATCCGTCTCTAAGAGCTGCTGCTCGTCTCGCTCGGGCCTCAGGGTGCTTCCCCGCGGAGCACGAGGTCCGCCGCCAGCGGTAACTCAAACTCAGTGGAAACTCCACACCGACGGCTCGTCTGATCCGACGTCACGGATCTGCAACAACAGCCGACCGCTTTCCGGCACTAAGGGTGTTTGGAAAAGCAAAGCTGCTAATTCGCCGTCACAGACCTGAGTGTGTTCAAACCCCCGGCCTGCTTCTCTCGTGAGGTCAGGTTGTGCTAAGTCTCAACAAGTGGTGACCCCCCCGCCCCCGGCAGCAGCGTGAGGCGATGAGCTCATGCAAGCCGTTTCTGGCAGGCCGCTCTGCTGCTTTGGGGTTTTCAAGCACGGTTGCATAAGAGAGCGAGAGTGAAATATGATTTAAGCGGCGTGCTGCAAACCAGCATTTAAGTGGGCTCGTAAAAACGATGTGTCATCACATCGCCATGCAGAGACCAGCGGGGAGGTAAACGTGTATATGAACGCACACATGGCACATTGTACATGGCTTTGTGACGAGCTGAAACACACAGCAGTTCATGTGGGGACGTTTCATGAGAGTATTTAACTTTAGGCCTCATGTGAGGAAACGTCCTCTTTCCGCCTGCGGATGCTTCAGAGGTCCAAACTGGACATTTTCCAAGACTCCCTCCCTCCGACCCGCTTCATCGCTCTGAAACAGCATCCCTCTGCGTGTCGTACGCTATAATTTAAAAGCAGACGTCCAAACACGGGGCTCGTTTCACGGGGAGGTGGGACCCCGGGTGGAGGCGCGCAGGGCGGGAGGTTTGCGGTGACGCGGCGCGTAGCGACCACGCCGTAACTCCTGCCGCCGGTAGTTTGTAACGAGGAGGCCAGATGTTCGGACGTCACCACGTCAGAGGCCTCAATCGGCGCCGGGGGGGGGAAGGTCGGAGAGGCCGCCTCCCAGAAGGAGCCGATGTGTGTCGCCGGGTTCCACACCGGCTCCGACGCACACAGAGACGCCGCAGCGACAGCTCGCCAGACCCCTGATTAAAACCCATCGTGGATGACCTCATCTGCAGCGGCTGTGTGTGTATGTGTGTGTGTGTGTGTGTGTGTGTGTGTGTGTGTGTGTGCGTCTTTGTTTATTAAAATAACTGCACAACTCTCTCCTGTTTCTTCCTTTGTCTGGTTTTACGTCTTCACACACCAGTGGTTTCTGTTTATTGGCTTCACTTATAATGCAAATGTTGTAAAAACTATTTGCACACTTTTGTTAGCGGTTGCGAAGCCATCGTGGTGATGTTGTCATGGAGACGTCACCAAGATCCTGGATCGCACCCGTCGCCAACCAGTCAGCGGGAGGTGACCCTATTTGGCCGGGGGGAGGAGTGACTCAGGAGAGACCTGTCCATCACTGCGTTCGCCTTCACCTGCGAAATGATGAATCGCCACGACGGGTCGCAGTGTCTTTTTAACACATTTACACATTTAACTTAACTACCTGCTCTTCCTCCTCAACCCGACGTATGAATCCTCCTGCAGAGGACGAGGGGTCAGCGGAGCGTCGTATCTCGACCTCTGGTGACGCACGCCTTCACATGCGTGTGGGACTCATTTAAACACTTGAAGAGGTTTTGTGTTGGGCCTTCACGCCACATGTGGATGCTGTGCAAACAGTAGTTGAAGAATCCTTAATGAAAGCCCTGCAGGTGTGTGCGTCACATGTTCAGCCTCTCACCTCGGGAAGCGTCATTCTGAAAGGGGTTTTATTCTTCGTGGACTCCGGAGTTCATGTCAACATGGGGAGGAAATGTGCAGACGTCCGGGGTCCTGATAACTCTGTCCAACGTGAATAAATACATCTGTTTTTTATAGCCGGGTTGTGTAACATGTGGGTTCATGTTGTGTCTGTGTGACGTTGTGTTTAATCACCACATCGATGGTGACCAGATGGCCCGCGTCTCTGCTTTAGTTCTCATAGTGTCTGATTCATTGTGTGTTTACTGTCGCACTGGGATGCTGCTCAAGGAAGCGACTTCATTTTCCTCTTTTCGTCTTCAATTGCTTCTGACGAAACCAAAAAGAGAATTTGCTGACTTCAATCCGCTGTGTCATGAGTGTCTTTGGTTTTCACTCAGGTGATATTTTCCAAATATTTAACCAATCAAATAAGTTCATTCTTGACTTGCATTGTTTATTATTTTCAGAATGTGCCTTTAAACCTGAAATGGGTTTAACGCAGTGCTTCCATCTTAACGCGCTGAAGCGTATGTTTCTTTATTGGACAGGAAATGTCCTGAAGCGTCCCCTGCTTTATGGTCCGTTTGACTTTAAATGGACCATAATTCACTAAATGAACGTCATGCTGCGTTTAAGAAGACTTGAAACTAGAGACTGAGACCATAAACTCATGTTTACAATGTTTACTGAGGGAATAAATCCAGAGAGAAGCAGAGTCATTTCCCATAGACGTCTATACTGATGGACATTAGAGGGAATACAGGTTTAAGACATGAAGCACTGACTTGGAACAAACCTAAATATGATTTGTTTTAACCTCTGTTATTTGGTTGGAAGCAGAAATCTGAGAAATGAAACCATCACTATTTTCAGACAGCGATGTTTCTGCAATGGTCCCCTGTTATTCCTGCAAGCAATGAGCACAGTTTAGTTTCGGGATGAATGGCTGAAGCCTCTCGTCTGAAACGTGAAGGCGAACCTTTCACCCCGGGCCGACAGTGAGCAGACACGCACTCGGTGTCCTCTGTGGGACAGCGTCCTGATTAGATGCGCGTGGGAGCGGACAGGCCCTTAATGTCAACAGCGGCCAGCATTAAGGGCAGGATGTGACCTCAAGATCTGCACTGACTTTGGGAAGTAAAGTGCACCATGATAAAGACAAAGTGATACTTAAATGCACGTTTAAAACATCATGACCTCTTTGAGTTTCCTCCACCGGCATTTCGGCTCGTACGGGACGTCCCAACACGGGGAAACACGTGCCAGAAAAAACACAGCAGAAGGAATTTTTCCCAGCATCCATTGAGAAACACCGATAACTGATGCCTGTGTGTGTGTGAGAGACGATGTCATGCAGCCGCACCGAGCCAAGACATATCTCAGTCATATCCATCCATTGTTCTTTCTCTGCTATCTGCGCGCG
Source organism: Apeltes quadracus (assembly GCA_021346845.1). Lineage (NCBI taxonomy): Eukaryota > Metazoa > Chordata > Actinopteri > Perciformes > Gasterosteidae > Apeltes > Apeltes quadracus. Next base: position 1,324,824 of record CM037917.1, read on the forward strand.
CACACACACACACACACACACACACACACACACACACACACAGACATGCACGTTACCAGATCGGCCCTTTAGGATGACATCACCCCTTTTCCTCGTCCAGGCCCACGCACGCACACACACACACACGCGCGCGCGCGCGCACCAACAACCGGCTCACCGGGCGCACACGCAGAGGACGGAGTCAATTAGCAGCTGTTTCTTGGAGAGTTTCTCCGACCGAGCCGGAGGTTTGGAGAGAAAACAGAGTAACATGTGATGTGTGAGGACGCAGGAGGTGAACTGCTGCCGCGCGGCGCGAACCGTGAACGCAGCATATAACGGAAGTGACTCTATTTGTTTGGCATCTTTGAAAACTGAGTTTGTGCAAAGGCCGGAATGAAGCGATGTAGCATCAGGAAGCAAGTGGGGAACAAAAATCAAACTTATACTGAGGTAAAGAATATATGAATACAATAGAATGTCGAAATGGCTCGAAAGAGAGTTCACTCCCTTTGTTCCTCCTCCCGTGTCTTTGGTGAGGTTCTCTTGAACCTGCATTCTCTCTAATGGCCACCAGGGGGCGACTCGTCAATGGAGAAACTGTTTTGGGTAAATTGCAACAGCCCGTTGCTTTGTAAGAACCACGCAGGAGACATTGTAAGCGCTGAGGGTTAAAGCGCTAGTTTGCTTGTGTTAATCGCATCTTAAATATTCATGAAATATACTAAATGATATCAGTTATTCTTCCCCTAAAACTAAACGTATAACTAAACATAACAAGTAATTTCCAATTGATAACAAGGTTCTCTAATGGCATGCTAACGTTGTAGCGTATGCCAGATGAACACTTACAGAAGGTTGCTAGAAAGTTCTAAGAACAATTTCTTTCCGGAAGGTGGACTTCAACAAATCTGCCAGTTCCCTTTGAATTTCACTCAATCCGCGAATCCGAGGAACGGACGAAGGATTATCGTCTTCGTCTTCCTCGTTACAGGCGCCCTACTTTGTCTCCGTTCACGAAACACTTGTTGAACTTAATAAGATTCGGCAGAAACATGTAAATCTAATTGTAGATTTGCACTGACCGTGCTCAATGTGTTTCTTTCCCCTCCCTCGGCCCCCATGTGCACTTCATTAGTCGTTCTTTGAAGTGTCAATGACATCATGACTTGGCTGCCGTGGCCCTGTTTATGCCTGGTTCCCATGGAGGCGAGAGGGGGCGGTTGAGGTGAGTAGGTTGTGTTTTTCTGCCTGTCATCCAGGTGAGATGTGATGCCCGTTAACAGCGGTTACCTGCAGGAACAGCGCTGGGTGTCCGACTGGGATCAAACCAACGACGCGCCGCAGGTCACTGAGTCCTACAGAAGTCGGAAGCCGGGCAGATTTGGATTGCTCGCATTTACTTATTCAGACCATCAGGGGTCAACGTAAAATATATTACATTGTAATTTATTCCTGATGCTGTTGCTCTGAAACTTCATCAGATTTTTCATAAACGTCCTTCAAATGCTTGAATTTACTTCACATTATTCCTCCCCTTTTAATACCTTAGATGATGTTTGCCAGATAGCTTCTTGTGGAATACTGGCAACCAGAAGTGTCCCTGGGAGGAGAGCAGACGCCGACGAGTACCCGAAACAGAGTCCAGCCATTGAACAAAACACATTCAGGAATTCCATCACATCATTAAACTCATCCTGGAATGTGTATAAACTCCTCGGAGCCATGATTAACATGTCACATGTATTGCATATCTGCAGCCGTTTCAGGTGAGGACGGAGCAGGTGTTGCTGTTTGTTGGTGGTCAAAGAGTTCCAGTTGTGCTTCTCTACAGATTGACGATGTTCCACTGGGGTAAGATTAGTTTGGGAAAGGTCTGGGATTAGAGTAAATCTCGAGGAAACTAATGCAAGTCAATACAATGTCCCGAAACGTTGTGAAAACCTGAGCGTGTGTGTGTGTGTTTTATGTGCGCGCCCTTACGACCCTTCAGAGATGCTGTATTGGGGAATGTGGACGATGGCGTAGAGGAAATTATAGAGGCCCACAGCAGAATGTGGTCGAGCTCGGCTTCTGTCGCTGTAACAGTTTAACTGTGCTCAAACTAGAGTACCTATAATTAACATCTTAATTATAAACAGCTAATTCCCAGAGGAGCCTGTGTTGAACATAATTCCCTTAAATGCAGCACATGAGATTATCCTTTCATGTTGCCAGATGTGAAATGAAACAAAATTAATCGCTCTTTCTTCACAATGTGATTTGAATGAGATTTACATCGTGCATTTGCATGCTTCCTGGCGGCATTGAAATGCACGATGCTAACAAGACGTCACATGTTGGCGACTGTGTCGTGCCCTCATCACGTCTCCCGTAAGCGTGAGAAACCGTCTTCCCATCAGAATGTGTCATCTATTCCATCTGTGTTTGTGCGCTCTTGTTTTGACTTGTGCAACACTTCGTGCACCGGAGTTTCTGGCTCAAACTGATTATATCTGCAGTCTTTCGGGTTTGCTTCACTGTTGTAATGTTTGACTCCAGTCAACGGCGTGTCACGCATCTGCGTGTGGAGTCCAACCGAGGAATATACAAATGAAGCCGAACCTTTACAAAGCCATCATTGTCAGACTATGGTGATGTTCTGTGTGGTTTTAACACCTAATATCCCACTTCAATTGTGCCTTAAATTATACATATGATGTTTGTCAATTTAAATTTGACACACACCTAGCGTATGACCAGAAATATGGAATTAGAAAGAGTTACGCCCCAAAGGTTGCTTTACTTGAACTCCAAACTCAACCTAACGCACCCTTACCAACAATAGCTATTATAAAAAAAGACTTCAGGTAAGACAACATTACATGTTTTAGTGGAGCATCGCTAACTGACTAGCTAGCTAGCAAAACAAGCTAAAGGGCCGTGCGGGTAACGGACATTGTGCAAGTCGATGGATGCGGTTCAAGAATCACTAAATCAAACAACGAGAAACTGAGACTTGTTCCAAGTGCAAAGTTTTCTTTTAAAGCGATAACGTGAAGTTCGTGCATGCGACACCGCTAAGTGAACTCGCTAGCTTGCAGGCCACGGTAACGGAAATGTTGCTGTGCATTCGTTTTTCAAAAATAAGTTTCCACGGGGGACGACGTCCCTCGAGTGAAGTTAATATTGAATGAAATCAGAACATGGAAATTGCTTTCAGTCTACATGTGGTCTTCCAGCCTGTTAAATGGAATAAATTAAGGACACAACGACGTCTCTCTTTACTTAAGCAGACGTCTGACAGCTGTGATATATTTGAGTCCATAAGTGTGCTGTATATCGCAAACCCCAAACGTGACCTCATCCCAACTGAAACAACTCACACAGTTTAAGATGTGTTTTTATTCCAACGTCAACTGAACACTTTTCCTGGTTCGGGACCTGGCGAGGACAAAACGAAGTGCGTGACGTCTCACACTGGACGTTTACAACCACAGCGACGCGGAAGAAAAACATATTCAGTCATTATCAAAACAATGAAACCCAAGATTGTGGGAGGCCGTTTGTGGGAAAGAGTAAGAGATCCATTGTTGTGTTGAAAACCAGGATCTCTGCTGACTCATCGTTACTGGAGAGCAGCGGTGCCTTAAGCAAGATGAGATCCAGTTCAACATTTACTGTATCCCAGCTTAAAGGAGGGACACACAAACTAGTGAGGTTGTTTGCAGTGTTAGCGCTGCTAGCTACAAGCCGCCGGCCAAGGTGTCGCCATGTTGAGAGCCTTTTAGAGGCAATCAATCGTGATTAAATATTCTAAGCATAGACTGTTCATGAGGAGTGGATGTCATTTTGGACATTATGAAACCTTGACTTTAGGATTTCAAATTCAACTTCACAGAAAATAGGAGGAACGGGAAATTCTCCACATTCAGTTGACTCACCGGGTAATCACCGTCAGTAGAGGAAAAGATCCATTTGATTTAGACATAATGAGACACAACCGCAACGCACGTTTGTCAGCGTGTCACATGGCCAGTGAGGCAGATACCCGTGACCTCTGACCTCTACGGCGGTTCGTTGCCGTCTGTGTCTTGTACTGCCCCCAGCAGACCCTCATAAAACCCCTGAAGGGAGTGATGAGTGAGTGTGGGAGAGGAAGAGGGATGGGAAGGTGGGGGTTGCGCAGGGGGGGAGTTACAATTTTCTGGTAAATCACCTCACCAAGACCCCCGTCACCTCCCAAACGCTCCCTCCTGCAAACTCCGTAACACACTCACCCTGTTGACAGTAAGCAGGAGGTTGGAATGTTTAAGTATTTGCGTAAGTCCGCCCGTTGCACACACACACACACACACACACACACTCATGCTATCTAGTGTTGAGTGTTTGCTCGGTTGGGGTCCAGTTACGAGGGGGAGGGGGTTCGTCCTCAGCAGCCGGCTCGTCTCCTGTGTGTCGGTTCTCGTCCGCGGTACAATAGAACCGAAGACAAAAGAAAAACATGAACCGTAGACGGTAAACCTGGACACCCTCTTTAGTTACAGCAACACCTGCGCTGACGGAATATGGAAAACTGCAGGTAGTTTGAATATGTGGACAGAGTGAGAGCGGGATTAAACCAGCAACCTTCTGGTCTGAGGATGACCCAGTGTGCCCACTGAGCCACAGCCACCAAGCAGCAAACCTTCATTTCGTGATCATTTAGCGCTCTGCACTAAAGTGGAAGTGTCTCCTACACCAGGGTCCCTACAGTCTCACAGTCGGACCCTCTCAGTCCTCCTTCTGGTTCTCCCGGGCCCTCCCCTCCCCTCTCCAGCAGGTCCAGCACTACATTCTGGATCTCTAGAGAGGAGAAGCTCTGCTCCTGGAGGAGGAGGAGGCCACCTGAAGGCTCCAGGCCTTCACGTGGACGAGGTGAAGCCGTATCTGGGTCTGTGTGCGGTGGACTCGTCTCCTCCGGAGGCCCAGCTGGCGTCTGAGCTGAAGGAGGTTCTGGGGAACCTGCGTGAGTTCAACTGCTTTCACCAGAATCAGAGCCGGTGGATAAAAGTTAAAGTTATAGGTTCACGACTGCGACTGTTAGTATTACGATGAACACTGGAAATCAGCATAATCATACTTAAACAATGCCATTAATGTATGGAACGATCCAGAGTGAGAGAACTACAGATTGACACCAGAGAGAGAAGGTTAAACACGTTGAGCCGATGAGACGAGGATTACCTCCACTCACACTAATTAGATCACGATCCCGTGTTTATTTAGGCTTTTCTGTCGAGATAAAAAGGGGGAAAGAACAGATCAATCTCTGACGCAGAAGGAAAGGAGCAGGAGGAGGAGGTGCAGGGCGAAAGTATGAGACACAAGGAGTTCAGTTTACACGACTCATGGATCTACCCCCCCCCCCCCCCCCCCTCCCACTCCCTCCCCTTTCCAAGCCCCGCCTCCTTCCTCCTCCCCTCACATTTACTACTCTTTCCGTGTCGTTTCCTCACTCCTGCCCCCCACCTCCCTTTTTCTTTATCTCCTCCCTCCTCCAGGGCCAGAAGAGGGAGGATTGTCCGACCTGAGAGTTTAAACAAACCAGAGAGCCCGGCCGAGCGGAGCGCTCACACACAGACACACACAGACACACACACTCATACAGCTGCTGGGAGCTGGAGGGAGACTCAGCTGAGCTTTCGCCGGAGAGCGGAGCAGAGGAAGGTTTGTGAGAGGAGGTTTAATGTGAGTTACGGAGCAGAGCTGCAGAAGATGCACGTTGTCCTGCATTCGTGTGTGACTTAAGTTCGTCATGTTTCTTTTGGGAATTGTTTCAGCTTGACCTTTGATTTCATTGCAGATTTTTTTTGCAGACCTTAAGTGGTAAGTCTTTTCATTTTTTGTGTTTTCAGAAAGATTGATCCGTCTGAACCTGCAGAGCACAGCTGATTGAAGAGGAGGCCACCAACCAGACCTTTGTCCTCGCAGCGTCTCCCTCTCAGAGCTCAGAGGCCATCTTGTGTCTCCCAGAGGACCGCCACTGGCTGACCTTCTACCGATGGAAGCGCCGACCCCGGCTGAGACGGGAGGCCCCTGTCGCCCTCGCTCCTGCTCTCCGGAGGGGGAGACGGTGTGCGCGGCCCTGGCCCGCTACGAGACCACCCTGCGGGACGCCATCAGGGAGATCCACGTGGACGTCAGCGCCTTCAAGCTGGGCATGGAGCGCCGCCTGGAGGAGACGGCCGACCCCGGCGGGCCCCTCGGACGAGCCGTGGCTCAGCTGCAGCAGGAGAACCGGCAGCTCAGGGGCCAGCTGGAGGGGCTGACCCTGCAGGTGGCGCTTCTGAGCGGGATGGCGTGCGACAGGAGCGCCTTGCTCAACAACAACAACAACAACGACCACCGCAGTCAGAACCACAAGAATCACCTGGGTGACATTCAGGAGAACCACCAGGAGGCGGGAAAGGTGGTGTACGGGAAGGGCGAGGCTCACGCCCAGAGCCTCGCGTCCCCACCCGTCTCCTTCTCGTCCCCCCCGAGCTGCGGGAGTCCTCCCGTGGGCTCCAGGGTTTCCTCTGTGGCGACGGGCCCCTGTGGCGAGCGGCAGCCCCTCCGCCGCCCGCTTCTCCAGCCGAGCCACGTTCGCCGTGTCCAGCAAGACGAACGTGAGTAGGCCGAGTGTTGCTAGAGAGGCGCAGCGGCTGTACAATGCATTCTCCCTAATGCCCAGAAGGGGGCGACTCCTCTGGTCCCATAGATGTCTATGAGATTTACTCCCCCTGTAAACTTTGTTAACATGAGCTTATGAATGAATATTTATCCGTTACTTTTAGCTCGTTTTTTCACTCACTCATCCGTCAGAAATCTCGTCGCGTCTCGAGGACGCTTGTCCTCATCGGACAGACTCTTGTTTGTACTTACCCTTGACTTCGGGACATATAAGGAAAGGTAATGAACGATAGCAGAAGAGTAATGACGATGTGGTAGAGCGGCTGAAGGCGAGCGGCGGCCGCGTAGTTGTTGTCACTGCGGTGGTGCACGAGGCCTCCGTCCGGCTGATGGAGGACGCTCAGCAGCGGGAGCTTGGTGTGGTCTCCCCGGCATGAGTCGAACGTGTGCATCCAGCATTGTGAAACGTCCTCCTGGGTGCGAGCGTCCCGAGGTCGGTCTCGCCGGTGGACGATTCCACGGTTCTGGTTTAAAAAAAACTCCCAGATAAACTAAACAAATAAATGGAAAACGTTTGTTTTTAATAGCAGGGTTGTGGGTTCATGTTGCGTCTGTGTGACGTTGTGTTTAATCACGACATCGATGGTGACCAGATGGCCCGCGTCTCTGCTTTAGTTCTCATAGTGTCTGATTGATTGGGTATTTACGGTCGCACTGAGATGCTGCTCGAGGAAGCGCCTCCTTGTGGAGTAGTTTGTGAATTTATTTTCCTCTTTTAGCTTGAATTGCTTCTGAAAAAAGAGGATTTTGGTTTGCTTTTGGTTTTCAGAGCAGAAAGAAACTTTTGTCTCGTCCTGGAATAAAAGTAACATGAGAGAATTTCTTTGTTATCTCAGACCCTTCAGGAATCTTTATCTTTTTATCTCAAACGTGTTGAAGCTATTCCCACATCAGCTCCTTTAAGTTCCTTTATTGGACAGGCAATGTCTAAAGCGTCCCCTGGTTTATGGTCTGCGTTGAAGAAGACTTGAAACTAGAGACTGAGACCATAAACTCATGTTCACAATGTTTACTGAGGGAATAAATCCAGAGAGAAGTAGAGTCATTTCCTCATAGACGTCTATGGGAGCAGAGGAGTCGCCCCCTGCTGGTCACTACAGAGAAGTAGAGTCATTTCCTCATAGACGTCTATGGGAGCAGAGGAGTCGCCCCCTGCTGGTCACTACAGAGAAGTAGAGTCATTTCCTCATAGACGTCTATGGGAGCAGAGGAGTCGCCCCCTGCTGGTCACTACAGAGAAGTAGAGTCATTTCCTCATAGACGTCTATGGGAGCAGAGGAGTCGCCCCCTGCACGTAAACAGTCGGTGCTACTAAAAGACTTGTTTCTGCTCAGCGTGAGTATCCTGATCCATCTGATATAATCTGATATGAGCCGGTACGTCAGCCTGAGGTGTTTTCTAGCAGTCCAATGCATCAATCACCCGTGGCCTTGCATGCAGTGTTTATTACCTAAAGTAAACGGTAAAACCACAGACATGAACCCCCACGTCAAACTGTTTTGCTTTACAAGTAAATCGAAGCCACAGTGATTAACCTGAATGTAGAGAGACAGGGTTATTTACTTGCAGGGCTCTGCGTCCCGCTGCGAACGCTTTACGAGTATTACGATTGTGCTTTTTGGAGCACAAGTTGTTCCTTTAAGAAGCTCTGAATAGCGTCTTCCGTTAAACTCACAGCTGTGTTTGACTGGCTGCAGCAGGCGGTAGGAGGCGCTCACAATGTCAAATGGCACATTTTTGGAACCAGTTTTAAAGACATCGAGATATCAACATATTTTCCCAAACGGTGCATCCTGCAACATGTGTTGGTAAGACTCACAAAACAGTCTTAAAACACACAAACACATTATGCAAAAGGTCTGTTAGTCATGCATCTTTAATTAGCCAACTATGCAGTTGATACAGCAGTGGAATGTTATCTCCTGTGAAATCATGTGGTCGGAGCTAAACAACAAAGGGAACCTTTGTCTCTGTGTGTCTCTGCGTTGGGAGAATATCCCCCCCCCCCTCCTCCGCTGTCAGCCAAACACACAGCGCTGCAGAGACACACACTGATCGGATCCAAACGCGCGATGGTCTCGAAGGGAAGTGGACCGTCTACCGCGAGACAGGCGCTCAGTGCGGCCCTCGAGGCCTCGCTGCAGGATGACTGAGAACCAACGAGTTGCATTTAGCATCCTTCTTGACTGCCGCCAGGATTCATGGAGCATGCGGAACTCTTCTCTTCTTCCTGGCGGTGTTCCTGAACCACAGCTTCTGTTTCCAAGCGTAACAGACCTTTCATGTCTCTCAACGCCAATATCTTTTTTTTATATTATTATATTTCGTATTTAGACTTACTGAAGTTCAGATTAAAGAGGCCGGTCTCCCTGCATGCACAAAAACACACACACATACGCAACCCTGCATGCACAAAAAAACACACATGCCTGAACAAACACAGACCTCCTATACACACCTGCAGCACGGCTCCGTATGAATCATGAACACGTCGTCTGTCTGAAGTTACGGGTTTGAAGGCCTCTGATGTTCGTTACCGTCACTCAGCCTTTATTGAGCAAAACATTTCCAATTAAGGTTTTTAAATATTTTGGAAATGTCGTCATATTTTGCAGCCTCTGATCCACTTTTCTGATTCAGGACATTGGAATTCGCATGAAAATACTTGAATGGAAACCCAGCTGTGAGTTGAATAGTGTGTGTGTGTGTTAGTGTGTGTGCATGTGTGTGAGCGTGTGTGTGCGTGTGTATGTGTGTGAGCGTGTGTGAGCGTGTGTGTGCGTGTGTGTGTGTGTGTGTGTGTGCGTTTGTTTCCCATCTGGAAGGTTTTGAGGTTGGTAACGAGGCGGCAGTGTGGCTCTTTTCTGTCCTCTAATGGTTCTGGGCAACAGGAATTAGTCAAGATTTGGATTAAGACAAAGACCCAAATCTTTTCCTCCTCAGCTTTTACCTCCTCGCACACTTTGCCACCACACACACAATCACACACACACACACACACACACACACACACAAACACACATGTCAGCACTGCTGTTGCCAATTACAGTGGCCAAGGCAGCGCCTCAATGGGCCATTGTGTGGCTCCTCGAGCTTTAGACATTGAGCGAAACATTACAGATATCTTCCTCTCCTTCTCCTCTCCTCTTCCTCCTCCTGTCCTCCTCCTCCTCATCCTTTCCTCCTCCTCCTCCTCTCCACTTTCTCCCCTCCTCCTCTCCTCCTCAACACACTCGGAGGGTTATCTGCTGGGCCCTGTGGACACTAGGTGCGCTTGATTCTCGCCGCATGCAGCACTCGCATCACGCGTTGTTCCTGGGTGATGGAGGTGGTTCTGGTTGTGTCTTTCTCGTGATGGAGGTGCTTTGGTTGTGTCTTTCTGGTGATGGAGGTGGTGGTGGTTGTGTCTTTCTGGTGATGGAGGTGCTTTGGTTGTGTCTTTCTGGTGATGGAGGTGGTGGTGGTTGTGTCTTTCTGGTGATGGAGGTGGTTCTGGTTGTGTCTTTCTGGTGATGGAGGTGGTGGTGGTTGTGTCTTTCTGGTGATGGAGGTGGTGGTGGTTGTGTCTTTCTGGTGATGGAGGTGGTTCTGGTTGTGTCTTTCTGGTGATGGAGGTGGTGGTGGTTGTGTCTTTCTGATGATGGAGGTGGTTCTGGTTGTGTCTTTCTGGTGATGGAGGTGCTTGTGGTTGTGTCATTCTCGTGATGGAGGTGCTTTGGTTGTGTCTTTCTGGTGATGGAGGTGGTGGTGGTTGTGTCTTTCTGGTGATGGAGGTGGTTCTGGTTGTGTCTTTCTGGTGATGGAGGTGGTGGTGGTTGTGTCTTTCTGGTGATGGAGGTGGTGGTGGTTGTGTCTTTCTGGTGATGGAGGTGCTTGTGGTTGTGTCGTTCTCGTGATGGAGGTGGTTCTGGTTGTGTCTTTCTGGTGATGGAGGTGGTGGTGGTTGTGTCTTTCTGGTGATGGAGGTGGTGGTGGTTGTGTCTTTCTGGTGATGGAGGTGGTGGTGGTTGTGTCTTTCTCGTGTGCGATGGAACCGATCGTGCTCCTGTCTAGGATTTAAAGAAGGTCCAACAGGAAGCAACGTGATTTGTAGGAAATGTGGTTGTGTCTTTGAGGAACACCCACAAAGCCACAGCACCAATCCATGAGAACAACTACACGTGAAGCTGCTTCTCTTTATTTTATTTGAGCCGAAGCCGCTCAGAGGTCAGGAACATTTGTGAAATATGACGCACGATTAGACGGATTAATACCGTCCGGATCGATTTTCATGGGATGCCTACAAACGAAAGGCCAAACATTCCCATCTGAGCTGCTGGAATTCCATCCATTTGTACTTTGTCTCGCTGCGTCCCGTCCCGCGAACCGCGAGCTCCATCGGCCCCAAACGTTACACAACTTCTGCTCGATACGATCGCAGTCTGAGCGCGTCGGGCAACGCGTCTCCGTGTGCACGATGCAATCTGCTCATCGAGCCCAAACTGAAGCGTGCTGTGATAAGCGGCTGCTTCTGCACACGTTCACACAGACCTTCTGGTGTCTAACTGACCTGATGTGCACTCTGAGGCTTCTTGTCTTGAGTGGAATCAAAGTGTCTGCACGTTGCTTCCCTGGCGCTGGTGGAGGAGCTCGCCGTGGTTGCAGGTTGTGAACCGGTGACCAGATGCAATCTATCGGTTCCGTGATGCTGTTTGCGTCCATGTGACGGCAGAGCTCCTCTCTGAGGTCCACGGACGATCAGCACTGAACACACAGGTGGGACACAACGCTGCTGTGTTGCAGTCGCAGGACAAAGTCATGTGACATCCACACGCCGTCCGCAGAGACTCTCCAGATAGTGTCGACGTGCGTCCGTCCATCCGTGCCCCCTCCCTGCCTCTCTGTGGCCCCTTCCTCACCCCTTCCACCCTCCCCCGCAGCTCGGCTACGTTTTAGGGCTGGATTCCTGGCTCCCCCCCCTCCCTCCTCCCCTCCCCTGCTCCCCCCCCCCCCCCCCGCTCCCCCTCCTACGTGTCTAAAATAAACGATTTCACCAAATATAATTTAAAATCATAATTTAATTGATTTGAGCTGTTTTTTATTTAGTGAGAAAATAAATATCTAAAATGAAAGAAAGAAACTGAAACTGGGGGACAGCTTTGTGTGTGTGTGTGTGTGTGTGTGCGTGTGTGTGCGTGTGCGCGTGCGTGTGCGTGTGCGTGTGTGTGTGTATGTGCGTGCGCGTGCTGTAACAGAGGTATGCAGCCACTCCCCGGTACCTCTGGCTCTCTTAATGACTTCCAGACAATAGGCCGTGTTCCCGTCATCATCTCTGTGGAAACAGGTTGACCCCCCCCCCCCCCCCCCCCCTCTCCCTCCCTCCCTCCCCTCCTCCCCCTTTATCCCCCCGGGGAGGCTTTAAGAGGCAGATCCTCTCGTGGCAACCTGCTTCACGGACTGCTTCGCGTCCCTTGTCTGTGTCTCTGGAGTGCTCTGAGGAGGCGCTTTGAGGAGGCGCTCTGAGGAGGCGCTCTGAGGAGGCGCTCTGAGGAGGCGCTCTGAGGAGGCGCTCTGAGGAGGCGCTTTGAGGAGGCGCTCTGAGGAGGAGCTCTGAGGAGGTGCTTTGAGGAGGAGCTCTGAGGAGGAGCTCTGAGGAGGCGCTTTGAGGAGGAGCTCTGAGGAGGAGCTCTGAGGAGGCGCTCTGAGGAGGGGCTCTGAGGAGGAGCTCTGAGGAGGAGCTCTGAGGAGGAGCTCTGAGGAGGTGCTTTGAGGAGGAGCTCTGAGGAGGAGCTCTGAGGAGGTGCTTTGAGGAGTCCTGCTCTCTGGGACGTTGGAGTCCCGGAGTTTTCTGGCTCTTTTGTCATTAGTCTCCCGACGTGGAGGGTGACCTCGAAATAGCTGCTACTTCGGGCCTATTTTGAGGGGGGGGGGCTGAGAGGGCTCAGTGGAAGAAAGGTCGTGACCTTAAGTTCATTTATTTGACTGTCAATCAGCACGAGGAGGAAAAACTCTCCAGAGGCTGGACGATGACGCAGATGTTTCCACAGCCAGATGAAGCTCTGAGGAGCCCTGCAGGGAATGGCAGCGGCTACAATAACACCCTCAGCTGGGTAATAAATAACAATATAAAAAAGGGGTAATGTTTAAACAAGACAGAGCCGGCCAGTGGAACACTGCGACACGGCACGTGGAAATATGTGAACGGGGACATGAAAGGAAAAAAGAGCACAAAGTGGCTTAATGGACTAAAGACGATGTAACGAATGTAACGAATCCGCTGATCACCACTATCTGTGTCGGTATCACATGATGTGATACAGAGTCGCATGATATGTTGATATACGGGCTTCTCTGTGCTTCAGTGTTGGTCTTTGTTCAAACATTAGTTGCTTTCTCTTGAAAGGTGTCCGTCACGTCGCTCCTGGTTGGAGCTCGCTGTGTAACAGCAGCTGAAGTCGTCAATGAGTCGCATAGGAACCAGCATGCAGCAGATTGAAGGCTACAGACCACGAACGCATCGAACCGGTCAACCATGAGCTCATAGCGGAACCAGGCACAGCGAAGAGAGAAAGAAAAGCAGCGTTTACTCAACATCGCTGTTTTTTTACCGGCTGTTGGCCGTAAACTGCGTTCAGTGTTTTTAGAAAGCGGCGGCTTCTCTGCTCTCACCTGCTATTAGTGTTTCCTTCCCTCCCGGTTCAGAAGCCGCGCGTTCTCTCCGTCGTAACCTGAGCGCTGGTCCAGGCCACTCGAGCTCCAGCAGAGAAAGTGAAGGTCAACGCACCTGAAGTCCTTCTTCCCCCTGGAGGATCCTTCTGTCAGGAGTTCCTCACTAAGCGCTTCCCAGTAGACTGAAGAATAAAGTCTTCCCAGTAGAAGCGTGCAGTTTGATTATAGAAGCTCTGACATTTTAATGTGTGAGAGACACTTTTTATTCACATTTCAGAAATTAAACATGAATGTCCCTATTTGAGCTAAATGAAACAAAATAACCTTCTGAAGCCTCTTTAACTCCACGTGGAAGAGTTCCCAAAGCTGTTTAGGACACATTTTGATTGATCTTTTACTTTTTTGTGAGGATAATCTCTTGCTGGTGGACATATTAGGACCAAATGTGAGGCTAGATGTTTTGCTATTAAGCATTTGATGTGTTATTCTTACATTAACAAGTCACATTGCACAATAATACTATAATGCACAGTTTGATGTCACATCGTGTGTGTTTCTCAGCTGTCTGGGATGCGTTTATATTCATCCTCTCATGTTTGTTGAGGCTCATTTCTTAAGCAGAATCCGATTCAAGGCGCTGGATGGATGAACTCTCTCCTCTCTAAAGCCTCTCCACATTCCAGCTCGCCCCCCCCTCAATGACGCACTGCTCACGCTGCTGCCGAACGTCTGTTTGGATCCTTCACGGCAGCTTAAAGTTAAAGTTAAATGTGAGTACACACTCCTGTGTGTCCGGCGTCACACAGCTCCACATCTTCCTGTGAAGGATCTGCAGAGAAGAACTCATAGTTGCTGCTTTGATGTTCGTGGTCTCGTCTCGCTGGTTTTGATCATCGATTTAAAGCACAAACTTGAAATAGGAAGTAAAACTTTGGAATGGAATAAATGGCGCTAAATATGAAGTGCCAACTGCTAGCATGCTAACCGGGGTAAACCTCATAGGTCAAAAGGTCACGCAGCAAACAAAACGTTCTAACCTACGGAGGCTTCAACTAAACCGTGTTGAAGCCCTCGCCACATGGAGTCAGTGTGAGGGGGGGTGCAGATATCAGTCACTGAGGAGCAGCTGTTGGCTGTGTTTACACAGGTTTTCATGGCTGGGGAGGACTTATATATCCACACCTTCTCCACGCATAAATATTTGCTGTGTAGCAGCTGCTAACAGCAGCATTGACCCGTGTGACATCTTTGCACTCGAGCTTCCTGGCAGCGACACAACACCATGTTCTGCTGCTCACGGAGCAAGAAAAGGAAGAATGCTGCTCAAAACAATGCAAAAGGTTCTTATGCAGATACTTTAAATCCGACAGATATCCGTTGGTGCTGTTTGTGGTGTTGGTGGTGTTTATGGTGTTGATGGTGTTGGTGGTGTTGATGGTGTTGGTGGTGTTGGTGGTGTTGATGGTGTTGGTGCTGTTGGTGGTGTTGATGGTGTTGGTGGTGTTGATGGTGTTGATGGTGTTGGTGGTGTTGATGGTGTTGGTGGTGTTGATGGTGTTGATGGTGTTGGTGGTGTTGATGGTGTTAATGGTGTTGGTGCTGTTGATGGTGTTGGTGGTGTTGATGGTGTTGGTGGTGTTGATGGTGTTGATGGTGTTGGTGCTGTTGGTGGTGTTGATGGTGTTGATGGTGTTGGTGCTGTTGGTAGTGTTGATGGTGTTCGTGGTGTTAACGGTGTTGGTGGTGTTAATGGCGTTGATGGTGTTGATGGTGTTGATGGTGTTGATGGTGTTGGTGCTGTTGGTAGTGTTGATGGTGTTGGTGGTGTTAATGGCGTTGATGGTGTTGATGGTGTTGATGGTGTTGGTGCTGTTGGTAGTGTTGATGGTGTTGGTGGTGTTAACGGTGTTGGTGGTGTTAATGGCGTTGATGGTGTTGATGGTGTTGGTGCTGTTGATGGTGTTGGTGGTGTTGATGGTGTTGGTGGTGTTAATGGCGTTGATGGTGTTAATGGTGTTGATGGTGTTGATGGTGTTGGTGCTGTTGGTAGTGTTGATGGTGTTGGTGGTGTTAACGGTGTTGGTGGTGTTAATGGCGTTGATGGTGTTGATGGTGTTGGTGCTGTTGATGGTGTTGGTGGTGTTGATGGTGTTGGTGGTGTTGATGGTGTTGATGGTGTTGGTGCTGTTGGTGGTGTTGATGGTGTTGATGGTGTTGGTGCTGTTGGTAGTGTTGATGGTGTTGGTGGTGTTAACGGTGTTGGTGGTGTTAACGGTGTTGGTGGTGTTAATGGCGTTGATGGTGTTGATGGTGTTGATGGTGTTGGTGGTGTTGATGGTGTTGATGGTGCGCTTTGTCCTCCACGGTCGTACTAAAGGGTTTGAAAGCCAGCATGTTCTGCCAGTGAGAAATAGAAACGACATAGCGGAGAGTTCACAGGAGCCTCTGCAGCGATCGCGTCCCCCCCCCCCCCCTCTGGCCCACCACCGCCGCCGCCCGATGATCTGGGCACTTGAGCCGGGAAGGTCCCCCCCCCCCCGCCGTCCCCCCGCTGTCCCCCCCGACGAGAGACATTCTGCAATTTGTCCCCCTCCTCCTGCTGGATGGCCAGCTGTTTCCACCTTGCTGCCCCCATTTCCCATCATGCAACATGCAACTGGTAACCACTTCCCTCCTCAGCTTCTCACCGACGGAGGCAACGTGAAGGCAATGCACTGCATCCTCTGCAGTGACCAGCAGGGGGCGACTCCTGGTCCCATAGACGTTTATAAGAAAATGAACCACAAGTTGGAGAAAAAAGTTGAAAAACCTGGAAAGAGTAGAAATTGTTGTTGTTTCAAAAAGGCCCTCAACGTCCTGTGTGACTGCGTGTGTTTCAGAGCATCGAGCGAGAGGAGCCCATCGAGGTGGACCCCTCCCCGGGCCTGCAGAACGGCGCCCCCACAGGTAACACGTGGTCAGCGCGCCTTAATGGCTCTGCAAGGCTTCACACATAAAGGCACATAAACGCAGAAACCAGTAGTGTTTCTGTGTGCACCTTTTTAGGTTACACATTCTCACGTGAGCATAAAACACATCATCAAAATGAAAATCCTACGCCTTGAATCCAACCAGAACATTCGGAGGCGGCGCTCGGGAAGATCTCCTCGCCCAACGACTTCCCACAGCAGCACTCTGCCCCCGTTGCCATGAGGATGCCCCACCTCCCCGTCACCGCGACAACCAAGACGGCAGAAATGAAGGGGCCCGACTCTCCCAGCAGCCCCGTCGGCTCTCGCTCCCCTCCGCTCGCAGAGCCGTCGGCTGCCGGCCAATCGGCTGCCAGCACCAACCACAGCCAGCCAATAGAGGAGTCTCCAGTTCAGCCAGGTGAGTGTTCCAGCCTCTTGCCCCCCCGCCCCCCCTATTTCTATTGTATTATTGTATTAAGGCTTGGAGTTGATTGATTTACTTACGTTAGTGTCGTCCGCGTGGACTCCTACAGCAGTCAGAGCTCTGGGCTCCCCCCGTCTCCAAGGTGAGCCGCGCCCCGAGCGACGCCAGACGCCACGACCTCGTGCGAGCGACGCGCTGACTGGTTTTCTCTTTTTGCAGAGAAGGCTCCGCCCAGGTCCGTGACCTACTCGGGGCTTTCGCAGCACGACAGGTGAGCGGAAAGGTGACGCGCTGACTCGTTTGTCTTTCTGCTGTTTGGAGGTAAAGAAAGTCTTCTGACACCTTTCTGCGGACCCCCCCCCCCCCCCGCAGAGACGCTGAGGCGAGCGACAGGCCCAACGGGCAGGTGGCGGAGAGGAGGCGGGAGCTGGTGAGGTCGCAGACTCTGCCGCGCAGCGTTGGCGCTCAGGCCCGCCGACCCGTCTTCGGGAGGCCGGACTCCGAGGCCGGTGCCGGGTGAGTGCGTTGCCGCGGTTACGCGGTGGACAAGGTTTGCCCCTTAAATCCTTTAACGTCTCTCTCTCTCTCTCTCTTTTCCGGTCACGTGTGCAGGCGCCCCAAACCGGTGGACTCCAAACCCACGCTGAAGAGGTCTCAGAGCTTCGGGGTTTCCAGCGCCAGCAGCATCAAGCAGATCCTCCTCGAGTGGTGCCGCTCCAAGACCATCGGCTACCAGGTGAGCCCCCGAATCCAGACCGTCCCACACCGCGTGCTCAGAGAGAGAGAGAGAGAGAGAGAGAGACAGAGACAGAGACAGAGAGAGATGTCCACTCCATGACTCGACATGTTGTATTTCATTCAAATTAAACTCCAGACCAATAAAGCACAAAGCAGACGGAGAGCAGGCGGTGGAGCGTCTGTTCAGAGTTACAGGCCGGATGGTAAATGTCACAAGCCGTGTTCTCTGACCTGCGTCAACCTCTCGAGCGTTCTCTGTTCCCCTTGCAGAACATTGAAATCCAGAACTTCTCGTCCAGCTGGAGCGACGGCATGGCCTTCTGCGCCCTGGTGCACTCCTTCTTCCCCGCCGAGTTCGACTACGGCGCCCTGACGCCCGCCGGCCGCAAACACAACTTTGAGCTGGCCTTCAGAACCGCAGAGTGAGTGAGGCCGATAGCTGAGGGGTTAGCATGACGAGCTAGCATCAGATGGCCCGGTTTAATCACATGTGACGAGGAAAGAAAAGGTACCCGTATCAGGAAATGACCTATGGATACAATTGTTTTTAGGTTAAAAATTACGAAGCAGCAACTATAATTGCCAGAATTGGCATATAATTTATAGTCAAAACAGACCATATAGCAGGGGATGCTTTAGGGCGGGGCTACACGCTGATTGACAGGTCTGTCTTCCTCAGTCCAGATATGGACTTCTGTGCAGTTGAACTGAACGGTGTGTGATTACGCAGCAGCAGAAACACTTTGAAACAGTTTTCAGATTTTTTACTTAATGTATTGATTTCGTAGACCTCTGCGTTTTCATCGGGACTCACATATTAACTGCTGACTTGACAATTGGCTTATTAATCAAGAAATTACTTTTCTTTACTATTTTGCGGTTCTCTGTCGTGAATTCAACGTCTTGGGCATTTTAAACGGCTCATTGCAGGTTTTAGGTAATCAGGATTTTTCCTTGAATAATCCTGTGTTTTTCCAGCATGAGAGTCCCTGACTTGTCCTCTGTGCGGCGCTGCAGGGAGAAGGCCGGCTGCGACCGGCTGATCGAGGTGGAGGACATGATGATCATGGGCCGTAAGCCGGACCCCATGTGCGTCTTCACCTACGTCCAGTCGCTCTACAACCACCTGCGCAAGTTCGAGTGAAGCCTCCTCTTCCTCCTCCTCCTCCTCCTCTGCATCCGGCTGTGAGCGGGTTGGAGCCCCTTGAGAGGGGCCGCACTGCCCCCTGGCGGCGGACGCGCCTCAGCGCGCACCGTGAGGACGCTGACTGGTGGAGATGCTTCGGGTTGTGACGCGCAGCCGCAGTGACGCACGAACGTCAACACGTTTCTGCCTTTTATGCGTTTAGTTTGAGATAAGAGGGCGACCATTGTCGCGTTGTAAAGTGTTTATAAACCATTAATATTGCACCAAAGGAGAGGAAATGTCTTTCACAAAGTATAAGTGAACTAAGTGCGAGTTTCCCACTAGATCAGATCATGTATAACTTTCTGACTGACTTCCACATTTGCTGTGATATTGAGACAATGAGTTGAGAGATATTAAAAAATGAAATCAATAAATTGTACAACGACACCTGGACATTGTGTTCCTTAAGAAGCTTTAAAGAAATTTCTGTCTGAAAACACCCTGAATGATACACACACAATATCTAGGAATAAAAAGTATTTATATTTATTGATGTTGTTTTTAAATAAGATAAATAATATATATGTATGCATATAACTCATATTTCATATGTGGTATTTTCTACAACATAAATGATAACATTAATAATATTTCAAGTTATAAATTGCATTTGTTTGGTCTAAATTGGGAGATTGGAGGTTGTTATAGAGGTTAGAGGATATTCCTCGGATTTAAGGGATGGATGATGGTTCCACATCTGCATCTTCTCAGATCTCCTGCAGAGATGATGAATCTCACTCCGCTGAGCTGTTTTGACTCCGGCGGATTAACTCTGACCTACTTTGGAACTTTTGTGGAATTACACGGTGGCCATTAGTTATAAACACGTAAATGATGACACAATAATGTCTACACGTGTTGTTTAACATTTGTTTGGCGGGGTTGTTGGTTTGTTTGTACACATTCAAGCACATTCATTGATTCTTAACGTCAATTAGATTATAGAACATTTTGAAAAATTCCAACGCGTTTTATGCGCATAGAGTTGTATCATTAATCAGTTAATCATTTTCTAAAATACAACCATGTATTTCTGCAATTCTGTCAAATGTAGCATCGATTAGATTTTTAATGTCCGCGAACAGGCGGACATTAATAACACGGTTCCCCCGGGATGCCGATCCCGAGGGTGGTGCCGGTCTCTGAGGTGGAGGCTGGAGGGTGGAGGGGTCATCTGAGCAGATATAAGAAGCCGTCCCTCCTCCCCCCGGACCGGTCTCGCGCTGCAGCCATGATGAACGTGTTGGTGGAGCCGGACGTCTCCTCCCTGCTGCGTTTATCCGCGATGTTAGAAGAGGAGGAGCAGGACCACTGCAGAGGTGAGGACACCGTCAGGGGTTCGACTCCCGACTGCTGATGGATGACGTGACTTCATTTACTTCATTGTTAAAATGTCTTTATGTGTTTCATTAATGCGGTACATTAATTTACTTCATTATGGAAATAACTTCAGTTACGTCATTTCTTAAATTAAGTTTTTTTAACCGTGATGTAAATTAAGTTAATTCATTAATCTCCGAGATTACGCCAAAAAATCCTCATTTAGATATAAAATAAAAACGAAAAATTATCTACATGAAGAAAAGGAAATCGAGTCAAAGCTTTGTAGTTTACAAATTAATAATGTTGTAACTGCACTTTCCATCTAATATAATCAATGTTCATAATTTAATATCAATACATATTTGATTTATTTGGAGTATATATTAAATACAATCTATTTATTTGTGATGTGTCTGTTTAAAGGCGGTGCAGGCGGCTCTCCCGATCCGGACCGACCCTCCGCCTTCGGCCCGATGGAGGGCCAGAGGAAGAGGAAGAGGACCATCTTCAGCAGGGCCCAGCTCACCGAGCTGGAGCAGGCCTTCGCCGTGACTCCCTACCCGGACATCACCCTGAGGGAGAGGCTGGCCGCGCACACGCACCTGCCCGAGAGCAAGATACAGGTGAGTCTGGAATATATTTATATGAATAGATCCGGGAGAACTTGAACCATGCAGGACTACGAGGGGAAGAAATAAGAGTTTTTCTAAAGGGACCCTGGTGTGAGGGAGCACCACCGCTTTAATCCACAGGGGGCGCCAGAATCACCACACGACAGGAATTACGATGTCCACTTGTCATCCACAGGTGTGGTTCCAAAACAGAAGAGCCAGAAGTATCAAGACTGTGAGACTCCCAAAGTCCCCCCCGCCCGTCCTGGGAGGTGGAGGGCCGGTCGACCCCTCCACCGGGCCGGTGACCACGGCTTTCCTTTCCTCGGCCACCTTGACGGACATCGTCAGACCGGAGCAGAACCACTCCTGCGAGGACGTCCCGCAAATCTACTCCGACTGGTTCCAGATCTACAGCAACCCCGTGTCCCCGCCGGCCTCCTCCTCATCCCTGCAGCCGACGGCGGGCTCCTCGAAGCCCCCGGAGCCTCGTCTCTGGGAGGAGGAGCAGCACCACCAGCACCACCAGCACCACCAGCACCACCAGCACCACCAGCACCACCAGGACTACCAGCATCACCAGCATCACCAGCCGCTCCCCGGGTTCCTTCCTGGTTCCTTCCCTACGCTCGGCAGCAGGCCGCCTCACCCCTCGGCCTCCGCTCGGCCCTACCAGGCCTTCAGGAACTTCAAACCCCCGAGCGTGCATCCTCCCGGGGCCCATCAGGCCGCGTACGGAGGTCACACCTCTGTGGACCAGGTGGTTCCCTCCCACCCTCAGCCGGTGTACTGGGAGGTGGCCCAGGCCCAGGGGCACCACCTCCACCCGCAGGCGGGGCCGCAGACCTCCATGGGCTACATCTCGGACCTGATCTACAACGCCGCCATCGTCACCAACTTCCTGGACTTCTGATCGGTCCAGATGTGGGACTCGTCAGTAACCACAGACTCACATCTGTGCTGCTCCTCAAACATCTGTCCCCCAACTTCGTCTCTTTGTGTGTCCCAGTTTGTGTTTTAGAAAATACGCCGTTTTGTGGCTCAGTTTTCACATCTGGTTTCAGTTTCATTGATCCATCATTAATGGATCATTGGTAGACCTTTTTGAACACTTCTCTTTAAGAATCCATATTCACTTGTAAATATTAAAATATATATACATGTGCAGTTTTAAATTAAACTTAAACATTTTGTGTCTCGAATAGAAAATGTGAATCATTTTGCGTGTTTAAAAATAACATTGTGGACCTGATGCAGCTACGAATCTGCCAACATTCAGTCTTTGTTTCATTCACAGCAATATTACACCTGTTCAGAGTATGAAGTTACAACATTCCACAAAGTGAAGGAAGCAAACTGACCCTCGTTGTGAACACTGAAACATCTGTAACATCTGCGTTTTCAGGATGTTTTTGTTGTTTGATTTATTTGCACAATGAAATAATAAACAAACACGACAAAGATAAAATATTGTGTCCACGAAGCCTCCAGCTCGAAGTCTGCCCATCGCAGAGACGTGTTCTTCGACGTGTTCTTCTGTGAGCTGCAGATCCATGAACGCACCACGTGACCCTCCTGCTTTTCCCGCTGCCAGCGGCACTTTTAATGCTTTATTGACCTTCAAAACATCCTGATTAAAAGGATTCTTCTGTGGTAAGATACCATGACAGAAATAATCATTTTCAGAGTCAAAATACATTTCTGATACTGTAAGTAAAGAAAATGAAAAAATAAGAAGTAAATTAAAGGTCAGAGTCCATCAGCTTACAGGCTCTGTAATTCTGCCTGGATTTAAGTTTTTCAAATATTACATGAGCAGTGTAATACCGCGGCAAATATGACAGAGATCTCCACATATCATAATCATCCTTAATACAAAATAATCTTCCAATAAACCTTTAATCCGGGTGTCAAATCTCAGATCTTAGGGAGATACTTCTATTTTTTGTATTCCAGATGTAGTTACATATTTTTAATCCTTCCTCTGGTACAAAGAGGACGGGATAGTGTAAAAAAAAAGAATAATAAAAAAGAATTATATGAGATCAGAGAAAACAGATCACATGAAACCAGAGTATTATTGTTCTGTATCGGATTCATGGTCGGTTGTTTTTACGAATCGTTAGCACATCTGTCAGGTGACATGATGATGCAACATCTGTATTAGCGCCTGACGCCGGTTATTCCGTCAAAACATCTTGCAGCTTCCAGCCTCATCTCTTCATGTGGGACAGTAACATGTGACAGAGAAAGGAATAATAACGTACACTGTGAAGAATCTCTTTCAGCGTTGCTCCTTTAACAGCCTATTTTCTGTGATTAAGTGATGCAATTAATATTTACTGTTTAACAGTAACAAGACAGCAGCAACAAACTACAGTTAAGCCAAATAGTTATTAGATAATCAATGTGTAATAAAAACCACAAGCAGTTGGTGTGAAAACACTGAGCAGTTTTCCTCTGATCTTGTAAAACAATTATCTTCAGTAATTACTGTATATATTTTTAGAATTCACAGCAGTCATTCTTTCTATGACAAATTCAGTGATTTCTTCCTAATTTGCTCGTTTTATTTGCGTACTTTGATGGTCAGCGGAGAACTAACTGATATCACAGCTCGGACAAACAACATGGATGAACGTCCACATAATCCGTCGACAAGTGACAATAGAGACCAACACGAGCGTTGCCATTTTAGCATTTATACATCAAACAAATACCAGGTTTCACATTCCAGCGTTACTCTCGTGAAGATACACAGGAGTTTCCTTTCCATCCCGCAGGAGTTAAAAGCACAAGAGAACAGAACGAAAGGAATAAATAAAGAAACAACGTAAACATGGAACGCGGGTCCGGATTCCTGGCGGCTGGAGCTCCTTCAACCACGAGGTCGCTGTGCTTACGTACACGACCAATTCACTTAAATCCGTTTTTGTGAATAAACATCAGATTAAAACAGATGGTCAGATAGTCAAACAGATTTTGTCGTGTTGCAGCTTCCCCTCAGCGCGGCTGCTACGGCTCCCCGAGTTCGCCCTCCATGGTCCGGACCAGCACGTAGAGCTCGGCGAGCCCGACGACGGACGCCGCGATCACGGCCGCGATCACTCGCTGGAAAACGAGCGACAGAAACACCACTTTTAAAACTAAATATGACACAACGTTCAG
Organism: Apeltes quadracus; assembly: GCA_021346845.1. Lineage (NCBI taxonomy): Eukaryota > Metazoa > Chordata > Actinopteri > Perciformes > Gasterosteidae > Apeltes > Apeltes quadracus. The sequence continues at coordinate 1,348,548 of CM037917.1, forward strand.
AAAGATTTCAATTTTCCATTGGACAGTTTGCAACTGTGTAGCAGTAAAGACTCTCTCACCGCCGCGGTGTCGGTGAACAGGTACTGACTCCCTATGTAGGAGCAGGCGAACGCAGCAACCACCGTCACCAGGAAGTTGAAGACGGTCGCCACCACGGCTTTGACCGACCTCACTGCAGGAGGAAGAGGAAGAAGAAGCTGATTTTGCCTCCGACTGCTGCGATGGTGGTTATAAAATGTCAGAGCGGGAAACAGCTTCTCACCTTCACGGCCGAAATCTGCCAACGTTCCACCTCGGCTGACTTCCTGAAGACAAAAGAAAAATACATAAGATCTCTATATTAGTATTAAGACCGTACAGCATGAAATCCCGTGATGAAGACCTTTCATATGTAAACAAAAAGGTACCTGGGTGTTGACATTGCGCGTGATCCTGCTGTATTCCTCGTTGGCCAGCCGGGCTTTTATTCTCTCGAGCCGTGCGACCAGGACGGGGTTCTGAGAGGAAATTCAACAGTTCGGCTTTTTAGTTTTTCGCAGGTCGTATTAAGGCTCTTCATAGTTGCTTTGGAAAAATAACACGTCATATAGGACAGATACGTTAGAGAAATTGGGCTCCATTGTCAAGGAGGTTTTGAGAAAACTTTGTCAATACGAGGAACTTTCATGTCGTGTTGATTCTGTGGACTAAAGTGGTGGTGCTTCCTCACACCAACCCCTCCTTCTGCTGCAGCAGGGTCTCACAGTCTGCCTCCCCCAGTCCCCGTCCCAGTTCTCCCGGGCCTCCCCACCCTCCAGCGGGTTGAGCACTTGGTGCGGAGTCTCCAGAGCAGAGAAGCTCTGATCCTGGAGGAGGAGGAGGAGGAGGAGGACATGCTGGTGCAGCCGGGAGCTGAGCCTGGACTGCAGGTATATCCGGCCCTGCTGGTGAACCTGCATGATGTCATCTGGTTTCACCAGAATCCGACCCGGTGCCGCCGATGACATCATTAGGAAGAACCAATGATGCCACCTTGCGAGTACAACGCTAACGCATCAGCCAGAGGTTCAACAGATGTTCAATAACTTCAGCATCACGTACTCGGGGAGGCTTCACCACCTCAGGCAGGTGCAGCGCACTGTCCTCCAACAACTCATGCAGGAAGAAGGGATGGCCTGGAGGAGGAGAACAGCCATTAGAACACGTCGTTGCTGGACGGGTTCCAGCAGGAGTTATTGCATTGCAGAGCATCGGTTACCTTCGTCCCGGAGGTGTCTCTTCAGAGTCCTCGCGGTGCGGAAGGACAGGGTCGTTGGTTCCGGTTTTCCAAGAGTCTCCTCCAGTTCTTCTCTTAATGGTTCGGGCAGACACGAGTCGGTCCTTTCCAACAGCTGCGTCACCTTTCTTCTGAATTTATCCCCGACTGTAAATGCCGACGCCATGGTTTTAAATCCGAATAACTGACCGGAAGTGGGATTTTAAGCGACGCAGCTGTCTAGATGAAACATAACGAAGCGTGTTCTCCTGTGAGAGAACAATACAGGGAAGCCGAACCACCCGTAGTGCTGTACGTTGTTTGAAACAGAATGCCGGCGTTTAACGGCAAAGAACAGCAAGAAGAGGTTCTTCCTTCAAGCCAAGAGGGCCGCCATGTTGTTAATCTCGTGACATGATGACGCATTGCTCTTCTTCTTCTTCTTCTTCTTTCTATTACTGGCATATCGCAACCAACTTAAAGTTGCATATACCGCCACCTACCGCACTGGGGTGCGAGGCCGGTCATGGCCTCCCTGCTATATCCTCCTGTACAGACCGGTGTTCCTAAGAAAAATAAATACTGCCTTCATTACTACCTCCCTCCCTTTCCCCCCCAAGCACCCCACCTAAGTCCCAACCCCGCTTAGTCTTCCTGCCACTATCATACAAAACCACCCTCTCCATATCATACCTCCCACAGACAAACACATGCTCTACCGTTTCCACCACCTCACAGCTCTCACACACACCTGTGTCATGCTTTGCCACAACTTTCAACGTGCCATTCAACCCTGTGTGGCCATACCTTAACCCACTCCACACTACCTCTTCCCTCCTACACCCCATCACTCCCTCAACCTCCCTCACTGACCTATTTATACCCCGGAAGTGCCTCCCTTTACTACCTTTACCCCACTGTTTTTCCCACTCTGCAATCCCTGCTTCCCGTATCATTGACTTAACCTCCCTGCGGCCTAACTTCACTCTGACCTCCACCTCAGTCCTCCTTACCGCACGCTTTGCCACCATGTCCGCCACCTCATTCCCCTCCACTCCAGCATGAGCAGGAACCCAGCAGAACCTCACCACTACTCCCCGTCTCTCCAACCCCATCAATATCCCCATCATTTCTCCCAGTAGGTCGTCCCTGTCAGACCTACCATCCATAAGACTATTCAACACCGCTGCTGAGTCTGAGCATATCAGCACCCTCCATGGTGCTACATCCTCCACCCATCTCAGCCCAACGATCACACCCACCATCTCTGCTGTGTACACCGACACATTATCAGTGACTCTGTGACCTATACTTACATTGAACTTAGGGACATGCACCCCTACACCCACTCTACCACCATTCACTACCTTAGAGCCATCATTGTACACACTTACAAAACCATAAATCCGTTTACAGACATACCTTTCCACACACACGCTCACGGCCTCTTTGCCCCACTCCCACCTCTCCTCCATCATGCCTACATCCACACTTGGCATCGGGAACATCCACGGAGGAATAGGCCGACGCATTGCTCATGTGACTATTTGTGACATCAAATCTCTTTAATCATTTTCCGAAAGTCATCACATTCATTTATGAGTGGAAAGTAATGTTTTATTCCACATTCCAATAAAATGTTTTTTGCTACGGGTCACGAGACCTCTTTTGGTGCCTTCGGGGCCTTTAAAAAAACAGACTTTAAAAAGGCTTGAAACGTCAAACATTTGTCAATAAAGTGCTACAAGAAGTTTTCTCAAACTGTTGTAAATGTAATATCTAAAATATGATTGAATCATATCTAAAGTCAATGCGTGGAGGCTCTTCGCACTTGCCAAACCGTTAATTAGGCAGATATTTGAGTTCAAGTAGTAGTTGTTTCATCACATTGATGAAAACCTCACTGCTGAATACTGGTATTAATGAAAGAAAGCTGAAGAATTCATAGTGTTTTGGTTCATAGAGTTTTTTTTGTGGATCAACACGACAACCTCCTACTTTAAACGATCATAAATTCGAGTTTAGCATATCGTTCTCGTACGTACGACTCCCTCAATCGTCCCCTGAAAGCACCATCGTTACATGAAAGCCCCCCTGCACTGCTGCGGCTGGTAAAGATGGCGGCCTGCGCGTTACGCCGAGGCTTGTTGAGCACTGTCAGTAAATACAACAAGAAGCACACATACAGAATACTGAGCGGTATCGACGGATACGACGCGTTCAGGCCGCGGGTTCAATGCCGGGCGTGCGGACTGCCCGGTGACGTCCAACCGAGACGGTTCATGTCGTCACGGTAAGAGCCGCTAAGCCAGCGTCGTCGTCCTCCGTCACACGCTAACATGCTAAAGGCTTCAGTTAGTGCTGCGTGCGACGCCTTCAGGGGGACGCGGTAAAGACACCGGCCACGTTGCTGCTGAGTTGACCGCTTCCTCGACGCGAGCGTGGTGTGAAAACGTGACATTTAGAGGATAAACTTTGAGGAAAGGGTCGCTGTCCTCTGCTGTTAGCTATCGGGCTAGCCGTCCTGCTAACTAGCCATCTGCTCAGCATGGCGTAGGTAGTAACACCTGACAGCCTCAAAGCTGCGTCAACGTGCCTTAAATCACCATGGCGGAATGTTTAATAGCCCTTCTATTTGTGCATCGTTATAATCCGCTAACATAGTTAGTTTAAACAACTTGTAAATTGTCTAACATACTGTTTGTATTTTAGATAAGGGTTTATGATGTCATCGTTCATTGTACTGATTTTATTCTCTGAAAATGATTTAATAACTTAATACTAACTAATGTAATATTTTCTAAATGGAAATGTTTTCGCATTGTTTTCACGATTATAGTTTTCTAATTTCTACCAGCTTTTTTTTTTTTTTAGTGGGCCGATTGTTTATCTTTATGTAGATCCACGGGAACCTTTTTCAAAGCTCCACATGCTTTTTTCCCTGTAAAAAATTCCCATATAATTTACTTGATTACCTCGATTGTACCTAAAATGTTCCGTATTATGGATGGATTATTTGTTTATCAAGTCAGGCTGCTCGTCTTCAACACGTCAGACGATGCAGAGTTGAGAGCAAAGTGCAGGAGGACAGCGGGAAGAGTCGCTAGTTAAAATACAATTAATGTCTTAAGTACATGCTGTTGGACGTGATTACTCAGATATTTAAAAGTTTTCACGTTTAGAACAACAAACTTGCTACTCCTAGATGATAAATTAATTTGGAAGTGGGATTAATTAGTTTTAATTCTATTGACGGGTCTAATAAAACCGGTTGTTATTCTCACAGGCATGATAAGTAAATAACAGCAAGCCAACTTGCAGTGTGATATTAAATCTCACTCTCCATATATCCACCTCATTAATCCTGCACGCTTCATCTCTGTGCTGAAGATTAGCTTTGCACGCAGCACGGGGTATCCTGTTATTTATGTCAAGTGACCAGCTGTTGTGTGTGTGTGTGTGTGTGCGCATTTGTTGTGAGTCTGCAGGCGAGGACGTAGGGATTAGAATATTGTTCTTTCGTTGACGTCTGACAAATCAAGGTGTTTTATTTAATCTCGTCAAAGTTGTGTTTGAGATTTTGACTGAAGGGAGGAGATGTTTCTTAATTTTGGGAGTAAAGTCAAGAAAATGACTTCTGTCATTGCAAACATGAGTTTATGGTCTCAGTCTCTAGTTTCAAGTCTTTAATGCAGCATGATGCTGATTTAGTGAATTATGGTCCATTTACTTAAACAGACCATAAAGCAGGGGACGCTTTAGGGCGGGGCTACACGCTGACTGTCTCTACGTCCTCAGTCCAGATACAGACTTGTTCACTTGTTGATTATTCCACTTTAAGTCTGTTACACACACACACACACGCACACACAGCGTCCAGTGTGTAACGGTGTTGCCTGTTTGGCAGGTGCAGGCCTGAAGGGAAGATTTTGGAGACTGTGGGAATGTTTGAGGCTGTGAAGCAGCACGGAAAATATGAAACGGGACAGGTCAGTTGTTCCCAGACACACACACACACATTAAATGTCATTATTAGACTTATTTTTGTATGTCATGCTCATTCCAGTCGGTTTTCTAGCTGTGGTAATTCAGTATCTTTTTGTTATTGATTTGTCTTATTTCAAGCGTCAAGTGGATGTAATCTAATTTAATCCCTCCCCCCCCCGCAGCTCTTCCTGCACAGCGTGTTTGGCTACAGAGGCATCGTCTTATTCCCTTGGCACGCCCGGCTCTACGACCGAGACATCACCCCCCCCATGACTGAGAGGTAAACCTCCGGCCTCTTGCCGAAAGCACCCTCCTGTTTCGTGGCAACTTTGTTCCTCTGAGATCTATTAATGGATTTCATTTAATTGATTTCTCACTTCCGTTTCTTCAGCAAACCGGAGCCCCCTGGATCCCACGGCTCCAAGGAGGTGAAGGGCAAGACTCACACCTACTACCAAGTCCTGATCGACACCAGGGACTGTCCTCACATCGTGAGTCCCCGCGTCCACGTCAGACAGAGAACGCGTTTGTTGCTGCTGTTCACTCTTGTGTTGTGTTGCATATAAAAAATAGAGCTTCTCACTATTCGATCTTCTGAAGTATTGAGGCCATTATTTTGAAATGTATTTGCCAGACCAACCTGTTCGATGAGGCCACGCCTCCCGCTGAGGAGTCGCTCGCCACCTGCGTGAACTATTCTTCTCTTATGTTGCAGTCTCAGAGGTCCCAGACGGAGGCGGTGACGTTTCTGGCGAACCACGATGACAGCAGAGCCCTGTACGCCATCCCAGGTGAGCCCGGGTCACATGTCTGCCACCTGCCACGGCTTTCAAGCCAGCGTTCAGGGTTCACATGAGATGCAACAGAAGTCTAAATAAATGCCAGGATTACATTTTAAATTGTGTGTATCAAGCACTCGGTGTCCTATAATGCAACTGATAAACGCTTTGTGATGGTTTTCTCTCCTTCAGGTCTGGACTACGTGAGCCACGAGGACATCCTGCCCTACAACTCTGCAGAGCAGGTCCCCATCCAGCACGAGCTGTTCGAGCGCTTCCTCATGCACAACCCGGCCAAAAGTAACCCCCCCCCCTCACAGAAAACACTCTTTAGGACCTTTTCTTGTCAAGTATTTCTAATATAGATGGTGAACTAAAATTTGTGTTTTTGCATTTTTATCAGGCGTAAATGCCTCATAATGTAACCAAATGGTGATATTCAAAAGGATCCATCAGATCATCAGTGGATCTAAAGTGTGTATTTGTGCTCCTGCAGCTCCTCCGTTCACATCCAGAGACACCCTGAAGGCCTGGCAGGAGAAGAACCACCCCTGGCTGGAGCTCTCAGACGTCCACCGGGAGACCACCGAGAACATCCGGGTCACCGTCATCCCCTTCTACATGGGCATGAGGGTCAGTGAAGGCACGGCGGCCATCTTGCTTCTGGCTTCTTTTAACGCTAATAAATTGTTTTTTTGTTCTCAGGAGGCCCAGAACTCCCACGTTTACTGGGTGAGTAGCTTTTATTTTTACATGCGCGTGTGTGTGTGTGTGTGTGTGTGTGTGTGTGTGTCGGGGTGACCGTGTGTGTTGTCTCCCTGCAGTGGCGGTACTGCATCCGTCTGGAGAACATGGGCAGCGAGGTGGTCCAGCTGAGAGAGCGGCACTGGAGGATCTTCAGCCTGTCGGGAACCCTGGAGACGGTCCGAGGGCGAGGAGTCGTGGGCCGCGTCAGTATTTCTAATGCAAAACTAAGTGGTCCGCTGTGTCGGCTCCTCCATTGTCTTAGTGCAGTGCATTGTGGGAGAAAAGCGTGCACTAAAAACCAGATCTAAAGGCCAGATTTAGTATTTAACTAACTAAATGACTCACTATTTACTTCATTCCGTTGACGCGTTTGGGAATAAGTGGAATCGGCAGCGATCAATGGAGGCAGAACGTTGTCTACATCTGATCGATCTGTAGGGAACTAACGTTCGTCCCGACGTTCTGGTCTTCTCGTCTCTCAGGAGCCGGTGTTGTCCAAAGAGCAGCCGGCCTTCCAGTACAGCAGCCATGTGTCCCTGCAGGCCCCCAGCGGCCACATGTGGTGCGTTTTCCCCCCCGAGCCCCCCCTCCCCCCTGTTCTCCCTCTTGAGACCTAACACCCCCTTTTTTTTGTCTCTAGGGGGACGTTTCGCATCGAGAGAACCGACGGCTCCCACTTTGACGTCCGCATCCCCCCGTTCTCGCTGGAGAGCAACAAGGAAGACAAAGCGCCCCCTGCTGGCTACACGTTCTAACTGTGACCAGTTGCCTCCTACAATCCTTGAAGTTGAACATGTGACTAACAGAAAAAACATCTGTCAGTTTTCTTCCTGTTGCGCTTCCCGTTCTTCCCTCGCGGTTCCGTTGAGTCGGTCACTTTGCTGAAAGCGGATCGATTAGATGTCCGAAGTGCAAATGACCCTCCGGTGCTCTGAGTCTCTCGTATCCCCAAACAAGCTACACGGATCTCTATTCAATGCAACTGATAAAAATCATTATGGAATTATTTATATAGTATTCGGGTTACATTTGTAATCACTGTTGACTATAAAGTCAAATTCTCTAATTGCATCCACTGTTTTAATTGTCGGAGTCTGTCTACTTTTTGTAAGCAGTGGACCGTAAAACGCCATAAAGTAATCAAAGGGAGCCGAGGGGCTTCTGTGTTTTTAAAGTCTTCCCTGTTGTCTAAAAAGCAGAAAAGTTGTTGTTGTTGTTGTTGTCCTGGACAGACTCGATGCGTGTTAAAGCTCTGAGGAGGAAAAACACAGTTAGAGTCCGGAGTCTGTTTAACGAGAAGAACCGAGTGAATACTGTAAATAGATGTGTAATTGAAGGCAAAACGAATAAATAACCTTTTTTGAAATGTGCATCTTGATGTCATTTTTATGTCCCTGCTGTTCTCAGACTGTAATGAAATGGAATGTTTGTGTTGCATGAGCTTTGATTCGACTCCTTAATGTTATGAAGTTTGTACAGCAGGGGGCAGTGACGCATCAGCCCATGAAGCACGTGACCATTTGCTGCATCCAATGCTGACAAGTTGTTTTCCTTTTTATAATTTCACTTGTCCCAATGTAAATTATACCTGACCGTTGATCAGGAGAAACTTTATCATAGAATAATTGAACACATCTGATCTTATTAATTTAGCCAAATCCCCGAAGCATTTGAAATAAACAGTTCGGAAACGTTCATTTTTTTTTAATGCATTACGCCAGACTCCGTTAGAAAAACAGCCTTTTTTAAAATAAGTCTTAAATGACTTGATACCTTTATAAGTTATTTACGCTTTAAAAACGGCATAAGACCGTTTTAAAAAGTACAAAACATCCCAATTCCATTTAAGGGAAACAAATACGTCACAAGTTATTTTATGTGTCATTTTACACATTTTACCCGACCGTCTTTATGACGTGTTTACTGACGGACAGCGAGCTCACGTCCCCGCATCAACGCGTGACTCTGCGTTTAATGCGCGAAGCGACGTTAAAGTAACGATTAAAAAAAAAACTACGCGACCCCAAACTTCCCCTTCCATCACGTGCACCCGCGGCGCGCTCCAGGCACTCCGTTGTACAGGAGGGGTTTTGGGATACAGCCCCCACACACGCACACACACGCACGCACACATTCCCCTCTGTGACGCTCCGCTTCCTGCTCCGCCGGCGGATGGAGGCGCCTCCACCTTGGACGAGGACGAATGCGGTTTTTTTCGTTTCCGCGTGAGGACGGACAGGACGGAGGACGGGGGGGTGTAGATGTGTTTTTGGGGTCGGTGGGGAGCGGTGATGTCACAGTAAACATGCCGCGCTGCACGCAGCACCACCTCCCCCTGTAGAGGAGGAGTAAGGGACGCGGAGGTGCGGCGGGATGTGGCGGAGTTGTGCCCGGGATGGGAGGCTGCGGACGGGCCGCGGCAGCCAGTAGCGCTCCCGCCTCCTGACTTTCTGTGTTTTGTTGTGTTTTTTTTTGTTGCAGCCATGCTGCACGCAGCTCCCTCGGATCTGTTCCCGACCTGAGCTGCACCGTCTGCAGGATTAACAAGTTCCCCCGAAGCCGGAGCTTCATTCTCCGCATGCTTGTGTTGTGATGATGATCTTCACCAGCTGTTTGGCTCCGTTTTGCCTCGCACATCCTCATCATCGTCATCATCATCTGAAGAAGCATCTCAGACACTGATCACACGCGGTTGGTGTGCGTGATTTTTTTTGCACCGTCTTCCTCAAACAGTTGGACGTCATACAACCACCTCCCCCTCCACCCGATGGGCGCCAAGCAGACCAAGGGCCAGGAGGCCGGGGGGGCCAGCCCCCAGCACGGCTGGAGACGGACGCCCACCAAGGAGCGGGGCGACATCCTGGCCTCCCTCATGCTGAAGTCGGGGGAGCGGGTGGGCCGTGGCGGGTCGTCGACGGCAACGCCACCGCCGCCGTACCAGCGCCGCATCGGCATGATCCAGGAGATGATGCTGATGGCCAAGCAGGGCAAGCAGGACGAGGCCACGGAGATGCTCAAGACTCTCCGACAGGTAGCTGCTCTCTGTGTGTGTGTGTGTGTGTGTGTGTGTGTGTGTGTGTGTGTGTGTGTGTGTGTGTGTGTGTGTGTGTGTGTGTGTGTGTAAGACGCTCTCAGGGGTCAGAAGGTCACCACCAACAACACCTTCCTCTGTTCATTTCTTTGTGTTTGATGCAGAGACGGACTCGGACTGACTGTTGACACATGACTTTAAACCGAACCAGCTGTCTGCTATGTATGGAGGGGTTACCAAAGGGCCCCACTTTGCCTCACTCTATGAGGAACTTTTGTTGTGTTGGTTCTGGCGCCCCCTGTGGTCTAAAGTGGTGGTGCTTCCTCACACCAGGGCCCCTTTAGCAAACCTCTTGTTTTACTGCAGCGGGGTCTGACCCTGAGAACCAGACGGGCCCGTCGATACGTCCCGGGGTCCGGCCCCCCCTTGGGCACCGACGCAGGGAAGAGAAGCCTGTGATCTCGTCCGATTTTGTGCCAAATCTGACTTGTTCTGACTTGTACGCGATTTAAAACGTTTTTATTAGTTAATTATGCAGTTTGTCATTTGTTTAATACGGTAAAACGTTTTCACTCGGTTCATCTCACTTCAATCATTTTTCCAGAAGAACAATGTCAACAAAACAATTAAACAAAACGTTTAATTTGCATTAAAAGGTCCACTCCTGCTGCATGTGTATATTCTCTTCAGCTGCCGCGGCTGCAATTTACAGCCTCTCTGCGTCTGTCAGAGAGACGGGAATAACCCTGCAGGGGAATCTGGTGAGGGGCAGAGACACGAAGGACGAGCCGGGAAATAAGAATATGTAGAAGAAATGGAGGAACGACTGATTGTGCGAAGCGTTAAATCTGATACGTCGTTGTCATTCGGAGGAGAACCGGCCGGGGGAAGGGAGCGCTGAGCCTCCTCCCTGTCGACGGAATGCACACAATCCATATGCTGCCTCCGTTTATCCCTCTATGACTCAGCCACAGGGACCCGTGCCTCCCAACACACACACACACACACACACACACACACACACACACACACACTCACACTCTGCTTATTGGTCGGGGCCTCTGAGCTGCTTTTGTATTACAGTTTTCTTTTTGTTTAGAATGTTAATCCTTGAATCAATGAAAGACGCACCCAAAAACTGGTTTCAGCTTGCGGCTTTTCACTGTAGACTGAACATCTCTGTTCACCTTCGGCGATTTGACTGGTAGAGAGAAAACCCGTAGAGGCTGGTTGTCATGGTGACAACACAATCTAAAGTGTCTTTACACTTAGCCGGCGAGAGAGGACTCCTTAAGGCGTTAAACATAAAGGAACTCCACCACGGTCACGTGACTTCACGTTAAACATAAAGGAACTCCACCACGGTCACGTGACTTCACGTTAAACATAAACTAACTCCACCACGGTCACGTGACTTCACGTTAAACATAAACTAACTCCACCACGGTCACGTGACTTCACGTTAAACATAAACTAACTCCACCACGGTCACGTGATCATGTTAGACGAGCAAGCCTCAAATGAAAAATGTCGACTCATTTCTGGTTCTGCATCCCGTAGTTCCTCCTCGCATCCTTCCACCGTTTTAGCGCCGGATGCAAGAAGCTCAACCGATTGTTCGGCCGTGAACTCTGGCTTTCTCGGCCAATAAACCGCACGCTGAGGAATGAAATGTGTGTTTGTTTTCCATTTTAAGTTCTCAAGAGCAGCTTGGTTTCAAGGACTTTGAGTACCTTCATCTGGCCTCATCGTGAGATATCCAGGCTCTGATTTGCAAACAGCCTCTCTTGCTGCTCCCCGTTAATGGCATCTGCTGCTTGGAGATTTGTGGTGGACCACGAGCCTCTAACAGCACCTGGCTGGCTGCTCCACAGGCGACTTGAACACAATTTATAAACGTAACGCATTTCCTCGTCGGCGCGTCCACCGTTAATGCGTCGTCCATTGTTAATAGAGCAGTTGTTGTTGTGTCAAGAGAAAGGAGAAGACTCCACCCAGGGATGAAGGGTGGAGGTCAAGCTGAGGATAAAGAAGAGGAGCAATGAAACACTGGCGAGGAAGAAGAGCGGCAGTGATTACACATTAGAGGACACTCCGGGAGCGAAAAGAAGAAATGGGGAAATTATTGAAGAAGAGCTTGTTTGCGGTAACCAGGCTCGCCTCCATGTTGCCCGGAAACCATGGCGATGGTGAGAGGGATAAATAGACATTGAATAATCCCGCTGGAGCTCTGCTGAGAGCAAACGAGAGGCCGTCTTCCTCAGCACCGCCCTTCAACTGACCCCTCCGACCCCCCTCCGAGCCCCTCCGAGCTGCACGACGACCACCAGCGTCAAACGTGCAAACCTCCACGGCTCACGCGCCGTGTGCTCAGTGGGATCATTAGCAGGGACGCATATCGATATCAGTACTGCTCATCCCGTCGTGCCCACCTGAAACTCTCATTGGTTCCTTTTGATCCAATCAACCCGAGAATAGACATTACTGCATCTGTCTTGTATGTGAACAAACTGCAATAGAAAAAAGCTCCGAACTCTTCCTCACAGATTCCGCCCGTCGTCGCCGTGGTTACCTGCTGCTCCATCGTTGCAGGTCGTTCTTCCGCTTGCTGGGGTCGTGGTGTTATGAACCGCGTCGCCTTCTGGAGTACCTCATCGATCGTCCCTGCCGATGACTGGACATCCTGTGTTTAAAGTTATGGACACATAAATCCTTGTTTACGTTTGATCCCAACTCTTCTATATTCTTCCGTGTGTTTTTTATACTAAAAAGAGATTTTTGGAATCACTGTGCAACATATCGTGATATAACACAATGAATTGCAATACGTTGTGACACTTTTGTGATGATATGTATCGTCTGGTTACATATGTACCATCGTAAAGCCCTTCTCATATTTCATTTGAATAAATGAAAGCACAGGTAGGCGGCAGGATCATTTGTCTGTTTGATTTCGATTTTGTTTTATAATTATTGCCACTATTATCTACCCAAGATTGTTTTAATCCACACGTTATTATTCAAGACCTCACCTCCATGTTATCACCCGTATTGCAGATATTTTCTTTTTCGTGTCATTCTATGAATCATAGCTTTGCATTTCATCCTGCAGCCCCGAGAAGAGATGCGAAGAAGTGCCTGAACACTTTAGATATGAAAGCATGAACAACATGTGTGATTCCCCAGCTGGGTTTCAATACCTTCCTCCATCCTGCCAGAAGGGGACGGATCTGTCGGGTCAGCGTGTGATCTTTAAAAAGGTCACAACCAGTTTCAGATCATAATATATCATTATACGTATACATACAGGTATTTAATTGTCTTTTGCTGTGATGCTGACCAGCACCAGACATACACACACACACATATATATATATATATATATACATACACACACACACACACATATATATATATATATATATAGGCCGATGTTAACATTGCAAGGCGCATCTGGAGAGTGAATAACAGCCGCTCATTTCTTTCATTTTTATTCATTTTCACCTGCGACACTCTTTAATTGCTGGTTTGTGAATCTTCTTTTGCTCAGATGAGAGAGAGACAGAGGATTCACTTCCACGTATTGATGTCATCATAGAACTATATTTGACGTTTTGGGCAAAAAGGTTGTTAGATTTTTACAGAAAAACATCCTCCCGGGTAATTTGTCACGAAGCTTATTGAGAGCGTGTTCAGTGAAGCCACGAGAAGGTGTGACTCCACCTGCAACAACAGCATGTGACATCCACCTGTTGATGAACCCTTTGCTGTAATCTGCTGTGCTGCTATTAATGGCATTTTGTGTGTGTGCGTGTGTGTGTGTGTGTGTGTGTCATTCAGCCAAAGCGCCTCCTTCGCAAAACAATAGGCAACATGGAAACATTCAGTGAGTCATACCTATTTGTGGGGGTGTGAGCATCTCTCCCCCTCCCTCTCTCTCTCCCACCTTTGGCCTCGTTGCCACTTAACTGTCTGCAAAAATGCAAAACCGAACAAACACAGAGGTGAATCTGCAGACTGGATGAGCGTGCACTTACCTGAGGTCGGCGTGCAGCGGAAGGCAGAGACGTCCTCGATGTCCTCGGATATTTTTAATATGTACGAAACGAACGGAAGAAACATTAACACGGGTTGAATGCAGTTACTCAATTGTTAATTGCATTGGAGTTTGGAACCCCCGACCATCATCTCCTAAATGAACATCATGCTGCGTTGAAGAATAAACATAAACATAAACTTGTTTACAATGAGTAATTTCCTCAGAGACGATCAAGCTGCAGCTCCACTCGTGTTTCTATGAATGTCAGTGTGTAACGAGCAGATTAGCCAGACTTTTACTGACCACATTTCCATCTCCGCTCTGCGTGAGCTCACATTGTCAGGACGATCTTCATCTAATTGGGCGGATGCAACGAAATGAGCATGTTCATGGTGCCGAGGGAGTTCATGACCTTTTCTTCTACTCTCACACTGAGGATGGATTCAAATCAAAAAATGGTCCTGTGACGAGTCAGGCCATGATGTCATGGCGTCGCTCACCTGACCTGCCTTTTATATTGAATTGTGAGATGGAGGAAACAGTGTTTAGGCCGTGCTAATGCTTTTAACTTCAATCTTATTTACAGACAAAGTCTGTTTCCTACATGATGAATTACCTACGAACAGTGTGAGGCATGAGTGTGTGCAGTGGGCAGTTTGCAGTCAATAACTTCCAGCAGATGCAAATGTCTAATAAGTGTTTTTCAAGCTTCAGGAAAGACGCCGTTCAGCCGTGAAGTTCCGGCAACAGGTGGATGTTTCACCCACTTTCACGTCCCTCCACACAGTTTAATTCCCCCTGAGGATGCAGACGGGCGGGAAGCACTGCAGGGTAGCGATTGTTATCCAGGGAGGGGCGGACAGGGGGGCGTGTGTGCTTTTTAATGCCAGTTAAGTCACAAATTCAAATGGATATTTCTCCTGAATGTCGTCTTCTTCCTTTGAGTGCATTAATCTGCATGCGGTGTTTCCTGTGTGCTGTAGGACCTCGGCATGGAGTCCACGTCTCTGGATGACGTGTTGTACCGCTACGCCAGCTTCAGGAACCTGGTGGACCCGATCACGCACGACCTGATCATCAGCCTGGCGCGATACGTCCACTGCCCCAAGACGGTAGGACACGCGCACGGAGACACCCGCACGGGGACACGCGCACACACCTACGTCCCCTTCAGACACGGACAGTAGTGGCGTTTACAGTCAGCGTGTGCGCATGCTCTCACACGCACGCGCACACACGCACACACACACACACACACACACACCAGCGTGATTCATTTTGCTGCTGATCAGACGATCAGTTTGTGTGACACTATTAGGTTACGGAAGTGCTGTAAGTGGTTGTGTGGTTGTGTTGCTGTGTGTGTGTGTGTGTGTGTGTCCTTGAGGGAAGCACGTGCCTTTGAGTTTGAGTTGTCCGTTCACGTTGTCCGGTGTGTCAGCGAGGGGGAGAACGCTGGATGAGGAGATGTCGTCACGGCGCAGCGCCCCGCCCCCCGAGAGATCCCCCTTCCGCCATTTTGAGCTGAATGTGTTCGTTGTTTGTGTTGGTAGCAGAGGAGGTTCATCTGGTTTTCTCCACTCTAGATTCAAGAACATTATTTCAGAATGCCTGGGAGACACTGCTGTGTCAATAACTGCTTCAGTTACACACACGACTGTCGTGGAAACCGCAGGGACCACGTGTTGCATTTCTTTCGCATCCCTTCATGGAAGCAGCATGAAGGAGAGCATGTCTCTGATGTGACTATGAGGCGTCGGATTTCTTGGGTGGCTGCAATTAGAAGAAAGGACATTACTTTCGACCGCATCCCGCCGTCGATGAGAGTGTGTTCTCTGCATTTTCATTCGGGTAAGTTCTCTTAAAATATATTTACGTGGTCGGCTCTTAAAGCCAAGTAGTACAGCTAACGTTGTTGCATAGCCTGCTAGCTAACTACGATGCTAGCTAGGCATAAGTGAATACACCCATGCTAACGTGTTGTTTACTCTGGCTTTTAACACCAGGTAACTGTGATTAATGTGATTTAAATCTGTTGTATGTGTAGTTTTGATTTTATTTTACTTGCTTTAGTTTTATGGTGTTTTAGCTTATTTTATTATTTTAATTGTATTATGTTTAGTTTATTACTTTAATTCTATTGTGTTTATTGTTATGGTGTACAGCACCTTGTGTTTGTTTAATATGTGCTTTATAAATAGTGGATTGGATTAAAGTTTACTAAAAGGAGGAATAAAATTTGGAAATTGATCTTAAAGCCTTAATTAACCGAATTAGGAGAAGTCACCATGCTAGACGGGCTGAAATACAATCTGTAGGTATGGTGAAGGGTATGTGATGATTTGGGGCTATTTTAATTCCAAAGGCCATGGGAACTTTTCAGGATGTGTAGTATCCTGGATCCAGCCAATAACTGGCCGTTAAAAATAAACATTTGATTGCATTTTTCCTAATTTCTTTTAATTAAGGCATTAAGATCAATTACCAAAAGATTATTTTTTTGTATGTATATTTTTAATATAATGTGTCTGCCAGCTTAAGGCATCGATTTAATTGATACGTTTTCATAATCAAATTATTCTGTTGTAGGTAAACCATCATATGAAATGTTTGAGAACCACCCTGACTGGAAACCATCTTTGCGGTTAGGCCACAGTGATGTTAAGAAAACCGATGAAGCCAGATTTCAGCGGCTGGTAAAGCGCAGGACCCAGCGCCAGAAGCAGCGGCTGCTGCCGCAGAACCAAGTTCAGGCACCGCTAGCACAGCAGCAGGAGCAGCCGCTGCTAGCACAGCACCAGGAGCAGCAGGAGCAAGCGCCGCTAGCACAGCACCAGGAGCAGCCGCCGCTAGCACAGCACCAGGAGCAGCAGGAGCAAGCGCCGCTAGCACAGCACCAGGAGCAGCCGCCGCTAGCACAGCACCAGGAGCAGCAGGAGCAAGCGCCGCTAGCACAGCACCAGGAGCAGCCGCCGCTAGCACAGCAGCAGCCGCCGCTAGCACAGCACCAGGAGCCATCATCCCCGGCACAGGAATGTGCACTCTGCACAGCTAGACGAGACGTTATCAACAATCTTTTGGAGGAAAACAGAAAGCTGAAGGAGCAGCTTGAAGAGTACCAGATGAATGAGAACTTTCTAAGTGGTGGCGTAAATCCCAGAGGGGTTGGGAGGGTCAGGACAGCCCGCCCGTCGACCGCTAGCACGGTGTTTATTGTGCCCCCCTACTATTAGATCAGATTTACGCCCATGGATGAGGCTCAGCGTTGTTTCACCGAAACGCCAATGATAAGCTGTTTTTAATGTTGGCTAAAGTAACTATTGTTAGCTATTGTAATCAAAGCTGGTTTACGCTACCAGTCGTTTTACCTGCCTGTCATGTTAGCGTAATTTGCTAATATTAGCTAACGTAACCTGACATGTTTTGGCTAACTCAGCCATTCATTCAGTCATTTTTGCTGATCAGACTACTGGTGAAATGTGTTCGAACTAATATAATAACTGTTGACCAACGTTACTATTGTTTGCTTACGTAACCAGTAATGACGTAACTGCTGTTAGCTGAGGTAACAAATTGGCTCGAGGTGACGTTGAAGTGATGTCAGCTGGAACATTGATGTGACATTTACGCTAACGTCACTCAAGCTTCACCCACTGAGGGGTTTTTATTTGGGTGAACAGGGAGTACAGCTTCTGAATGTTCAAATAAAACACATAAATCTGCCTCGCTTTGATTTTCTGAATAATAAAAAATCTGCAAATGTTCTATTCATTGAAAATGGAACCCGGTTTGTGTTGCATCTCGTAGTGTACGCGATGCGTTCGGCGGGAGACTCTGCTCACATGCTGATACCAGGGAGGAAATGGAGGGACGGGGTTTTTGTGTACAGTTCTTGATGATAAGAGGGGAGCAGAGAGGATAGAAACACCACAGGGGGTGTTGTTATGTGCGTAAGAAGCAACGAGAGAGAAAGGAGGAGACGCTGTGAGGTGTTATTTCCTCCTCCTTCGGCTCCTTCCTTCCTGTCTGACACGATTCATTGCTGTTCTGTTTTACTTCTCATCACACACTTGCTTCGCTTTCAAAATGGTTATTCAATGGTGATTTATTTTGTGGAAATTTCTAATGTAATTTAATCAAAAGATATTAGGTCGAAAATAGCTAAAAATCTTTTTTTTGAAAAAGTAATACAAAATTTCCTTAATTACAAAGTTCAAAAACATTTTGAAAAGTTATTTCAAAAAAATGTTTTGAAAAAATATATAAGACTGAAAATAAGCATAAAACTAATTGTGCCTCAGGCGCAAGACGGTAACAAATATTGACAATTGTCCTCAGAGAAACATGTTTCTATCCAGGATTTCCTCAGAGACACAGAACATCTAACCGGCTGTGCTGACGTCGGCCGAGGGAACCTGTTCTTAGATTGTTTTCCCCCAACGCCACGATCACCAAGCTCTGACCGCTATCGGCGCCGTTGGCTTCTCCAGCAGACGATGGCTTTAATCGGACGTTTAAATAGTCGTGAGATTCTCTTGCTTCAGTCAGTACATCTCTCTGCAATAAGAGAATGTATTGATTCAACATCACTGCCTAATTAAACTGTCTAATTAATACAGACCCAGCAAAGCTGCTGGAGGGTTAATAACATCTTTCCCCACGTGAACAACAGGACTAATAACCTCTTTAGTCAACAGAGATGATTAAAAGATTGAGGTAGGTTTGTTGGTGCATTAATCAAAATATAATCATTCATTACATCAGAGCAATACTTCATTTAATTATCGTTCCAGAACCTTAAACTACTAACCAATAAATCTAAACAATTAATTACGTGCCACCAACAAATGTAAAATATTATTTTCAGCCAAAGACAGCTGTTATGTCCAACGTATTGTTCTACAATAATTAGAAATAACACTTGAATAATGGATCTATTGGTCTGAGTATAACGTACCATGTTGAGTTATTGAAATTAACATCCTCATTATGTTGTTTCTTCATGTGTCGATACTCTGGGAAGAAAACTATGTTTTATTTCTAAACAATAAACAATTGTTTAATTTACCTTCGCAATGTATTGAAGATTTGTAGAAACCACAGAAAGAATCCAGTGCTGTTATTGATTGATCTTGTTTTTTTCAATGACTAACAATGTCCACCCCTTGAATCGTTCCGTTTCACTGGTCCTCACACATTCCATGGAAAGGCAGGCTTAACTCATAGTTTGGGCCGGCCTTTTATTTTGCCTGATGTGAGGCTTGAAAGGTAAAATAATATTATCACAAAGAGGTGAAATATGCCCACAGGAGAAGGGCCAGAGCCAACGCACAGCTAACATGCTAACCCTCGCTCTGCCGGCAGTACAAAGCACACACATCAACGCAGCCATGCTGGTGTGGATCTCCTCCTCGGCCGCACAGCGGCGCACAGCGGCGCACAGCGGCGCACAGCGGCCTCCGTGGCGTGCGATGAGTAGAAAGGTCTATGCGTTGCGGTGTGGCGGGAGCTAAGCAAGGCGACGTGCAGAAAGCTTCTTCTCTGCAGCCGCTGGGTTTGTCCTTTCTCCTCCTTTTAGCTCCTTTGTTCTTCGCTTTGCCACACTCGCCTGCCCCTTATGATCGCACTGCAGTCTTTATGTCTGAATGGGTTTGACCTCGCTATTACCGAACATTAATAACACGTCAGATATTAGCCAACCGGATCTGATTCACGGTGTCAGATTCTCTGTGAAGGTCGCGTGTCTCTAATGTGTTGGTGACGGGGTTTAGTTCCGGCACCTGGTGGTGTCAAGGTCGCAGTGGTGGATGAGACCTTGGCAGCCTCGCAATACACGTTTCTCTTTGTCGAGGCTGAAAGGCGACTGGCTTTAGCTTAGCGTTAGTCTGCAGCTAAAAGACGACTGGCTTTAGCTTAGCATTAGTCTGCAGCTGAAAGACAACTGGCTTTAGCTTAGCATTAGTCTGCAGCTGAAAGACGACTGGCTTTAGCTTAGCATTAGTCTGCAGCTGAACGACGACTAGCCGTAGCTTAGCGTTAGTCTGCAGCTGAAAGGCGACTAGTCGTAGCTTAGCGTTAGTCTGCAGCTCAAAGACGACTAGTCGTAGCTTAGTGTTAGTCTGCAGGTCAAAGACAACTAGTCGTAGCTTAGCGTTAGCCTGCGCCCAGAAGACTAGTCGTAGCTTAGCGTTAGTCTGCAGCTGAAAGACGACTAGTCATAGCTTAGCGTTAGTCTGCAGCTAAAAGACGACTGGCTTTAGCTTAGCGTTAGTCTGCAGCTCAAAGACGACTAGTCGTAGCTTATCGTTAGTCTGCAGCTGAAAGATGACTAGTCGTAGCTTAGCGTTAGTCTGCAGCTCATAGACGACTAGTCGTAGCTTAGCGTTAGTCTGCAGCTCAAAGACGACTAGTCGTAGCTTAGCGTTAGTCTGCAGCTCAAAGACGTCTAGTCGTAGCTTAGCGTTAGTCTGCAGCTCAAAGACGACTAGTCGTAGCTTAGCGTTAGTCTGCAGGTCAAAGACGACTAGTCGGAGCTTAGCGTTAGTCTGCAGCTCAAAGACAACTAGTCGTAGCTTAGCGTTAGTCTGCAGGTCAAAGACGACTAGTCGGAGCTTAGCGTTAGTCTGCAGCTCAAAGACGACTAGTCGTAGCTTAGCGTTAGCCTGCAGCCCAGAAGACTAGTCGTAGCTTAGCGTCCAACCTTAAACCCACAGAAAGTGCCCCGTCGCTGGGATTTGAGATCCAGCCATGATACTCAGTGAGCTCTCTGACACGTCTTCCCTTTCACCTCCTGACCGCTGAAACGACAGCAATAACATTGAATTATCCAGACATTCATCTGCAGAATGGAGGAACAGTTTGGCAGTAATTTACTAGATCATGCACGGGGGTGCAAAGACAAATATGACTAAAGCGATGGGCTCGAGTTGTACTGTGCAAAACAACTGCATCGGCAGGTTTGCCTGAGGGGGAAGGAAGCGGGACGAAGCAGACAGATGAATAAGACAGAGACGGAGACAGAAGGGAGGTCATCGGCTCCCCGGAGACGGGAGAGATTCAAAGATGTGTTCTGTATCAATAATGCAACGAGAGAGTGAAGCAGGACAGCCGAGGAAGACGGATTTAGAAAAGGAGAAGACAAAGGAGAAGAAGGGATCGAAAGGGGATGGAAAAGGAAGAAAAAAAGGCTGCAGGAAGCTGCAAAGACGCCGCGGACTGTTTGCATTGACTCATTTGCTTTAAGGCGTTTCGATTCGTGGAGCCTTATTGACGAGATGAGAGGCTCTTTGCTGTCAGCACCAGACGCTTCGTCTCCGTCTACAGATTTTTCAACAGAACATTTACGTCCAAATTGTAAATCTGTCCACACCATCTTTGTTTTATAGAACCTGTTCATCCACACTTAAATGTTTGGCCACAATGGGGCTGAAAAAGAAGACATTAGTCGTTGTTTTTAGGAGTCGCCGAGCTTCTCATCCAGCAGACAGAAGCCAACACTAGTTTTGTTTAATCCACACGATGGATTAAGTGCAGTATTCTTTCATTCGGTCTCCACCAACCCCCAAACACTCGACTATGTCCACCAGCCACTGGGAAATTTAAAAATTTTAAATCTTTTTTCCAGCCTTCTGTTGCCAGGGACAACGCTGATAAGAAATAAAACAATAAAGTCCAAAAAGTCAGCTGAAAAACACGGAAATGCTGAGTAAAACGGAAGATGAACATATAATAACTGGATTGTGCAGCTTCAAGTAAAATATCTCTCTTTCTGATTTACACATACAATAAATGTAAAATACTAACATCACAGTTAGTAGAGCGGGACGATCACTGAGAGAAAGAATCATGAAAATCAAAGTGTGGAGAGCAAAATTCTTATTGTTCTTCTTATTTGCAAAGTCCGACCACACATTTACAAGAACATCGTCACAGTTTCGAATATGACAAATGACAAACTTGTTTCGCTGACGTCGAAGAACTTTCTACTCCGCCTCCCTGTGGGCGTCAGTTTATTCACTTTCACCAACGCAGACTGCCAGAAAATGTGTTTCAGCTATTCAGCTATTTCCCTGCAGCATTTTACAAAGCAAAAGGAAATGCACACACACACACACACACACACACACACACACACACACACACACACACACACACACACACACACACACACGGGAACTAGAACGTGGTACCTCACGGTTAAAGGAAGTGTGTCTTTGTTGATATCACGTCGTCCCCTCACCATCTGCCCGAGACATACAGATAGAATCCTGCAAAACTGACTCACCCCCTGAACACACACGCACGCACGCACGCACGCACACACACACGCACGCACGCACACACACACACACACCCACGCAAACACACACACGCACACACACACGCACGCACGCACACACGCACACACACACACACACGCACACGCACGCATGCACGCACACACACACACACACACGCACTCACGCACGCACGCACGCACACACACACACACACACAGTATGGTCGAGGAATCAACGGTGATGAAAACTCAGCAGGGTTTGTTCCACTCGTCTCGTTAGAAAGGCTCTTCTTTGATACTGAGAGGGTCCCGGTGACTCGGTCCTCCACGTTTAAAATGTCCTCTGAGAGAAAGTGTCTTCAGCAGTGGGAGGTTTTTACATTCATTCATTTCTTTTCTTAGGGAAACGGTATCAATTATTTACTGGTATCAAGTCAGAATCTAAAGGATTATGACCTGATCAATGTGGGCTTTTTTGCTTTTAGCTTTTATTATTATTATTGCATGTTTATTTCCACTTTGTGTTTCATTGTGCGTTGTCTTTGTGTGTGTGTGTGTGGTTAGCCTGCTGTTCTGTTCATGTATCCTGCATGAACTGAAAATAAAAAGATCAAAAGAAAAAGTATTCAAATATAATAAAACGTCCTCAATTGTGAAAAAAAGGATGTCATGCGAGGGGCTTTTATTTGTGGGACTGTAACCGCGAGCTTTGAGCTGGTTCATTACTTTAGCACGAAGGAAGGGATCCACATGTGTCACGTGTGATCCGCGTGTGATCTGCGTGTGTCACGTGGGATCTGCGTGTGATTTATCTACGAGGGTCACATCGCATCCCTTCACTCTACTCGTTTCACGACTCAATGGCTCAAAGAAAGGTGACGTCGCTAATTGGGACACAACCAATCAAGGGAGAATCACAATCACAATGGAGTTTCTTTTATCTTCATTTAGGACTTTAGTTTCAGAGGACACGTTTATTTCCAAGTATTTCACAGGAGTTTATGACTCAAACATCCAGTTTTCTCCCCGTAAATGTGTGATTTTAATATCAGTGAAAATCCAGGATGCTTCTGGCACCGTTTCTTTCCCAGACATTCGAATGTCAGAGAACAAAATGTTGTTGTTGCATAACCGTTGTGTACTTTCCTCTCTAATGGCTGGCGGACTGTGTGTGTCCACCAGGAGGGCGACTCTCTCGGGGCGATGGAGAAGGTGTGTCGCCAGCTGACGTATCATCTGAGCCCCCACTCTCAGTGGAGGAGACAAGGCCTCCTGAAGAGGAAGCCTCAGGCCTGGTGAGCGAGTCCCGTCTTCATGGTGCTTTTATTTTATGGCGTCATGTTTATGCTTCACTTTTTCTCTTTCACTCGCTCAGCCATCCGTGTTCTCCTCCGTGTTCCTCTTCTCACCTGCGTGATGCGCAAACTTCATTTTGAAGGTCGACACGCGTTTTCATTCATAAAGCAGCATTGCGCAACATGCAAAGCAGTCATGAAAAAACAAGGACTTCACCCCAAACTATTAAACACTGTTCTAAATGTACAACAGGATTTGTTTTTAGCTTCAGGTGAAATAATTGCTGCTAAATGAATGCTACACACAAACACATCCACACACAGAGCCTCTGACCATATTAGGACAGATGATGAGGTAGAGACGCCATGTACATCTCTTGTAGACCCCTGTCAATCATCGGGTGGCCCCGCCCCTCCTTCGTGGTCTGTTTGCCTCGAATGGACCGCGGCCTTTTGTTCATGATCTGTTCAACAGGAGTGGTGGTGAATCGTGAAACACAAAGCGGCTTTGACGAGGCTGAACAACTGCTCCTTTCATTGTGATCAACACGTTGCTCTCAGCGGTTTGAACCGAGGCAGACTCAGCTTTCATTGGCTGGATGTGAAACTCAAATATCACAACGTATGAAGACGGGATCCTGGGAAGTCTCACGCAAAGTGTCTCCTCGGCGGTCCTGATGCGGTTTGAGGACTGACGTTGTGCCAATATCTGTAATTACGGCCGAAGCCACGTTGTTCTTTGGGAACCGATTAACAGGAAGTCACATAGAGACGCCGTGCACATCTATGGTAGTGACCTGTCAATCACAGTAAGCCCCGCCTTAAAGCATCCCCTGCTTTATGGTCTGTTTGACTAATATAAACCATATTTTACTCAATGAGCATCATGCTGCATTGAAGAAGACTTGAAACTAGAGACTGAGACCATAAACTGATATTTACATGATTTTTACTGAGGAATAAATCCAGAGAGAAGTAGAGTCATTTCCTCATAGACGTCTACGGGAGCAGAGGAGTCGCCCCCTGCTGGTCACTACAGAGAAGTAGAGTCATTTCCTCATAGACGTCTATGGGAGCAGAGGAGTCGCCCCTGCTGGTCACTGCAGAGAAGTAGAGTCATTTCCTCATAGACGTCTATGGGAGCAGAGGAGTCGCCCCTGCTGGTCACTGCAGAGAAGTAGAGTCATTTCCTCATAGACGTCTATGGGAGCAGAGGAGTCGCCCCCTGCTGGTCAGGAGAGAGAAGCAGAGTCATTTCCTCATAGACGTCTATGGGAGCAGAGGAGTCGCCCCCTGCTGGTCAGGAGAGAGAAGCAGAGTCATTTCCTCATAGACGTCTATGGGAGTAGAGGAGTCGCCCCCTGCTGGTCACTACAGAGAAGTAGAGTCATTTCCTTATAGACGTCTATGGAAGTAGAGGAGTCGCCCCCTGCTGGTCACTACAGAGAACGCAGCATGAGCACATGAAGCTTCAACATAACGAATTTGGAATTAGTAAACTGGCCAATCAGCTCGCTAATTACACATTTCTTTAATCCGTCACAGTTTACAGATAACAAGTCACACAAAGTTGTGGCTCATCAGGTGAAAACAATGTGCTTTGTGTGTCGATGAAGCTCTGTGCTTTATGGCTGCCAAACCTCTCCCCAGTGGGTGACGGCATTAGCCCGTAACGACGGTCGCTATGGCAACTGTAGACTCTTAACATTCTCCAACATTCGTCCGTGTGTGCAGATGTTGATTGGCCAACATCTGCCGTCTTTGTGCTTTTCTTTCCCAACGGCGGAGGGGAAATAATGAGGCGTCGCTGAGGTTAGATTGCACGCCATGGAAAACCCCCCCCCCCCTCTCTCATAACCCGCCAATACGATCGCCAACAACCCCCCCCCCCGTGTCGTCGGGTCGGTTAATCAGTGGCAGTGAATTGTTACAGTGAATGTTTGATTCTCAGTGTGAAACGTCTGACAGCTGAGACGTTTGACTTAACTTAACTTATAACGGCGACAGACTAACTTCAATCAAACTGAGCGATATGAAGCAGCTTTAAGTGGATTGAAGCTGCATTCTCTGCAGTGACCAGCAGGGGGCGACTCGTCTATGAGAAAATGACTCTACTTCTCTCTTGATTTTTATAATAAAGCATGATGTTCACAGAGTCAAATAGCGGTGTGTATATAATGATGGTGAAGAATGACTGTCGGGATGACTACAGTTAGCTGCATTAGCATCGTTAGCACGCAGGCAGAGCGACTGTCCGACTCCAGCAACACGTTACCTTCAGCTGTGGAACCGGGCTAAGATGGTTCCTTTCATCAGCGTGTAGGCCTTTACGTCTTCAAAGGGTCTATTCAATAAACTATGAACATAAACATTTCCTATTAGTCGTAATAGATTCACGGCTTTTATTACGATTTCATGGCTTTAAGCCCGCAAATTGAACGCAGTCACATTTGAGGCATTTTATGAAGAAAAATCACATGATTTTACTGCCTCTGGGATATGCAATTATAAAAAGCATCTTTTTAAATTGTCCTTCACAAAGGAGCCTCTTCTGTTTCCTGGTGATGTTTGAATACGTGTTCTCCTCCACAGCTCCTGCTCTCCTTTTAACAGCCCGGCTCGGTTTGGCGTTTTAACACGACGCCCTGCTGCTTTCCCCGCGTCGCCGCGCACAACGACATTAACACCGGTCCGAGAGATTCATCCGATGGCTTTGAAAGTCTCTTTTCACACACACAGCAGGTCGATGCGCTTGTTTCTTCTTGCTGGAAGGAGAAAAGCAGCGTCCGGATGTTAAACTTGTGTTCGAGCCCGCGGCGCATAAATATTCAAACGTGACCTTCAGCCGTGTGACCCGGGTCGCCTGCTCTAAATGCGCCACATTGTGACGGCTGTTTATTCCACCAGCGACCCCCTGCGGCGTTACACCACCCGAGGCGGACGGCGGGTGGAGACACGAGGAGCAACACGAGGAGATGAAGACGTTTTTCTGTCCCTCTCATTGAGTTATCTGGTCCGAGCCGGTGATCCAATAGGAGCAGGAACGCGTTTGATTTCAATGAAAACACAATAATTACAGGATGTTTTTGGTTGCTTTGCGTTTAGAAGCAGGACGGTTCTTTGACGGCTCGTTCCCTCCTCTCTCTCCTCATGAGACGTGTTTTCACTAAAGGAGGATCTGTTATTTATTCAAACGCACAATCTTTGAATTTGAATAAATATTCATTTTCCAGCCAAATGTCATTTGCTTACAGCCTTTTTAACTCATTGCACACAACAAAACAAGTTATAGTGGCGGATTGTGAGTCGTACTTTTGGATTATGAAGCGATCCGATGTCAAAGTCAAAGATTCCGAATTTCCCTCCAACTTTCCTAGGAATCGTTTTAGGTTTAGTGCTTCATGAACTGTTTGTACAATCACTGCAATATGACATGAGGGTTAAAAGCCCAAACAGAGTCATGTGACCTGTGGTCATCGGGGGGGGGGGGGCAGCGTGGGATTCTGGTCCGAAGCCAAATACCGAATCACGGCCTCTGCAGAAGGTTCAAACCGCCGGAGTGAAGTTGTTTTTTCGGTCCATTTACCCACTGGGGGGCATGAGAGGGGGAGGGGGGCAGAAATGAGATCGCCTCTTTTCTTCCTCTACAAACTAGATCAGGACTTGGCCCCGATCTTAATTCTCGGTTTTATTTTTAGCTCGTTTGGTGGGAATCACCGTGAATCCATCAGTGAAAACTGTCATTAATAATATTTCATTAAGAAAGTTTCCAGAACAAACATCCCCAGGAGGATCAGTGAAGTCCGCAGTTTGACGCCTTCAGTGAATCGATCAATTCAACTAGTTATGGAGAAATGCACCATGGGAGGTTTCTCAGGCTCTTTCTCCATCTGTGCACGTCTCCAGCCTGAAGGCGGTGCTGTCGTCGCCCCTCTCCAGCGGCGCCCTGGACCTCTCCGGCATCCCGCTGGCGCCCCGGGACGCGGAGCGCCTGTGCGCCCACCTGAGGCGCCACGCCGCCGCCGTGGTCAGCCTGGAGCTGGGCTTCAGCGAGCTGACGGACGAGGCCTTCATGCTGCTGCTGCCCACGCTGGCCGCCCTGCCGCGCCTGGAGACGCTGGCGCTGAACGGGAACCGGCTGACCCGGGCCGTCCTGAAGGAGCTGACCGACGCGCTGAAGGTCGGATGCTTTCTCACTGCGCGTTAATTAATTATCATTTATGTATAATCCTTTATTAATCCCACATGGGGAAATTATTCTCCGCATTTTACCCGTCCTGGACCCTGAGACATGCAAACTATGGAGAGAACACTGGAACCGCACTGGTTTCTTTATTCTATCATTAATAAATGGTTCCTCCGTGTGTCCCCCCCCCCCCCCCCCCCCAGGACCCGAGGACCTTCCCCAGCGTGACGTGGATCGACCTGGGCAACAACGTGGACATCTTCTCGCTGCCGCAGCCCTTCCTGGTCAGCCTGAGGAAGCGCTGCCCCAAGCAGGGGAACCTGCCCACCATCCTGGAGTTCGGAGAGAGTCAGGCCAGCGACCCCCCCGAGAGGCCCAGGGGCCTCGGGGGGGGGGGAGGAGGAGGAGGAGACGGACGACGCCAACCGCACGGAGAGCATGGGCGAGCTGCGGTCGGAGGTGGAGGAGGAGCTGGACGGGGAGCTGGAGATCGAGGAGATGATGGAGGAGCTGCTGGACTTTGACAGGGAGGCGCAGGGAAAGGACGACGAGGACGAGAGCATGTGGACGCTCGGGGAGCAGAGAAAGGAGGTGGGGAGGAGGGGTCGTAGAGGGGAGGAGGAGGAGAAGGAGGAGAAGGAGGCGTGGCGGCCGGGCGGGAGGGCGGTGATGGCCGACAATGACTCCTCCCACCTGTCCTGCTCCAGCCAGTCGCAGCACTCCTCCGGGGCCGCGGAGCCAATGAGAGCGGAGGAGGCCGACGACTCGGAGGAGGCGACGGACCGATCGGGTCACCTGACCTGACCACCGCTTTCCCACCGCCCCGCCCCTCAGGAGGAGGCGGAGCCACGGCAAGGCGCCGGATGAGGAAGGCTGATGCCGTGACACGGGACGTCCCGCGTGTCCCTAAAGACTTTTATGTATAGAATCTTTATTCAGGTCCTGTTCCTGCTGGTAACCATGGCGATACCTCTACGTGCCTGTGACATCGCCCCATGTCGTCGGAAGAGGAGAGAAACACATCACAGCCGTTTAAAAGCTTCATGTGGCGATTTGGATGTTTTCCTCCCACGTGGGCCAGATGGAATCAAACACGTCGCTTATGAAAGCAGGGAAGAACAACAGATGATGAGTTTCAGCGGAGGAGACGAAGTCAGCTGAAACCAAAAGACATTAAAAAGGATATTTTGTGAGGAGAGCAGTAAGAAAGTGCCGATTAGTCGCCTTTTCCCTTATAATCCTGTTTCACTTGTGCTCGCGTGTTTATATATCAGCCCCCCCGCCTGTGCTTTACCTTCACTTATAGTCCGATGCAGAGCTTTAACTAAGAAACCGTGTGTTTGGATGTGCAGTACGTGAGGTATGATGCTTTTTATCCGTGCGGGTGGAAGACGTTCGATGGAAGATCGTCTTCTTGAAGATGGAGGACACGCGAGAAGCAAGGTGTTATTTTTGTAGTGTGGGAATAGTTATATATATATATACGGGATTCTTGTGTTTAAATGTTGGGAGAAATGTGAACCAGGCTCCTCATGTGTGATATAATTATAATTATGATCATAAAAATGCCCTGAGAGGAACACACACAAACACACACAAACGAATGAATATATTTACACGTTTGCCCCTGATACCTGCAAAAATGCATTCCCCTCTGGAGCTGTGAGGAATGCAAAGAAGCATTCAGGGCTGAAGGCTGGAAAACACTGTCGGGCTGATTTCCCTCCACACAGATGCTAAATTGCCAAAGTGTCCCTTTAAGTTGCTCAACCAAACAGACGCTGTATCTCAGCTCCGTTTACCGGTAATCTGAATAGAGCGAGGACGTATCGATCGCTGTCTTTTTCAGACTAAATATCAAACTCGTATCGCATGTTCACGGATCACTTTATTTACTTTAGACAACAACTGTGAGGAGGCAGTTTTAAGTTATTTTAAAAATCATCCTGTAACTGTAAATGAAGCGTTTAAAAATCGAACTGCTTTTTTTTGTTTAATCCCTAAAAATCTAAATAGTGCTTCGGTGCAGACTGAGCTTAAGGCCCCCGACCCCTTTGAGCTGTAACCGGGACGGGACTCCCGAGCTGGACGCCACGGCCTCGTGTTCGCGTTCAGCAGCGCAGCCGTCTGCTTTGACGTTAAGGTCACGCTGCAAAGGTCACAGCTGAGAGACCACGGCTGCGATTCCATCCACACGGATTCTGGCTCTTTTGATTCGGATGATTCGGTGCAGTTTGATCTCGAGCTGGTTGGAGGACGATAACCTGGAGCGATGCTGCCCTTTGATCTGGCTGCTCTGCTAAGCCCCTCCCCCCTTTGGATACTGTTGCTAGGCCCTGTCAAGCTCCTGTGTCAACATGGCGGCTTGAACAATCTCAGTAATGTTCTAATAGGGTCGTTTTTGAAATCGTAAAGGCAACATTTATAGTTGAGAACAACATTCACAGTGTGAAGACGTTAAAGTAAACCGCAGCCCGTCGATGAATGTTCTGACTCCGTTAAGTTTCATTATCTAACATGAAAATGAAGTATTCTGCCTTTCCGTTTATTTGAATCACACCAGGATATTGGTGTGATTCATACTTCAATGATTATTAATATTCAACTATCTATGTTTGCTAATCTGTCAAGCTAATAAAATCTCATCTTGGAGCGAACAAAGAACTGTCTGTTGATATTTGATGGATTTCTGCTGTCACATGAAGGAAGTTGATGCAGTCTCAGTTCACTGAACAGGAGTTTATGCTTTAAGCTTTACGCTCAAATTCTCTCACATAAAGTCGCGGAAACCTGTCAATCACAGTAAGCCCCGCCCTACAGCATAGCCTGCTTTATGCTCTGTTCTAAAATGGTCCATGTTCACGATGTTTACTGAGGGAATAAATCAAGAGAGCCCCCTGCTGGTCACTACACAGAATGCAGCTTTAAGATTGCTAAATGTTAAGATGTTTCTGTTGCTGTAAGACTTTGCTCATGTAAAAGAAAAAAATAAGAAACATGATAATGTGAATCTGAAGGAATGAAGTGTAGCCGTGGGCCTTTTCTGTTCTCAATTCCAAATCTACAGTATACCTCTGCATTATTCTTCTGTCAGTTTATTTCACCTTTAGACCCATTGGCTCTCTCTTGTTTCAGTGCCACTTTACAGCAGGGACTGACTAGAACAAAGGCTCTGTGCATTGAGTTGCAAACTTGTACTTTTTCTGTTCTGCCATAGAATCCAATAAATTCTATGAGACAAAAACACATCCTGCATTTACTGTGTTTGAATATTATGACTGCTCATGACGGCCTTTACATTCAGAGTAGGCCCTCAAGAGTGAATCTATATATATATTTATATAATTATGATAATATGATTGTTAGTAAGCCCTTAATAAATATCTGTAAGTATTCTGTCTGTAACATGCATACTTTTTTCTTATTCAATACGTGTTCTTTATTATATCGATGATATATTTTAAGGGGAAACGTGTTGTGACCATCAAACCACATAGATGGTGAAATAGTTTGATAGATTTTAAATAATGTTTGTCTGACACCTGGTGGCCACGCTTAAGAATTGCATCCAAGCTGCGGTCTCGCGGGATAAATACTACGCTACATGCTGCCACAATGCTACATATATTTTTCGAGAGCCTGTAAATGTTTGTGCAAACAAAACGTAATGTCCGTGCGTGCCATCAACGTAACAACATCCCTGCTGAAAATGAATCAGCTAGATTTATGTTTCACAACAAACCAGCTTCATGAAGGACAAGGCTGTCAAGTTAAAAAGAGTTAACAAGAAGCGGAAAACATATCTACTTCAGAATAAGAGCGTTAGCATTTCTACACTTTTGAAAAAGTAAATAAACAACACAGGGCTCAACAGTAAGCTAAATTATAGCTATAAATCAAATCCAAGCCATTTTATTTGTGTAATGGAATTTCATGTGATAATTATAAGCTCGTATGTTGAGCAATATAATAGTACATCGCTCGTAACGGAAGTTTTACTCCAGATTCAGGTTGAGCTTGAGGCTGGCGCTTCTGGCGCACATCGTTTTACGTCACATCCGGCGAATGAGGTCTTTCTTTTTTTTGTTTTCCCGTATCCGCCATTTCGGTTTTTTGAAGTTAGTTGTCATCGGCCGCTGGATCCTAGCTGGAATCCCGTCGTTAAAATAACCGGCATTTCACCACAATCCCGGCGGAATCCCGGCCGTCAAGCAAATAAGGTCGCTTTTCATTTCCGGGCTGCGGTTCTGTGACGCCGATTTGATGTCCAAACGGCCGGCTGCGGGTGTCGCCTGTTTACCAAACGTGCTCTAAGGCGCTAAAGTTTTTTTGTATGAGTTGACGGCTTCGCGCTGTGGATAACGGGAGGCAACGGGAAGGGAAGGCCCGGCGACCGAGCCTCGTCAGGAGGGAGGGAGGTGGGAGGGCGCTTCATTTTGTTGTATTCAAAATTTTTAAAAAAGAATAATAATGGCCGGGAATTTTGACGCGGAGGACCGCGGCAGTTGGTTCTGGGGTCGGCTGAGCAGGCAGGAGGCGGTGTCCCTGCTGCAGGGTCAGCGGCACGGCGTGTTCCTGGTGCGGGACTCCATCACCAGCCCCGGCGACTACGTGCTGTCGGTGTCGGAGAATTCCAAAGTCTCGCATTACATCATTAACAGCATCAGCAACAACCGGCAATCTGGTCCAGGTGAGAAACACTAGGGGACCCGAGGGGGGGGGGGGGGCATGGTGGGGCATGGTGGGGGCATGGTGGGGGGCGGCTAGTGATGGGACCGTTCTTGCATGTCTTGCACCAAAAAGAGGGTTATTTTTCAGTGCCTGGTCACTTCCAGTCACACTCACTGGGTGTAATGCAACACACGGGCTCGGTGAATCACAGATCGGTACACGTGTGTGTCACTAAAAAGAATCGTGGTGGCTGCTGGGAGTTTTTTTTTTTTTTAAATAGCAGTGATTTCTTCAGAAATCCCCAGCTGACCCTGTTGAACTGCAAAGGTTAAAGCCAGGCGTTCCGGTGCTGCTTGGCTTGTATTTCCTGCTGGGGGGGGCGGAGGGGGGGTTTCACCCAAGACTGTTTTACTGGTCAGGGGGAAAAAATCCTTCCTGGTTGTGGAAAGAACGACTGTACATGAAGCAGCAGGTATGTGTGATGAGAAATGACATGGTCACCCCCTCCCTCCTCACCTCCCAGGTTCCGCCCAGCCGAGGTTCCGCATCGGCGACCAGGAATTCGACGCCCTCCCCGCTCTGCTGGAGTTCTACAAAATCCACTACCTGGACACCACCACTCTAATAGAACCCATCGTCAAGTCCAAACACACCTCCTTCATCGCCATGGGCCCCGGGGGGCCCCCGCCACGCCTGGAGGACGAGTTTGTCCGGGCGCTCTTCGATTTCCCCGGCAACGACGAGGAGGACCTCCCCTTCCGGAAGGGCGACGTCCTGCGCGTGCTGGAGAAGCCGGAGGAGCAGTGGTGGAACGCCCAGAACTCTGAGGGCCGGGCCGGGATGATCCCGGTGCCCTACGTGGAGAAGTACCGGCCGGCGTCCCCGGGCTCGGTGGCGGCGGCGGGCGGTGGCGGTGTACCCAGCGGCGGGGCGCCAGTGCTGCCGCCGCTGGGAGGGGGCGGGGCACTGGGGAACTCTGACGCCCACTCCGGCGCCCCCCTGTTGGGAGACCCGAGCCAGTACGCCCAGCCCACCCCACTCCCGAACCTCCAGAACGGACCTGTCTACGCCCGGGCCGTTCAGAAGAGGGTGCCCAACGCCTACGACAAGACGGCGCTGGCCCTGGAGGTAAATCTGGCCCCCGCTGTTCACAGCAGGCCCCCGCTGTTCACAGCAGGCCCCCGTGCCATTAGTTGCATTATTATGTAGCAACTCTATCAAATATTTGTTCTTCTTTCTAAAATAATTACATATCGTCTCACTTTATTTTTGTACATATATATTTACTAAAAATGAAACGTCAGTAAATGAAGTGAACTTCATTGCTGGTTGCTCGGCCATCGGACAGATGAGCCTCGTTAAGGAGTCCAGCTGAGCTTAAGGTCCGTCCCGCTCCTCCTCCTCCTCCTCCTCCTCCTCCTCCTCCTCGAGGAAGCTGTGTGTTGTTGTTGTTGTTGTTTTTAGTGGCGCTGCGTTCGGTAGATCCTCTGAGACTCTAGTCGGTTAGCAGTGACTCAGCAGAGGCGGCACCAGGGGACGGTTAATGATTCAACCACACTTCCTTGTGTGCGCTGTGGGTCCGTCTGCACTGCAGCGAAAGAGCCAAACCCGTAGTTACGTTTCAGGTTAATTACGTCCCCGAGTAATCAAGAGCTTCTCTGCTCATGAAACCCGAGAAGGGATTTAAACCTTAACCTTCTAAGAAGCTGGGAGGGAGAAATGTTAAAGTTGGCCTGAATAATGGCTGATGGACTTTGATCGTGGACTTTGATGGTGATTGATCGACCAATTGATCTCTCATCATTCCTTTCAGCGACGATGGTACATTATGCAAATACATAAATGAGCACTCATTTTAATACTGTTGTATGGGTTTAATATCATCATATTTTGCACAAACATTCTTAATGAAATGAGTCAACAAGGTACTTTTGTTTTTCTAGTATTTAATTCAAGCAGCGTAAAAAAGGGGATCGCTTCTCCCACATTTCCGTGTGGAGAAACGTTGCAGCATTAAAGCGTCTGGACTTTGCGCAGCAGTTTGTCCCGACTGGGAACCGGGTCATCAAACCCGACCTTTGGAGCCGCTCGTTAGTTCCTTGTTTACTCGCGTTCGTTGACTCGGGAAGCGACGCTCCTCAGCCGTTAATGTTGATGGTGTCATGAATGTTTGTTCAGTGTCCCACCGTGAGCCCCCGGCACGTAGAGACGCTGTATACGTCTCTGGTAGAGACCTGTCAATCAGCGTGTAGCCCCGCCCTAAAGCGTCCCCTTGCTTTATGGTCTGTCTGACTCTAAATGGACCATAATTCACTAAATGAGCATCATGCTGATTGAAGAAGACTTGAAACTAGAGACTGAGACCATAAACTCATGTTTACAATGTTTACTGAGGGAATAAATCCAGAGAGAAGTAGAGACATTTCCTCATAGACGTCTATGGGAGCAGAGGAGTCGCCCCCTGCTGGTCACTACAGAGAAGTAGAGTCATTTCCTCATAGACGTCTATGGGAGCAGAGGAGTCGCCCCCTGCTGGTCACTACAGAGAACGCACAGCTCTGACTTTACAATAGCCTTTGATGCAGTAATGGTTTCCTCTCTCTTTAACTCTCTCTGTCTTTGTGGTAATTGAACAACGATGGTGATAATAAATCCCCCCCCCCTCTTTTCCTCCCCCCAGGTGGGCGACAGGGTGAAGGTGACCAAAATCAACGTGAACGGCCAGTGGGAGGGTGAATGTAAAGGCAAGCGGGGCCACTTCCCCTTCACGCACGTCAAGCTGCTGGACCATCACAACG
Source organism: Apeltes quadracus (assembly GCA_021346845.1). Lineage (NCBI taxonomy): Eukaryota > Metazoa > Chordata > Actinopteri > Perciformes > Gasterosteidae > Apeltes > Apeltes quadracus. The sequence continues at coordinate 1,383,593 of CM037917.1, forward strand.
CCTGAGGACGAGCTCAGCTGAGAGCGGCCGGGTCAGGCCGCTACCTGGACACTAGTATTAGACCCCGCCCCCTTCGGCCTTCCCCCCGCTCCTCCCTCACGTCCTCGCCACGTTTTACAGTTTCAGAGAATGAGAGCGGACCGTTAATGCCCCCTCTGAGTAACCGCTCCCCCCTCCCTGCTCCGACTGATGTTCTCCCGTGTCATTACCGTGGCAACGCCCTGTTCTCATTTGTTCCGTCGGCTCCTGCAGATGCTGTTAAAGCAGCAGTTTGACTTCACGAGAGATTAAGCGTCTTCATTTTCTTGCGATGAGAAGAGCGATATTCTTCACTTTATGCTAAGCTAAGCTAATGTATTCACTACAAAACGAGAGAACCTCAAGAATAATTCCTGTTCCTTTACTCCTGATCTGCTTGTCTCACTCAACACGTATCAACACTAATCTCTTCTTTCTGTCGACGTCTTCGTTCAGTCGTCTTAAGACACAAAATCACAACAAATGTATAACTCTAAAATAGAGCTGTCTGATTGGTGGCCGCCAGCGACGCCTAAGATCGTCCAAAGGATGTCCTGCGTTAACCTCCTTCGTCAGCAGAGCTTAAATCCAGGGCTGGTCATCCTTTAGCAGACGAGCGCTACACTACGTTCACCAACCATCCAATAAGTAAACGGCGTAATGTGGCCAGCTGCTCTCCACTGAAGCAGCAGCGTTCGCTCCGAAGGTTCCTCACGCTGGCCTCCTGACACCAACCTGGACCAGCGGCCCCGAGCGGCGGAGGGATTCTCATCGGACGACGAGGGCGCCAACGTGAAGACATGAACTCCTAATGATGACAAAGCGGGAGAATAAGAACTGACCGGAGACTTGTGACCTGAGAGAACTTTTTGCCTCGGCCTCCCGAAACCAAGTAGTCTTTTGTAAGAACAGAGAAAACCCCACAAAGAGGAGCGCGGTGTCACGACGTACCATGTGATGATCTTTACATGCTGAAACATTCTTCTTTTCTTCATAGCAGACGTTGTCCGGTTTCGGATGCACGCGTTTTACTGATGCATGTTGGGAAGGGGCCGACGGTGCAAACTGAGATGTCGGGAGGGGTGCGCCCGCCCCGCCCCCCCTCTCCCCCCACATGTGTTCTCACCCTGCGTCCGTCGGCCATGTTGCTTTGTGCCGTCTTCTGACCTTCGCAGGAACCGACTGACCAGCGGTTTGATTTGGTCCCTGACCTTTAACCTTTCCGATAATCTCCTCGCCACCTCCCGCCGTGAAATTCCTTTAATCCTCACGTTTATTCTCCGCCGCTCTATTTTAAGCACACACGGACTTTCTTTTGGTCTCCCTAATCTACCTTCTACCGCGTCTTTGTTTCGTCGTGGTCGAGCTCGTCCCTTTTTCTGTTGAATCTCTGCGATGACGCCGGACAATCACTTCCCCCCCTTTGGACGTCACGGTAGAATATATTTATGACCAACACACCGTGTCGCCTTTAGGTGTCACTATAACATTTACAGCGATTATGTTTTTTTTAATTCTCATTGTGAGTATGTTGTTTTGAATGATCCCGGATTCTCAGGACAAGCTCTGTCCTGCTTTTACGTTTCATTTAAAACTCTGCCCTTTTTAAAATGGTAATTTAAATTTTTAAAAAGGAACTTTTAAGGTCCGGGCGATATTGTCAAATGAAAGGATCACACTATATTTTTGGGGATTGTTACATGTTTAGATGTTAAAGTGTAATTCCAACGCTAATGGACCAAAAGCTGTTTTTCTTCATTAAAATACATCAAATAAGCCGTGGAGACAGTATTTTTCGTTGATCAACCAATACAGAGTTATGCCTAAATATGCTACCGCCCCTATCGCGTTCCAAGTAGCATTTTTTCGACCAGTAATATTGTTCAAAACAGCAGCAGACTCGGTCAGTCGCTCGCTCAGGGTCCCTGCACATAAAACGACGCACCAACGACCTCGTTAGCAAACCCAGCATGTCTCACAGAAGACTTTTAAGAACACCATTCGACTCGCTACCAGCTCCTCTCGAAGGACTAGACCGTACAAGTGGATTATCGAATGCTTTGCTCATCGATATCGACCCTGAGCAAGCTGCTGACGAAGTTTGCTGCTGTTTTGAATAATATTACTGGTCGAAAAAAAATGCTACTTGGAACGCGTTTGGCTAACCGCCCCATCTCCGCCACTGATTCAAGATTTGGGGCTGTAGCATATTTGGGCCAAACTCTATTGGTTGATCGACGAAAAAATGCTGTCTTCGCGGCTTATTTGACATGTTTTAATAAAGAGAATTACACTTTAAATAATCCTCAGTACGGCGTATGTATGGACTGATCGGGTGAAGGGAAATGTGAACCGCAGTGCATCACTTTACTGGGATGCAGCATTTTAATCCAGAAAAAAACAAATGAAAATCCACGACAATTTAATCTGAAATCCCGGAATCGATGCATCGACGTATCGTCCGGCTCTAACGTGATCAAATCCATCTTCTCTGTCTCACACTTTACACGGCAGCTGCTTGGCTACGTCAATCATTACCCTTTTATAAATCACCAAGGACACCAACACAAAGTATTTTTATTTTATTTCTTAGGAGCCTTTACACAAAGTCATTTATTTTTCTTTTCATGAAGACAAAAAGGTGGCAAAAAGGAAAAATGCCTGTGTGTTATCAAAATGTGCCATTTTATTATAACACTATATTCTTTCAAGACAATTGAAATTACCTTTTTATTTTCTGTAGCATGTAATGTGTTAATATACTAGTAAATAAAGTCAAACCGATGACGAATGATTTGTTAAATGTATGGACTGTTTTTTTTTTTGGTAAAATGTTTGAATGTTTTAACTGAGCAAAACAAACCCTTCATTCATGCTGCACAGTTGCCTAGCTACAGAAATATTGCCATTCATATTACCGGGGTTATTTTTAGTAACACCACACGTGTAGCTATAGTGTCAATGTGCAGGAGGAATAAAGCAAACCACTGTGTTATAAGCCTTCTGACCACCAACATGAAACACGCTATTTCAACACATTTCATCAAACTATTTAAAACACTCAAGGCAAATTACTACCGAGTTTAAATGTACATCACGCAGCTAAATACATTTGAATGGACAATTAATAACCTTGATTTTATCTTCTTCACTCAACTGTTAGTGGGAAGTGTTTTTTGTCACGATCCAAACGTGTTGAATGAAACAATCATCGACTAAAAAGGCGTCCGTGCAGTACGTTTACGTATCGTTATATATCTGGAATAACCCCATCGCTGTATATGAGAACATGGTTGACGGTGGTTACACGCGTCCACCATCATTATGGGGAAATCACCTCCACGACAAAGCGAAGCGGGGAGGCGGAGGAGGAGGCATCGGCGCTGCTGGAGATTCATGTGCGTGTGTGCAGCGCTCCGATGAGACCGGCCGCCATCTTTACTCCCATCAACTGCACATCGCTGCCGGTGGGGCGGAACTCGCATCATCCACCCAGTTGATTTCTAGGAACCTGGCGCACCACCGTGCTCTCTCACCAAAGAATTAGCCCCCCTTTTCGACCCGTTCGCTACCCCCCCGGCTGCACCTCGAACACACGATGGGAGAGCGAGAGGACCTCGTTTACCAGGCGAAGCTGGCCGAGCAGGCAGAGCGATACGACGGTAAGGCGCGCTCCTGTTTTCGGGGCTGTGCTGGCGGGGGGGACATGTTCGCCGCAGGGATTATTTTTTTAAAGCTAACGTTAGCTCACGTTAACGGAGCGGCGCTCAGCTAGTTAGCCGGGGCTAGCTAAGGGGGTGGGGGGAGGTCTAGTTGCTACGGCCGACGTGTGTCAGCTAACGACACATTGACATGGCAGTTGGTCTTTATTTATGGGGGGGTGGGGGAGGAGGCTAGGGTGACATTAAAACTCCCAAATGCCATTAAAACATCAGTTTTATTTAGAGGGAAAAAAAATGTACGGATGGTGGCTAACGTTAGCGCAGGGGGCCATAACAAAATGGCGGATTACTGGAACGTGAACTGTCAGGAGTCGCCTCCCCTGCACCACGCTAGCGGCAGAGCTTAATGTCTGCGCTGCGGGTCCGGAGGCTGCTGAAACGCCCCGTATCATGCCACAGCTCGGCGGTGTGTGTGTGTGTGTGTGTGTGTGTGTGTGTGTGTGTGTGTGTGTGTGTGTGTGTGTAACCTCGTTTTAGCTCAATGCTAGCCAACTCCAACATGTGAACGTTAGCCTGCTGAATGGCAAGGTTAGGTTAGCTGCGCGTTAGCGGTGAGTGGGAGGGCAGCTGTTCGTTTAAAGTGGGGTGCGCCTCCTCCCTTTACGGAATCGATTGGTGAAAACGACGACACACCGCGCCCCCCCCCCCCGCTCCGGTACGCTCCTGTCATACCATTACGGGCCTCGCCGAGGCTGTTTTTAGACGGGGCCGCCGGTGCCACTGGTGAACGCGTTGCCCGGTAACGTGGAGTGAATGTGCCGTGACTCACTCCCGGGGATTTGGGGGGTATTTACAGAGTGAATTACGGGGCTCCCGGCTGACCGGTCACCTCGCTGGAATCCTTTTTTGTTGTTTTTTTGTTTTGTTCTAATACGTCATCAAACGTTAACCTTTCGTGGCGGAAGACGGTACAGCGCTTCATAGACCCCCCCCTTCTGTCTGTTAGCTGTTTATCCACTAACGTGCACGTTTTAGGATTCTACATTATAATCCCCGCCATGAAATCATTGACACATTTTAACCCGAGTGGTACAGCAGCTCCCATGTGTGCAAAACACTCTTAATATCCCCTTTTTTACTTCTTAGAATAAATAAATCTTCTATTTTCAAGAGCATTTTCCTTCAATGAAACTGCCCTTCTGAGTAGATGAAACTACCACAGAGAATAACGGCTGACATCCGTGTTTCCTCACACCACAACTGCTCATTAGCTCTGTACAAAATGTTAAATATGCACATAGATTAGAACGAGATGTAGTGGAGATTTTGGGTACCAATATTGTCCCCCAAATACCAGCTGTGTCATACTTAATTTGACATTAATCAATAATACAAACAAGACAATATAAGTTGTCCTTTCAATTCTGACACATGAAGTTGTTCATTGACCTGTGCGTTTAAAACAAAACAAGCTAAAGGTGTTTCGATTATTTTTAATATCTTTCTTATATTGATACAAAAATTACTTTAATACTGCATTTAATCATTCGTTGTCTAAAATGAGCTTCAAGAAGTTCACAGTTTTACTCGTCAGCATGATTAACCATCGCCTGGTACTCACTTCCACTGAAGAATAATGTAACCTCTGCGCGTTAGCTGCCAGCTAGCACAGCGTAGCGTTCTCTTTGAAAAAGCAGGGTGCAAAAGTGTAACAGCAGGTGCTCGGCGGTAGTTTGCACATGAGGCAGGATGTGGGTAATGTGCAGCGAGCGACAGCCTTTGTTGCTCCTTCGTCGCATACGTTACCGTATTATTAATAATGTTGTATTGTTACAGAGATGAGCCTACTTGCAGCATTAGTTAATTGATGCAGGTATTTCATCAATCGGATGCTGCCATTGATCAGTGTACAGATAAATCCTTTGAAGGTTGAGGTTTGCTCAAAGGGGCCACATCGCGTGTGTGTTATTTTGGATTGTTGCCTGTGAATAGATTGATGCTTTGCGCTCCGAAAGTAATCCTCCTCTACATGCAGTCTGAACCCCCTCCCCCCATCATCTCACGGTCACACCTGACTTGCATTTTCTGTAAGCTGTAAATTATTATCTTTTGAGCACAACACGCCTCAGCGCCTTCAGCCCGGCAACAAGGACACAACCCGCAATGCATGCAGGGAAATGAAAGTGTGTAGAAATGGCACAATGTCGGTGGTTGCCATGTGAACCATCTTCTGCCGCGGAGGCTTTGCGTCACAGCGCCGTGGTTCGATTCACGCCACCGGTTGACGTTGAGTGCGTCCTGAAGATACTGTGAATAACGTATCCAAGTGTGTCTCCCCCCACAGAGATGGTGGTGTCTATGAAGAACGTGGCGGGCATGGACGTGGAGCTCACAGTGGAGGAGAGGAACCTACTATCAGTGGCCTACAAGAACGTGATCGGCGCTCGGAGAGCCTCCTGGAGGATAATCAGCAGCATCGAGCAGAGGGAGGAGAGCAAGGGCGCCGAGGAGAAGCTGAAGATGATCCGGGAGTACAGGCAAACGGTAAAGGGCTGCGCCAGGCCGCAGGAGGTCACTTTACATCCTGGAGCTGCAACACTATCAGGAAACATGTTGGACATGCAAGGAATTTGGTGCATAACATCAGACAGTAAGACAAGTTGAAGTTATAAAATATAAGGCAACGGGCTGGGTGGGGTTATAGAATAAACAATAAAAAAAAAAGAATACGAAGGAATTTAAATTAAAAATAAAGTGCATGTGCACAAGCGTAGTATTTGTATTTAGACGGCCTCCATTTGGTGAACTTTAGTGGATTCCCCCTCGTCCCAAATACTTTTTTTGTCATTTCACAGCATCCCACATTTTCTATGAGGTGCGATCACTGACTCGTGTTAATAATCCACACTACGAGCAGCTACTGGCCGGGCTGCATGGAGTCATCGCTGGCAGGTCCTCCCCTCGCTCTCGCTTTTATGAAGAGAAATAGGAGCTGGCGGTTCGTCGGGGAGGGGCCGCAGTGTGTCAGAGGCTGCTGGGCTGCAGTCGATGACCTAATGGGATTCAGAGCCGGGTGATCCTGCTCCTGCACCTTCATTTCTCCTTTTGTTCTCCACTCCCCCGGGGGACGGGGAGGTGTGTGTGTGTGTGTTGTGTGTGTGTGTGTGTGGTGGGGGGGGGGGGGGGGACTATTCACCCGAACCCTTCTGGGCTGCATCTGTTGTTAAATTCCTCCATTTTGAAAACAAGGGGAAAAAAAAGGGTCACAAAAGCCAAGTTAGTCAGGTTGCTGCCATCGTCACGGCGACCACTGAGGTCAGTCCACCCTGGTTGCCTGCTTCACTGGAAGTCCCCCACACGGAGAGTGTTGCAGCCCCAGGATGCGTCACCTCGGCCCGCAACCAGCAAACCTGCAGAGTCCAGATAGACGCGCTTCATTGTGACACTGTTGGGAGCCACTGCATAAGTGGTTCCCAACATAAGTAGTATTTTTGTACGGAGCAGCAGCAGCGTTTGAGTGGCTGTAACGATGCATCGCGCAGTGCTTCAATAAATGATGATGGATTTGAATTGTTGTCTTGGTTTTGTTTTGGTAGGTGGAGAAGGAGCTGAAGACGATCTGTGGTGACATCCTGGATGCGCTGGACAGACACCTACTCCCCTCTGCCGTCATGGGAGAGTCCAAGGTCTTCTACAACAAAATGTACGTCTCTGGCCTGAAGAGAAATGCATTTCTTTATGGTCTGTTTGACTCGAAATGGACCATAATTCACTAAATGAACCATAGACCATAAACTCATGTTTACAATGTTTACTGAGGGAATAAATCCAGAGAGAAGTAGTCATTTCCTCATAGACGTCTATGGGAGCAGAGGAGTCGCCCCCTGCTGGTCACTATGCAGCTTTAACACGTGAAGCTTTGGCGCCCTTCGGTTGAACCAATCACCTTGTAATTCAATTGTTCCCAACATATTTTTACATTTGTTTTTAAATGTTCTCCCCTTTCCAGGAAGGGTGACTACCACAGGTACCTGGCGGAGTTCGCTACCGGCAACCACAGAAAGGAGGCGGCAGAGAACAGCCTGGTGGCCTACAAAACCGCCACCGACCTCGCCATGTCGGAGCTCCCGCCCACACACCCCATCCGCCTCGGCCTCGCCCTCAACTTCTCCGTCTTCTACTACGAGATCTTAAACTCCCCGGACCGCGCCTGCAGGTCGCTGCCTCTGCTGAACGCGCTGCTCTCTCTCTCTTTCTTTCGTTGGCATGGCAACTTCCAACTGTGATGCAAAGCATTCAGTTATGCTTAATCAACACCTTGACCTTTTGGGTTTTATTGTGTAGGATGTAGGCTTCTTTTTCTTCTTTATGAAACGATGTTCACCGTAATTTAATACTGATTTCTGAAAAAAACTTGATCTCACCCGATGTGCGTTTCCTCAGGTTGGCAAAGGCTGCGTTTGACGACGCCATCGCAGAGCTGGACACACTGAACGAAGACAGCTACAAGGACTCCACGCTCATCATGCAGTTGTTACGTGACAACCTGACACTATGGACTTCAGACATGCAGGGAGAAGGTAGGAGGCCGTCACCGCGGCGACCCAAAGCAAACATACCCCCTCTGAGCTGCCGCGCTCAGGATTCTTGAATGAATCTGGTCTGTGGAGGTCACAGGGGTCCACAGGTAAGCCGGGATTTAAAAAGCCACAGTTGGCACCGGCTTAAGCCCTCAGGGCCCGGGTCACGCTGCTCCCAGTCCGCACGCCCAAATAAGGACTTCTAGAAGTGCCTGCTCCTGATTTTTGAACTTTCATGTCATTTGGTTCAAAACGATAAATAATGCATTTTAAATTCTTACAACTCTGCTTACCAGCCGAACGCGAGACAACAGCAAAGCCTCTGGAACCGCTGACTAAAGCAGCCTCTGCTTCATGGCCTGTTGGACACCTGTCAATCAGCGTGTTGTCCCGCCCTAAAGCATGCCCTGCTTTATAGACGCTTGTAAATGCCTGACCTCTGACCCTTGAGGGTGGTTGAACTTTAGCCATCGTCACTCTGTGAAGTGGTACTTCATTAAATGGGGCTGTGAAACAACGATGTCCTGTAACATTTCACAACAAAAGCCATAACAGAAAAACGTTAGAATGCCCATTTATTTTGAAATGAGAACAGGAAGTCCCAGATATCATATTGTGTCAGCGACACGCAACTGTACTTCTGAGAGACAAGTTTCCACTTTGTCTTCATCCTTTTGTCCCTTTTTTCCTTTTTTAAAGAATAATTCTCCACCCAGTTGAAGTTGTCACACACGTGTGGCTCCGTTTTAGACGCTGATCCCTGCGTGTGCGACGCCCCTCCGTTACTAACGGATGTTTTTATTTTGTGTAGCAGGTGAAGAACCAAACAAAGAGGCACTGCAGGACGTGGAGGACGAGGCCCAGTGAGACTCTGCCTCCAACAGCCAACAACTTGAGACCCGCCCCACCCCCACCCTTCCTCACCATCCTCCTCTTCCTCCGCTCCCCCTTTTTCCTTTCTCCCACCTCTCCAGCTCCGAGAGCCCAGCAGGGCCGAGGAGACAACAAGTTTATTTTTCTCTTCTTTTTTATTTTTATATTAGCCCTTACATCATTCAAGTAAATAGCACTTAATTGAGACAGAAAATACAACGTTAGAAAAGTCAAAGATAAAGAGACCCTGGGTTGTTTTTGTGTTGTTTTTTCGTCCTGGTACAAGCGGTCCTGAACTGTTATCTTTGTCCATTGTTGTATTTTTGTTTGGGTTTTGTTGCTTTTTCCTCTTTTTATCAGTTGCTGGATGTATTGAGAATTTTTTCTTAATGTAATTACAGAAATTAACTTTTATTACTGATAAAGTTGACTATTAATTACGGGAGCTATTTTATCTGTTTTTAGTGAAATGTAATGCAAATCATTATCTTTTTTTTTCTTTTTTTTGGGGAGGGCGGGGGGGCAATTTGGAAAACTACAAGTGCCCTTTTTGTTAACGTAGGTTTTTCGGAGGAAGCTGGCGATGTCCAGGCGGGGCGAAGACGTGCTGGACTTTTCCACCCTAGTGATTCTGTTGTCATGTTTTCGTGGTTGTCCTTGGACTGTACTTTGTGCTGAAATACTGTAACTGTGCACACATGCTGAGCCTCTGGAGTCGCCCTATCGCTAGCTGGTGGTTCTAATTAAACAACTTTTTAAAGTGTCTCGATTCGGCCCGGTACCCTCCAACCCTGTCATGGCAAAGGATCGTCAGTGCTTGCATGAGTTGACACATTTTTCTTTTTCTGCTGCTTCTCCCCTACTTTTCTTTTTCCCTCTTCTGAAGCTCCTCTGAATTGGGGGGGTTTACTTTGTTTTTCGGGTTCCTGTTTCTCCTCTTTGTTTTTGCTTCAGTATGTGTAACTTGGAGCTGATTTGTACTACTGGATATCTGACTGGAGCCGCAGACAGGGAATCTGTATTGTTCTTACTGAAACACAGCATGGAATTAACATTAAACAATCTAAATTAAACGTTACTTAACGAGTTGGGTTGTTATTTGGTTTGTCTAAAGCTTCTGTGTGTCGCCCCCTGTGGACTAAAGATGTATTGTGTCTGCCACTTTTAGAAAAGCTCTCGCTCTGCTGCAGGGTCTCCCAGCCGGACCCTGTCGGTCCTGGTCTTGGTCCTGGTCCCGCAGGGCCTCCCTCCCCTCCAGCGGGTCCAACACTGACTCTCCGTTTGTATGCCAACTAATAACATCTACAGAACCCTCTGAAGGATCCGTGGTGGTTCTGGGCACTAAAACCTTCACACATTCCTTTCAAGAAACGCATATACTGACGATCCAAAACCTGCAGGTGTTTGCTGCTGGAATACCAAATACGCCCCCGAGCGCAATCGCACGTTTATACGTCCTATTTATAGGGTTTGAGAGCGATGCGGCGTTAAAGCCTCGTGGCGCCGCTGTGACTGCGAGCAGCTGCTGAGGCGACATTGAGCACTTCTCTCAGACCAAAGAGTCGATTCAGCACGACGTTCGCTCGTTTTATTTGTCATTCACCCTTCCTTTTTGCTCGCGGCCCCCGGACGACCCCTAACCTCGGCCTCAGGTGAAAGGGGAGGAGCCGGAGGGAAAGTGAGCAGCTAGCAGCCACCAAAATGACCTCCTTTGTGCGCACGGAATGTTTCTATGGCGATTGCTAAAAGTTGCAGCTAATTTGGTACCGACATTTATGGTCCCCAGAGGAAGGATCCCAACAACTGGTGCCAATTTTCCTCTTGTGCCACCATGACGTTTTTTGTGAGTAGAACGTCTCAATGACTTTATTTCGAGCTGAAATATTTCCTCTCACATTCATGGTTCGATGAGGAGGAACCCTAGTGACCCATCTCTCTCCTTTGAAGCACTGAGATGATAGAACATCTCAACAAAGGCCGATTGTAAGATTTACATCTTCACACACTTATGAGAGCAGACGTTGTGGTCGCAGCGCCCTCTGCTGGCCACATCTGAGCACCACTCAGCTGCTGGTGCTCTCAGAGAAGAGGCTCCACCTGGAGATCGATCCTCAGCGTTCAAAACCCATAACCAGAGGATGTGGAGAGGATGATAATGACTTCCTGTTGCTCCCCTCGAGTGAACAAAGAACCATCTGATCTGCAGCTCCATCACCTCCACGTTCCTCTGGCCCGGTCACATGATCGTCCACGTCTACTTTTCTCTCAGTTGATGACGGGAAACCAACACAAAAAGCGCCGCTCTTCATCCAGACGATGCTCTGGGGAGGTTGTTCGCGACCTGGTTGCCGTGGCAACTCCCGCTGCCTCCTCCCCCCGGGCAGGTCTAACGCGAGGCCCCCGGGGGGAGGCGTGTGCGTGTCTGCGTGCGTGTTCTGGTCCTTCGGCTTCCTGTGGAAGTTCGGGTCTCAGAGAGCGACGCTACAAACAATTAATGAAATGCATCATTCTTCCTCCTGAGCAGCAGAGACAGCAGATATATTTAACCCGGCGAGCATTTAAGGAAGCACATGTGAGATCTACTCAGCCCTGGTACGACCGGGTCTCTACGCGCACACGCATACACACGCACACATACACGCACACGCACGCACACGCACGCACACGTACACATACACACACACACACGCACACGCACGCACACGCACACGCACACATACACGCACGCATACACACGCACACATACACACACACACACGCACGCACACACACGCACACGCACGCACACATACACGCACGCACACACACACACGCACACGCACGCACACATACATGCACGCACACACACACGCACACGCACGCACACACACATACACACACGCACACGCACGCACACATACACGCACGCACACGCACGCACGCACGCACGCACACATACACGCACGCACGCACACATACACGCACGCACACACACACACACACGCACACACACATACACACACGCACACGCACGCACGCACACACACACACACAACTGTCAAATCCACTGAACGCTGACCATTTAAATATGTGTTTCAGATCATAAGAGAGAGTCTTTCTCCCACAATGCACCACTGCGTCGTTCTGGGTTGTCTGTTGTGTGTGTTGGTGTGCGTGCGTCTCTCTGGCTGTAGCTGCCTGTGTCGCCTCGTAGTGACTCATCTTCAGTGCTGATGCGCACACACACACATGCACACACACACACGCACACACACACACACAGGAAGCAGCAGAAGTTTGTAACTACTCAGATATTTAAAAAGCACAGGAAGTGAACAGATGTGAGTCCTTGTTGTTGTTTTGTGCGTGTGTGTGCGTGTGTGTGCGTGTGCGTATGTGTGTGTGGATGTCAAGGCCACAGGTTTCCTGTTGATGCCAGGCTGTCGGGAATGCCTCAAGCTGGGGTCAAAGGTGAAAGGATGTGTGCCCCCCCCCTCCCCTTTCTATTCCACTGTTCTTATGAAACTAAGAACCTGAAGCACAATGTGATTCATTTTAATGCTTTCCTGTGCTGTTCGGCCTCCATTGCTGCGAGGTCACGTGATCACACAAGGCCCTTAACGTGCAGGAGTTACTGTACGTGTGTGTGTGTCTGTGTGTGTGTTAGGTGTCTATGAGGCCTTGCTTTCGGGGGGACAGGATGTGTCCCGCCACAACAGCACAGGTCACTTATTTGTTTTCAAGGGTGTGCGAACGCGTGGCTCCTGCTTGTTTATCCTCAGGGTTCCCTCGTGCACCAACACGCACACACACACACACACACACACACACACACACACACATTCACTCTTAATCTACTGGGCGGGTACTGGGAATGTCAGAGGCAGGATGCCATGTCTGGAAACCTTGTTCAGACCAACCTGTGTGTGTGTGTGTGTGTGTGTGTTACAAACTGTCAGTGGAACAAGATACGATAAGACGGTTATTTCTGACCACGGCGACTTAAAGATTGTGAAATAGCTTGACTGATAACAAAAATAGAATTGTATATATATATAAACGCTAATTAAGCATGAAGTAGGCAACCAATGGGTGATGGATAAATGATGATTAATGATTAATGATTGAATAGTTAGTTGAAAGTAATGAATAATGCAGCTTATAAAAGTAACTTAAAATAACATTAATAACAATAACAAATGTTGTTAGTTAAAGTAAAGGGATAAAAAGTTAAGGGTAATTAGAAATGTTTCTTTTTTTATGAACAAAACATAGTACAATTAATGAAAATACAAACCTTTCCTAAACCAAGGCAACTTTGGAACGTTGAATGTGAAAATCAATCAAAGTTTATCTTCAGCTTATCAGATGAACACGTTGGGCTCCACTGACGCAGACTTCCCCTTTTCTGAGATATGAAACACACACACACACACACGCACACACACACACACACACACACACACCATTAAGACAAAAGACACACATCCTCTGCATGTGGCCGCGGCTCCACATCCTCCCTCATGATCCCTCAGCAGGCTGCATCCTCTGCTCGCCTCACTGCGACTCGGCACCCGGCGACAGGTAGCAGCCCGACGGAGACCCGACGGAGACCCGACGGAGACCCGACGGAGACCCGACGGAGACCCGACGGAGACCCGACGGAGACCCGCGGAGCGGGTGAGAGCAGGTGAGAGCTCCCACTCCCTCCGGCCTGCAGGGGACGAGTCCTGTGTCATCTGATGTCTCCTCATGCTGACGGGAGACACTTTTGTCTTTTTCAGGGCGCGTTCTCCTTCGGCCGGAATTAAGGATATTTGTCTCAGTGAGAGAACCAGACGGCACCAAGCCAGTCGGAATCGCTATAAGAAAAAGGAGACAAGGGGAACCAGCGTGCGGGGGAGGGAGGGGGCAGAAGCCTGAGGCGGGGGAGCAGAAGCCTGAGGCGGGAGGGCAGAAGCCTGCGGCGGGGGGGCAGAAGCCTGAGGCGGGGGGGCAGAAGCCTGAGGCGGGGGGGCAGAAGCCTGAGGCGGGGGGGCAGAAGCCTGAGGCGGGAGGGCAGAAGCCTGAGGCGGGGGGGCAGAAGCCTGAGGCGGGGGGGCAGAAAGAGGGAACGATGATGGAATTGAGGATCCAGCTGATCCCGACGGGGGAAATCATCCTTTCTCCGGGGAAGAACGGGGAAAACTACTGCCATGGCTGCAAGGTCAGTTCCCACACACCCGCATGGCGTCGCCTGACAGCTGCTGTTTGTTTCAAAGGATTCTGGGAAATTAAGGACAATCACTTTCGTGGTGTGTTGATTGTGTTGTGGACTGAAGCGGTAGCGTCTCCCACGCCAGCGTCCCCTTGTTCTACGGCAGCGGGATCGCTCTGTCCTGGTCCTGGTTCTCCCGGGCCTCCCTTCTCCTCAAGAGAGGAAGCTCTGCTCCTGGAGGAGGAGGAGGAGGTGACAGCTGAGCTCTCCTCCCTCCGGAGTACCGACTGCAGGTCCAAGCCTGCGGGGGAAGCCGGACCTGGGTCTGTCCGCGGTGGACTGGTCTCTGCTGGACCTGGTTCACCATGACGCCGTTAAGAAGTCCTTTATAGAAATAGAACATGTTTAGAACATGTCTGATGGAGGTCTGTAGAGGATCAGGACCAGACTGAGACCGTTTCTTCAGGACCGTTAAAGGTTCCTCACAGTATTTAAAACACGACAGAACATGTTGTCTCTTATTGAACCTAAAATATCTTCTGTGGATCTGAAGGGAAGTTTCTAACATCTGAGAGCCAAATGTTCATCGTGATTTGGGCTCAAAGGCACAGTTTGGTGGGGGGGGCCGCGATAAAGACCCATCTGATGCACTTCCCTTCATTCCTGAGACACCGATGATGGATGAAGGGAAGTGCATCAGATGGGTCTTTATCGCGGCCCCCCCCACCAAAATGTGTGCCCGAATGAATGAGTGAACAGGGGTCTTTAAGATCCATCATCCCGGGTAGAAGGTACCGTTCGGTACAGTTAACGCTGTCTGACACGGGATCAGGACCTACGCTGAGAGGAATGTGCTGGACACGTCAGTGATGGGGGGGCACGGGGGGGAGGGGGGGCTGCAGGAGCCTGGACGGGAGGAAACAACAGAGACGTTCCAGGACACAGCTTCCTTTTTTTCCCTTCCCACATTCCTGTAAGGTCAAATTCCACTGTGTCTATGTGTGTGAAAGGTGTGTGTGCGTGCATGTGTGCGTGCATGTGTGTGTGCGTGTGTGTGTGTGTGTGTGTGTGTGCGTTGTTTGAGGGCTGAATTGATCACCCCCCCCTCTGGCTGTGAGGCCATATTACAGTGCAGCTGACCGGCTGGCTGAGGTCACCTTCACGTGTTGCGTAACTCTGCAGTGATTTCTCAAGTGTTTCGGACGACTTTTAGTTTCGAGTATCTGTGAGGAACTTTGATCTGGTCCTGAACCCGTCTCCGTTCTAGTCCTGATCCTCTAAGACCCCCATGAGCAAACAAGACCATCTGAGAGAAGACATCCTTTTTCTAGTTTGTCTTAATGACGTCATCGAACGCTACCGAATTGGATTCTGGTTAATCCAGATGATCCACTCTCCAGAGACCAGTCCACCGTGGACGGACCCAGGTCCTCCAGCAGAGACCAGTCCACCGTGGACAGATCCAGGTCCTCCAGCAGAGACCAGTCCACCGTGGACGGACCCAGGTCCTCCAGCAGAGACCAGTCCACCGTGGACAGATCCAGGTCCTCCAGCAGAGACCAGTCCACCGTGGACGGACCCAGGTCCTCCAGCAGAGACCAGTCCACCGTGGACGGACCCAGGTCCTCCAGCAGAGACCAGTCCACCTTGGACGGACCCAGGTCCTCCAACAGAGACCAGTCCACCGTGGACAGAGCCAGGTCCTCCAGCAGAGACCAGTCCACCGTGGACGGACCCAGGTCCTCCAGCAGAGACCAGTCCACCGTGGACGGACTCTGGCGCTCAGACACTACCACTTCAGTCCACAGGGGGCGACAGAATCAACACACGATAAAAGTTCCTTGTAAGAACTTGAAGGTTAAACTATAAATTTGCATTTTATAATGAAATCATGGTGAGTATTTTAAAGCCGGATTATAAATCCTTATATTTATTATTTCTAAAAAAATAACTAAATTAAGAAGGAAAATCAAAAGTAGCCGGTCTATAAAAATTTAAGTGAATCAGTGCTCCCTCATGTTGGGAAATAAAATGTAAAGAAAATATGACTGAGGTTTAAGCTGAATAAACAATATGCTATTAGGACTAGATGTCAAAATCCCTTTATGATCAGCTGGCGCTGATTGGAGATGTCCTCTTGGGTGGGATTGGAGATGTCCTCTTGGGTGGGATTGGATTGGAGGATAATCGCCTGGTGCCTCCAATACGACACGTCAACAAAGTAATAATAGAGATTAAGGAGAATTGTGTTTATGAGTCTAAACGTTTAGCTATCCACAATTACAGTAGATACAAGGTCAGCTGGGTTGCTGAGCACTTCTATAACACATTCCACCATTACAAAGCTAGTGGGAGTGAAATACTGGTCAAACTGGTTATCTGGACTCTGTTGATATATACGTGTTTAAAAAGAAAACCGAAGAGTTGTGTGTTATGGGTCTCCACAAAGTGATGGGGGGAGGTGCAGTATGATGGGGGGAGGTGCATTAGTGATGCACAGAGGTGCAGTATGATGGAGGGAGGTGCAGTATGATGGAGGGAGGTGCAGTATGATGGAGGGAGGTGCAGTATGATGGAGGGAGGTGCAGTATGATGGGGGGAGGTGCAGTATGATGGGGGGAGGTGCAGTATGATGGAGGGAGGTGCAGTATGATGGGGGGAGGTGCATTAGTGATGCACAGAGGTGCAGTATGATGGGGGGAGGTGCAGTATGATGGAGGGAGGTGCAGTACGATGGGGGGAGGTGCATTAGTGATGCACAGAGGTGCAGTATGATGGGGGGAGGTGCAGTATGATGCACAGAGGTGCAGTATGATGGGGGGAGGTGCAGTATGATGGAGGGAGGTGCAGTATGATGGGGGGAGGTGCAGTATGATGGGGGGAGGTGCATTAGTGATGCACAGAGGTGCAGTATGATGGAGGGAGGTGCAGTATGATGGGGGGAGGTGCATTAGTGATGCACAGAGGTGCAGTATGATGGGGGGAGGTGCAGTATGATGGAGGGAGGTGCAGTATGATGGGGGGAGGTGCAGTATGATGGAGGGAGGTGCAGTATGATGGGGGGAGGTGCAGTATGATGGGGGGAGGTGCATTAGTGATGCACAGAGGTGCAGTATGATGGAGGGAGGTGCAGTATGATGGGGGGAGGTGCATTAGTGATGCACAGAGGTGCAGTATGATGGGGGGAGGTGCATTAGTGATGCACAGAGGTGCAGTATGATGGGGGGAGGTGCAGTATGATGGAGGGAGGTGCAGTATGATGGGGGGAGGTGCATTAGTGATGCACAGAGGTGCAGTATGATGGAGGGAGGTGCAGTATGATGGGGGGAGGTGCATTAGTGATGCACAGAGGTGCAGTATGATGGAGGGAGGTGCAGTATGATGGGGGGAGGTGCATTAGTGATGCACAGAGGTGCAGTATGATGGAGGGAGGTGCAGTATGATGGGGGGAGGTGCATTAGTGATGCACAGAGGTGCAGTATGATGGGGGGAGGTGCAGTATGATGGGGGGAGGTGCATTAGTGATGCACAGAGGTGCAGTATGATGGGGGGAGGTGCAGTATGATGGAGGGAGGTGCAGTATGATGGGAGGAGGTGCATTAGTGATGCAGAGAGGTGCAGTATGATGGAGGGAGGTGCAGTATGACGGAGGAGGAGCAGTGTGGAGGTGCAGTGGCAGCCTCAGTGTCAGTAGAGGGTACGATGACTCTTCGAATGTGAAATCACTACCTGAGAGAACAGTCCAGAAGGACCCGACATCCAATAGATGAATTGATCCCAGGCAGCAGCACGTGGTTTTAGCGGCTCTCACCGGAAGTCGAAAGGCCGATGGGTTCTCCTCCTGATGTCATCACGTTTTGTTTTTAATCAGCAGGCGTGTGGCGGACTCGTGAAACGGAGTCTGCATCCTCGAATAGAGTCTTGCTGCGACACGCTGCACGGCAACCGGTTTATTATCCGCTTTATTCAGCCCGCGTCGTGATGTCGCACCCACGTGACATCACCTTTTAAAGTGTTAACACATAATTCCCAGACAAGACGCGCGCGCAGAAATCAATGACGACACAGAAACTGAAACAAAT
>CM037917.1:1402483-1464983 GCA_021346845.1 Apeltes quadracus
GAGTGTCCTCGTCGCGGAGGAGGACGGGTACGGCACAAAAACAAAAAAAAAAAGGGTTTAACTTGCTTGTTCACGTCGTGCGGACAAACACAAAGACAAGGCGGGGGAGCGACCGTTTAAATGCTTTCTGCTGGGAACAGTCACCGGGTGGAGAGGTCACGCTGCCGGGGTGCGGAGCATGCAAGTATCGTTGAGTTGCATTGTGGGAAATGTGGTATCCAGCGGTTTTTTGGCCTTTACTTTTCAAATCTTACACTTTTTGACCCCACCTGACTTTATCAAAAGCACACTTTGATAAACACTGTGCATAACATGTAGTCAACGTGTCTGCCTCATTGTTCCAGCTCGTCCAATTACAACACAAATAACTCTGCAAAGCAGCTCAGGAGAAAAGCTGGTCGTGCGGGTGATTTCTGGGCTTAATGAAACACAGAGTTGCGTTAAGCAACGGGAAAACAAACAAAGAGCACAGTGTTGCGTCGGATAAAAAAAGGGGGTTGCGAGCATAAGAGCATCCGGGGTGGTTCATGTGAAAGACGTTGGTCAAGTTTTGGATCTGAAAGCAAAGTGTTTCACCAACAACAAGAACACGAGTCAGAACGTGAAGAAAGGTCTACAGACCCTTTGGATTCCTTTGACTCTGAAGAGCAACGTAAACGTGCCTCATGTCACTGAGGGAGGACGTAAAAGCTGGTACTTCATCTAACGAAACGCTTAAAGGAGAGTCACTTATTGGACACAAAAGCATCCCCTCCTTAGAGGTCTGAATGGACCATAGTTCACTAAAGGAACATCACGCTGTGTGGAAGAAGACTTGAAACTCGACCTTTGACTTGAGACCATAAACCAAGAAGTCGTCATTTCCTCAGACTTTAAAAGGAAAATAAACTAAATCAAAAACATTCACATGACAAAGTTAAATCAAGCGAGTCCTTACCTCCTCCACTGAAACAGGCAGGACAATTCGGCTGGAGGACACAAAGAAAAGACGTTAGAGCGCAGACATCAGACGTCCTTGATTTAATATATATTATACATGAATGAAACAAGTATTACAAGCAGCATAAAGAATGAAAGATCAAAGCCAGGAGGACACCAAGCAGCAGCGATGACCGGGTGCGTTTGGGCCCCAGTGGCCCCTCAGCTCGACCCGTTATCACAGAAACCGGAGGAAATTACTAATCTGCAATCAAGACTGAGGGCGAACAAACAAACCCCCCCGGGACGACGTGCGGGAAAACCTGCCTGTGTGTTTTATCAGTGTGTTCTCGCACTTTGTCTTGATACCAAAAGCAGATTAATTGCCACCTGTTCGGTCCGGCAGCGCTGAATATTTCATCAGAACAGATCCGAGTGAAAGAGGAGCCGGCGGGGCGAAGGAGACACCGGCGAGGACATGCGCCATCTTCTACTGCCCCGGAGCACCAGGAGGTGTCTCGGTTAACCATTTAATGCACTTTGCACCTCAGTCAGTCAGATGACGGCTTCCTGCTGGGTGACGTTCCAGCGGTGCGTGTATGCGTGTGCGTGTGTGTGTGTGCGCGCGCGTCATCAAACTGCCGGGCTCAGGAGTCACAGCTCCAGCAAATAAGTTGTACATTATTTAGATATTTGAGTCAAAATCGATTAAACGTTTGCAATGCTTAAAAAAAATGGCCAATTAGAAGATGACGTTCATTCAGACGTCAGTCAGGTGACCAACGGAACGCGAACTTCTACATTCGCTGAGCGCTGGAGCGGAACTCTCCACCTGGCCATCCACACCTCAGAAGAAGTGAAACGCGGTGGACTTTCGGACAAACCTCCATTAAAGTCCGATTCAAACACACGTAAGCCGAAATCACCTCCGCTGCGATGAACACACACGTCCTCCTACGAACCGACGGAGATCCTTCACAACGAAACCCCCCGAGACAAAGCGACACACTCACAACTCCTTGATGAGCATGTTGGCGGCAGCGCGGGAGAGAAGAGCCTCTGTGGAGCCGCTCGCAGCGCGTTCATTCACCGCTCGACGCTTTTTTACGCTCCGCCGGCGGTTTCTTCCTGGAAGATGCGGCCGGGGGGCGGGGCTTCGGGAAAGGGGGGCGTGGACAAACCCCACCTTTAGTTTCAGGTAACGCCGACGTCACGTTTTAGTGTTACTATTACGAAGCTGTTGTTGCTACTTTACTAATAGTACCACTGCTGTTATTCTATGACACGTAGCCGAACACAAGATAACAATGGCTGTATTAGCGGGTTAGCTAGTAGCTCAAACATTTACATTCCCTTCGGTGTGGCAGAAAATAATCGCTCTACTTTGTTTGTTTGTGCTTAGTGGGGAGATACCATTTTATGTGACGTAAGACTTTGGCCCCCATGGAAGCCGCACGGTGAACAGGTAAAGGCAATAAACCTGTCGGCGGCGGTTATTGGCCTCGACCGGTTTCTCTCCTCTGAGGATCCAGTCGACCAAGCAGTCACACCTACAAACTCTTCTGGCGTGTCACTGGCCGGGTGGTTACTGGGGGGTCTGACCCCCACGGGGAAAGAGTTCATCGTTTTAATAAAATTAAAAAAAAACACATTTATACAAATGGTTGTGTTTATTTTGCTTTGTATATTTTTATAACATTTCTGGGAGTCCACGGTAGTGGCTATACTGTGGACCAAAAACAAATATACAACGTAAGATCATGAAAATACACATTCCCGTAAACATGAGAAGGACACGAAGGTTGAAAATCAAAGATACAAAAGAAAAAAGGTTTTTCCATCAACGTTAATCAATACATCCATCGATGGGCCAGACCACTGCACCTGAGCGGAGGAGGCCGGGCTTAGGTGAGGCCTTTAAGGTGAAGAAAAGTGTCGACCAGTTTGAGGGAATTCATTTCCTTTTTTCACCCAGCGAGCTGAGGACATCGGCGTCAAGCATCGGAAGATCCGTCATTTTCTACATTAAACCGCAAACGTAAGGCAAAACAATGAACACTGCAGGATTTGTGCTTCTGCTTTTGTACTTGAGTATATATTCTACACACAGCACACACATTGATGTCATTTCTCAAGTGCAAACCATTTATTCACTTTCCCGCCACTTATTTTTTTCCAGAGGAACAACGATCATCGTAAAAACGTGTGACTAAAATCCGTGAAACGGCGTAAATGTTGAATCAATAAAAAGAGAGTTGATAATTCAACGTGTTGGTGAACATCATGACGCCTTTCTATCTGATCAATAAATGCCGTGCTGGCATGGTGAAACAACCCTGGTTAATACAGGGGGAGGGGCTACGTTTCAACCGAGAGACAAGACTCCGCCCCCCCGCCATCCGTGCACATCTAAAGGCAATATAATAAACATGCAAAGCATGAATCTGTTTTTCTCTTAAAGTCTGTGGGGGCTTAAAAAATATAACAGCGCGCTGAATTAAAAAAGAGAAATGTAGTTAACATTCTTCTCATGGCGCCAGCTAGCGACCTTCTCTGCTTACGTCATCTGGAGGGCTAAAGTGCATCGCGTGCATTCATCTCGGCAGGGGGTGCGACGGGAAGGGGGGGGGGGGCATCTTGTCTCTCAGCCCTGATGCGTGACGTTGTATTCGCAGACGGATGAAAGCGATGGATGAGTGGATGGATGGAGGGGGGGGGGGGGGGGGCACTCTGGAAGTGACTCTTTGGAAGTGCCTCTGTGAGTCATTACAGGTGAGCGTTATTAATCTCTCCTGGAGAAGCCGCCGTCTTTAACCGTCTTCGCCGCTTCCATCGCTGAGGAATCAGAGACAAGCGAAGAACCTGAA
Organism: Apeltes quadracus; assembly: GCA_021346845.1. NCBI lineage: Eukaryota > Metazoa > Chordata > Actinopteri > Perciformes > Gasterosteidae > Apeltes > Apeltes quadracus. Next base: position 1,406,269 of record CM037917.1, read on the forward strand.
TTGAGTCTTCGGGCCGAGGAGAAGCTGCGAGTTGTGTGTTTTACGGCGATTTGTCGCAACTTAATGACGCAAATACAAAAAAAAACAACATTTGTGCGATTTAAAACAGCACCTTTTTTTGTGTGTTGTGTCAGTTTAGAAATACAGCAACAGGAGTTGAATACGCGTGTGTGATTGTGTTGCCCGGCAACCTCGCAGAAGCACATATTGCTATCGAGACTCCCCTAAAAGAACCAACGGCGACATGCCTCTGAGGGTAAGAAGAAAGAAAGAGAGCCACAGAAAGGAGCTCGCCAGCAGAAAACAGAAAACAGAGTGTGCGTCTGAGCGTCATCATGTCATCATGCAGGGTTGTGTTATCCTCTCACACTCACACACACGTCCCAGATGCTACACATACTGCTGTCCGGGGATTCGTGCTTTTCGTTTCGTCTCCCCGGACGACATTTGAGTCCTTTGAGTAACTGGAGGTCGTCGTGGTTACCGGTCGTCCTCTATGTTCTGCTTCTTTTTTTTTTTTTTTTAAGTTCATCATCGCAGAGGAATAAGAATGATAGAGAGGGAAGAGAAGATGTGTGTGTGTGTGTGTGTGTGTGTAAAATAGAAATAAAAAGTCTGCCGTTGCTGCTTCCTCCCCCCTCAGTTCGGCGCTGCGTTCGAGGGGAGCGGGAGCTCCGAGCGCCGGTGTGTCACAGTGCGTGGCTGCGAGGAGGGCGAGGCCGCTTGTCACAGTGGCGTGTAGAGTCGTATCCAACAAAATAAACACTGGCAGTAACAATGGCGTGAGTGAAGGTGCCGCCCCCCCATAAACCCTCCCGAGCCCCCCCGCCAGGTCTCAGACGAAGGCCTCGGGCTTGGAGCCGTCGCTGATCTGAGCGTAGATCTTGGGGTCCTCGTCGCGCTCGTCCCGCAGCCGCTGCAGGTGGCGGCTGTGGCACATGAGGTAGAGCGGCAGGCAGAATCCCAGCATGCTCAGCACCAGCAGGCCCACGTTGACCTGCGACGCAACGAGAGAGGGGGGCAGCGGGGGTCAGAGCGGCGCCGCGACACGTCAAAATATGAAAATCAACACGGGCGTCAGCGCAGGCCGCTCACCCAGAGCGGGTCCCCCTCCAGGGGTCCCACCATGGCCATGAAGAGGGGCTGCTGGAGCAGCGCGAACAGGGCGCTGATCAGGGACTGCATCCCCGTCAGGCTGCCGAACTGAGAGGACGGGTACCTGCGAGGGACAAACCAGGTAACATGAAACTGACGAGCCCGTCTTTGTTTTGAACAGGGAGCTCAGAGCGACCTCCCGGTGACCTCGCGGTGTCGTCCCCACTCACACAGCAGCGTAGAGGCCTCCGACCGCCGAGTGGATGAAGCCTCTGACGATCGTGTGCAGGATGAAAGACAGAATCTGAAGAACAGGAGACGAGTAGAGAAAAAATTTATTAATATTCCATGAAGGAAAAGGGGTTAAAATAGTTTCCTCATTTGCGTATGCCAAAAATAGCCAAAAATATTAAATAAATACTCCAATATTTCGAAAAATGAGACGTGACTTTTCAAGTTCAGAGTTCTGTTTCTGTGAACATTTAGCACCCATAATACCCAATCTGCGTACTCAAACATGAAATCATTGAAATAAATAAGACGCAATGCCTCTGCCGTCCAGCAGGGGTCCCTGCAGGACTGAGGGACAGCAGGAGCTGGTCCCGCCCTACCTGGAGCGGCAGGTTCTGCACGATGCAGCTGACCCCGAAGCCGACCAGCAGCAGGTTGGTGAAGACGAAGGCCCGGGTGGCGTTGACGATCTTCTGGATGTGTTTGTCGGGGGGGCGGGGCTGACCCGGCTCCCTGATCGGAGCACAATCAAAGATTAACTGCTGTCCCGTTTTCTCCCCTTCTGGGTGTGTGTATGCGTGTTTTGTCGCTCACCTCTTGGCGCCGTCCTCCTCGCAGTCTTTGAGCTTCCAGTCCATGACGTAGCCAATCACGGGGGAGGTGATCAGGCACAGCAGCTGGAGCACGCCGAAGATGGAGGTGTAGACGCTCACTAAGAGACACGCGACAAGAAGGGTCACCCCTCGCTCATTCCTAACGCCACACAATCCACGTTTCACAAGGAACCTCAAAAACAAAACGAAAGAAGAAACAAGCAAAACAGAAGGTGGTAGGAAGGTGGAGGAGGATCCGAAGTGGGTAGATCTTTGTAAGTTAAAAGCCTTGAGGTCTCTTACCCACGTGCATCTTCTCCACTGCAACGAGAAGCCGGCAAAACCGGTGAGCGACAGAGCAGGAGAGAGAGAGAGAGAGAGACAACAGGCGACAGGGCGGTTTAGCTGAGCGGGAAAGAAGCAGCCGAGAGAGGATTTGTTGGAGAGGACCAGGCGTGTCTGTGGTTAGATGTTCACCACCACATTACCTGTGCTGAGGTCTCCGTCCGACAGCGACTCCAGGATGGTGTTCATGGCCCCCATGTAGAAGATGAGGCGCAGTTGGGTCACGCACATGGTGATGAGGCTCAGCAGGAAGATGGGGCTGAAGATGCTCTTCATGAAGGACTGAGCTGAGGAGGAGGTGAAGAGAGGGCGTTACGGACCAGAGGTCACTGAGGTCAAAGGGCCTGAACATTTTAAAGTATGTATGTAAGCGTTTAACGAATAAGAAAAGGAGAACACGTTGTTCACTAGCAGAAGAAGTCGCGGTGGCGCTCTCCTCCGTCCTCCACTTCCTGAACTCGCGTGATGGAAAGCTACTCTGACGCGCTTCCTGCCCCGGAGAAAGTCTGCGCCGATTCCCCCCCGGCCGGCGGCCCTCGGTTGCCATGGCAACGAGAGGCTGCGGGACCATGCAGTTGATCATTAATGGAAGTCGGGAGTGTAAATAGAAGTGCGGGACGAAGCGGTTGACGGTTGTCAGGCAGACGGGTTTGTTACTCGCTTCCATCTTCATCCAGGGTCTCCTCACCTCGGTGCTGGCGGCCAAAGGTGAGGAGATAAGTTATTATCTTTGTTCTGAATATTTAATTTCAGAGTCAGCGGCACAAAGTTGCAGCTAAAGTAATAGTAACAAACTAGCACACTGGCCAATAAAATCAGGCCTTTTAGCTCTCAAGAGGCCGGAATCGTTCAAAGCTGCAAACAAATCAGTAAGACGAGTTGTGTTGGCATGTTGGGCTGTTGTAGGTAAATAAATTAAATAATACTCAGTTAGAAAGAAGGAATGACAACTAAGTACTGATAATAAAAAATACCGTATTTATGTATCTCTGAAAATGAAACGTAGTGTTTTGTTACGTTGGACGTTTCTGTCGTTATGGTCGAGATTATGTTTTTCTCTCATTAATGTGCACGATAAAATCTGAAAACTTAACCCCTCCCACACCCCCCCCCCCCCCCCTCCCATCCCCTCTCTCAAAATGAGCCGTCGTAAATTGGAGAGGAATGAGAGGGGAGCCGGGTTTGTGTTTGTACTACGGGCCTCTTTAAAGCTCTGGACAGAAGGAACATCTCCAGCTGTTACTCCACACACACACACACACACACACACACACACACACACACACACACACACTTAAACCAGATGACACTTGACCTTACGAACCACAACAATGCATCCCGCAGGGAGGCAAACCAGAGCGCATCACACGGTCCATTTCCTACCAGAGAGGCCGAGACCCCCCCCAGCAGGGGGTCCCTGCCCCTGGGGTCAAAGAGCCAGGAGGGCCCTGAGGAGGGGGGCTTGAGACTCACTCTCCTCCTTGGCCTTGGACTTCTCCTCCAGGTCCACGGTGGAGAGGCACAGCTTGTTGGCGTCCTGCGAGGCCAGGTCCGCCGGCTGCTGCTGCTGCTGCTTCATGGAGTGACCCACGCTGAGGCGGCGCCCCACCGTGGTCACCTGCCGGTAGAACTGCTTCCCGGTGATCTTGTGGTCGAAGCCCAGCCAGCTGAACTTGATCTTCACCCTGGAGGAGCGCGCGGAAGGAGAAGAGGAAGGCATGGCTCGACATTAACAGAGGTTAAAGCTTTTGTGTAAAAAAAAAAAAAAAGTTTTAAAAAGCTAAATGTGGAAATAAATTGGGTTATTATCTGGGCCAATTTTCGGTTAAAATACTATTAAGAACCATCATTATGCTTTATAGTCGCCAGTCCCTCAAAACGTTCCACATAGTCGCGCTCAAGCTAAAGCGAGCTTAACGCTAGCTTAACGCCACCATAAAGCCCATGCTTCATGCTACTCTAGCGTTAGCTTAACGCCGTTACCTCAGCTGTTAGCAGCAGTTCTGTTTAGCTAAAAACAAACAGAGCAAAACGTATGAAACTAAACTAAATCAAAGTTATTGATTTACTTTTTGCTACTTAATGATTCCCACGTCTCAGACCTTACTTCAACGCTAAGCTAACAGCTACCAACTGAGCATTAATCATTATTATTATTATTAATGCCCAAGAAAATATTTAATAAAAATGTAATTGTTTTCTTATCATGTGTGTTTTTGTTAAAATAATAACAACCATATATGACTACTGGAAATGAAAAGGAAAATGTCTTTTTCTCTTTTTACATTTAACATTGTGGACAAGAAGACTGGAAAAACGATCAAATGTAAGAAGAAGGAGCTTTTCTCAGCTCAGGAAGAGAATAAAAGGAAACAAAGGATCCAGATAATTGAGAGCAAAGCCAGTTGATCTTCGGGGTTTAGAGTCTTTCCCATCTTCAGGCCTGAGAGAATCCAACGGCTGCTTCCTGCAGATGCTGGAGGCTACAGGAACGTGTTTCTGCGTGTGTGTGTGTGTGCGTGTGTCTGTGTGTGCGAGTCTTCGTCTTACGTGTAGTCCATGTCCTCTGGACCAGGGAAGGGCTCCAGAGGCCAATTGACGAAGCAGTTGAAGAAGACGAGGCAGGCACAGGAGGCCCAGACCAGCAGGATGATGATGAAGGTGGCGCCAAGGTCGTAGATCACCTACCGAAAAAAGGTTCCACGGGGTCAACTGACGAGCACCGGAGCGAGCGATTATTTTTGGGGGGGAATAGAATCGTGTGATGCCGTTTTTTTTTTTTCAGCGTGGATCAACCGTTACCTTTATGCCGGGGAAGGTGACCGCCGAGGAAGCGTAGGACCCGATCATCAGAGCGATGAAGGTCGACCTGAGGTCTCCGAACATGTTGGGGAGCTGTGGAGAAAGAACAGGTACCAATGAGCCTTTTTACTCATTTAGCGACTGAATAAACCTTTGCTCGCCTTGGTGCACACTTTGGCCTTCATGACCCCACTTCAGCTCCTTATGGCTAAGAATAGAATAGAAGAAAAAAAAAAAGCAGAAAGGTCATTTTCTCATAGACCTCTATGGGACCAGGGAGTGATGGTCCCTGGCGAGAACGCAGCCCTGACGTGTGAAGCGTCCTACAGGAGGACACCGTGAACAGGACAACTGAATCCACTAAAACCCACGAGCCTGACTCAATGTCAAAAGAAGTCGTGGCAAATTGCAGACGCCCACGTGCTTCACGGTGTTGACTTTTGGCTCGCGGCCTCAGAGAACACTCTGTACCGTCGGAGGAACGCCGGCCCTCTCCAACTGTGCCGGCTTGTTAGGCAGCTGGCTGAACCCTCTCACCCCCACGCGGATGTCACTCCTGGGGTTAATTGGACCAAAGGTGAGCTGAGGACAAAGAATTCCTACGTCATGCGAAATAACAAGGGCCTCCACTTTCCTTTGCCCGTGGCAGTGCTGAACTGGAAGAGTCCAGTTATGACACTCAACGGGGGGGGTGGGGAGGGGGGTGTTGACTTCCTCACGGGTGAGATGGCTGACCTTTGGGCCCCATTGAGGAGAGAGGCCCCCGATGTGGTGGCATCGAGGCCTTTGATGTGCGGAGTCATCAGGTTCACTTCCTCGTTCCCCAGACTGCGGCGGCGGTTCTCATGTCCGCTCTCTCGCAATATACGCTTCAATAGTGGGGGGGGGGAGTACAAGGAAGTGGCGTGCTGCGGACCAAAGGGACAATTCATGGTCGCCAAGAGAGAGCGGCAGGGAAACAGCGCAATCGCAATAGCTCACGGATAAAAAGCTCCACTGATATGTATTTGGGGATTAAACAGGGACAGCCGATGGGTGTTTTTTTAATGCTTCGATAGCAAGAGGCCCTTAAAATCGAGGGTAAATATTTTGCAAATATATTCAACCGTTGAATCATGCATTCTTGGCTTCTGGCTTTAAGAGGCTCGTGCAAAGGCAATAAAGTAGTCCATGTGTCACAGTTCAGCTACACAAACTCCTCACCCTGAGTCACTGCCACCTCGTCAGCCTACCGGCCTTCACCTGCTCACACACCTGATCGCTGATCAAATCCCTATTGAGTCCCCTGCCTCAGAACAGTCGCGGCTTAAGGGACTTGACTCAGCAACTTGTAGAAGTAGGGAAGTTACAGTAATGGTAATGTAGCTCTAGGTTGTGTAATGCAATGCTAATCCTACTAGCTCAAACGATCAATTTCTCAATTAGATATTCAATGCACGACAACATAGATTTCACAATACTTGGTAGAACTAAAGTTAAAAAACAATCAAAACCAAAATGTGTGCAGAACTAAAGGAATGGTACAAATAAAACGAGTCGCTCCCTGAATCCTGTGGTGCTTCTCACACTAACCCTCCCAGGTTGGTCGACCCGCTCTGGGAACAGATTCGTTGGGAAACGCCGCTGTTGACACTGTGGATAAAGTCTGCAAGCGTCCCGCTTGACTCAGAGAAACGACATCCTCAAAGCTGACGGAGCAGCGAGACTCAAGCATCCTGTTTGCGCCTCGTGACGCTGAGGGTTACGCCACTGTGGGAGTTTCTCTGGGTCACAGAGGTTGACCCACAGTCAGCTTTGCCCTTCCCCCCCAAAAACAATTTAAACAAGTCACGGAGCCGTTTGGTGCCAGAATTGCCAGAGAAGTAGTGGCGTAATGAGGTGCAGCGCCGAAGTGACCGATCGCAGTGTTGTTGTGTGCACAGTTGATAAAACGTCAGTCAAGGACAAATAGTCCGCTGTGGCATCAGCAGACGCGCAACAACAGACCGTCTGCACAGCCGCTGTGCACAGGAGGAAGATAAGAGACGCCAGAGACGGCAGAGACGCCCCCACCAGGAAATAAAGTACACCCATTCGACCCTGTGCATGATGCAGTGGTCCAACGAGACCCGCCGGCTCTCTGTTGGTCACAAATCCCATTAAAGAAGTAGCTGAAGTAGCTTTGGGCTAAATGCTAACAGCGGCATGCTAACGCGGTCTGAATGGCGTCGGCTGTGGTTGGTTAAGTCAAGACCAAGTCAACAATTCCGAGTCCGGCCGGCTCACAGTTCGAGGCTAACCGTCTCATGTTAGCATACGTTAGCTTATGGCACACACACACGAGTCAGCTCGTTTGTCTACAGTGGAGCCTGCCTTTGAAACAGTAGCATCCAGCATATGTTGTGTTACTGCCTCTTCTGTTGGCTCTAATCACAGTGTACTCATGCAGACATGATGCTCACAGATGGGCCCATGTTTGGACAGCGTCCGCTTCAGCTTCAGAGCAGTCACCTGGAGGAACGAGACCAGCGAGCTGCAGGCGGACAGACCGAACGTGTGTGAGTCTGTGTGTTTGAATAGTATCCTGGAAACTCGGTATTTAACGCAAAACTATTGAAACTGACTTTTAAGTCAGAGGTGCAACCTTTCCGTCCCTCCTGCGCGTGTTGTGCGTTGCTGAGTGTTGAAAACGGAAGTGGAAATGACCGAGAGGCCGTTGCAGAGAGAGAAAACCCGCTGAGTGTGAGGCGGCCGAGTGGCAGGGGGAGAAAGAGGAAACTGGACGGAGGCCTTTGGGAGGAAAGAACACAAATGAAGAAGGAAGAGGGGCTTTTTTTTTGGTTTTTGCTGCAGCAAGTGGAATATTTAGCTGCCGGGACCATTGAGAACCAGAGGACTCGAACAGCTGACGAGTACCAGGCTGCAGGCTATCGCTCAAATCTCACACTACTTGAACTTTGGCATCCTCCCCCCCCCCCTCCGTTTCAACAGAAAACATACTGTACTTTCTCCGTCTCCAGGGCGACAACAACAACAACAACAAAGGCGCTGTGGCTTCACTGAGCTCAATGTGCATAAATAAAACATCTCTACACGTTACAGATGGAAAGCAGAGGAGGTCCAACATGTGCCCGAAGAGACGAGGACAAGAGGAGGGGCTTCGTGTGCGCACGTGGGCGTGTAGATGTGTGTGGTTTAGCAAGGAAGTAACATGATGCTGTTTACAGAACGAGAGGTTACAAAGAGGGAATCAAACACCTCCTCTTCCTCCTCTCCTCTTCCTCCACAGTTTGCCTCGCTGAGTGTGCGTCCACGGGGGAAAATGAGGCAAAGCAGAGGAGAGATACGAAGGAGAAGGAGTCAAACTGTGCTCTAAGTGCTCATTAGAGGCAGCAGGAAAGGAAGCACGGAGGAGGAGGAGGAGGAAGATGAGGGGGGGGGGGCTTTTTTTTTTCTTCTATTCTATTCTTAGCCATAAGGAGCTGAAGTGGGGTCATAATGGATTTATGGAAAACGCACAAAAGAAACCTTTCAAAAGGTTTCACACAGCTTTGGATGAAGTACACTTGAATGAGTCACATTAACTTGCATTTATTTTCTTTTGAATAACCTCAACTTTAAATGTCATCCATCCATATACAGACACACCTACACACCGACAGGTAAACACCAACACACACACACACACACACACAGGACGGCAGCATGCACGCAAGACAGTGATGACACGCGTGTGCGCACGTCCAGCCTCGCAGAGCGGGAGAGTTCGTTGGGTGGAGGGACGCGACCTCGATGTGTGTGTGTGTGTGTCTGAAAAACACACTTCCTGTTTGTGTCCCCTCTCTCTCTTTATGTTTTGTACGATGCAGCAGATGTTTTCATGCATTGAATCATAGAAACAGATTATCAACCCCTCTATCGTGCTTAACAAGCTAGAAAGAAACACACGCACGCACACACACACACACACTATGATTCCATGTGTCATGGTGGTTGAAATAGTAATGAGAAGAGGTCTTTTTTCGGCTCACAGCAGAGAAAATCAAATGACTAACGCAGTGTGTCTCTCTCGCTCCATGCATCCGTCTCCTCCGTCCGTCTTTTTAAGTGTCCCCTCTTTGTCTTTCCGGCCGACCTTTCACCCCCCCCCCCCCCGTCCCGGTGTTTTACTATTCTTTCTGGCATTTTAATACACAGTCGCACACTTAAGACACTTGGCTCGCTAACCAGGCCAAGAGGTTGGTAACCTATTGAGACGCTTTCATCCTCCATTTTGTTCTCTCCGTGTTGTGACGTCAGCGACGCTTTAATACTCACAGTCAGAGAGGTGAAGGTCATGCACATGCCTCCGAACCCGTTCATGGCCAAAGCGAAGAAGATCAGGATGGACAGATCTGAAGGAGAAAGAGCAGATCAGGGAGCAGATCAGGGAGCCGCTCACGCCGCGGCCTGTCCGGATGACATCATACGTACTGTTGGGGTCGTTGGCGGCGTAGGCGATGAGGAGGCAGGAGAGACCGAAGCAGGCACTGGGAGGGACACGCGGCGACTCATTGAGAAACGGACTCTGATTCACTGGCGATAAAGAAAAGGAAAGGACGGACTGGTTCCTCTCACCTGCCCAGAAGGCGCAGCTTGCGCGGGCCGTACTTGTCCATGACGATGCCCATGGGCAGCGTGATGGCCGACAGCAGGAAGGAGCCCACGGTGAAGGCCAGGTTCAGCATCTCGTCCTGGTCCTTGCAGATGGGCCACCCGTTCATCTCCAGGTACTCCTCCGGGTCGGGCGGCGCCGAGGTGGAGGCGTCGGAGACGTTGAGGCCGGAGCTGTTCCCTGGAAGAGTTTGTTCGTACCTCGTTACCTCGCGGCTCGGAGAGGGTCGTACGTTCATAGTGATGCCTGGTGACCATCAGCGTGTTGTCATGGTCAGCATGCAACGAGACCCGGGATGCTTCACGACACACGACGCACAAATGAATGTCCAACTTCTGGCGCTGAGCCAGCAAACGCCGGCGTGACAACGTTAAAGCTTCACGAAGAACCATCCAATAATAGGACCTGCAGGTTCCTGTGGGATCATAATGAAATCCCCCCCTCCCTCCTGAGAGCGAGGGGGGGAGGAGCAAACCGACCGGAGGGAAAACAACACGACACAATGAGTCAAAGGCGCCCAGTTACGGTCACAACCGACCCCCCCCGCCCCCCCCCCCCCCCCCCCGAATCTCTGGGAAACACAGTCAACTGAGTTCATGGAGTCTATTTCCGTCCATCTGCTCCATTCGACTCGCTGCCTCCGGTATCAACCGACTCTGAGGGAGCGGTGACGACCTGTGGCCTCCTTTTAAAGGTCACTCAGCTCCTGCAGGCCTCTTCATGTCATCAATCCATCCAACCGCAGCGGAGATGTTTCAGGGGACGGACGAGTATCTGCTCCTCGTCTCCCCCGGCTGCTCGCTGCTGACGAAGCAAACTGCTGCAGAGAAAACCCCGATCGATGAGGGGGAGCGCCGGGCCGCACGCGGATCCACTCAGACGACAAAGAACGCTGTGTTCACATGAACGCACACCTGTCTCTTTACCGCAGTGGCACAAACGCACGCACACACACACACACACACGTGTGGTTCAACCGAATGCAGGAGAGCCCGAGTTTCACTGACGGGCCACAAAAAGCCACAGCGATGGGAACAGAAACTCTTCTCAGAGATGAACGGTGTGGAGATTTATTCTTGTTCACCGTTTACAGGATTTGAGTCCAGAGATGAACGATGGGACCGAAGGCTGCTGGGTTTGGTTGCTGGGTGAGAACCCGGCTGAGAGGACCAGGGACCCCAGCACGCACTGAGCACCGCACGCATTGTTAAGTCGCCTAAAGCTGTCGTCAGGATTCTGAGTCGCTACTTTTGTTCTTCTTCTGTCAGCCAAAGTCACAAATCAGGTGGAAATTAGATTTTAGGAGGCGGTTTCCCTCCTCGTGTTTCTCTCCTATCGGCAGAGAAAACACAGGCAGGAAGACATGAAGTTCAGGATGTAACTTTTAAAATTGTTCTTTCTTCCCCGACGTCTCCACTCGTTTGAACAGGTTGACCGCAGCCTTATAAACATGCACAAAAACACCTTTTTGTCCTGAATCCAGACACAAAAAAGGAAATGCTGATTCGGCATAACTCAGCAGGTCAGTGTGGAAGAAGCTGAGTCACGGCGAGAGCCCCCTGAACCTAATCCAAGGGGATGAACCGGGATTATCAGCTCTGAACGGGAGGAAGCGACACTGCGTGTTTCGTGTGCGGTAACGTTTCATCGCTCTGTGTCGCCGTGGCTTTTATATGAAAATGAGTGTCGGACAAATCCGAAATATGCGTTTGTGGTGCTTTTGGTGCTTGTTGTTCCGGCTTGACTCCAAAACAAGAGGATCAATGACAATCTTTTGTAGGGTTTTTTTTAAGATGGAAAACCGCTACAAAAACGTCCTTGTGTACAATTGTTGGCGCTTCCTTAAATGTCCATAACTCCACCACACCGTCTCCGCCAGAACGTAAAACCCAGAGCGTCACAATCAGCCTTCTGGATACTCGTGTAAAGTCGTCCTGTTAAAAAGCCCCAGACGAGGCCAAGAGGCGCTACATGTAGCTTCTGTGCTTCTGTGTTATTACATACAATAACGCTCCATCCAAGTTCCTCCCACATGGCAACACAATGCTTGATGGCCAGGGCCGGCCCAAGGCATAAGCGAACTAAGCGGCTGCTTGGGGCCCCCTGCCCAGGGGGCCCCAAGCAGCCGCTTAGTTCGCTTATGCTGCAAGCAGCCGTAGTTTTGTATTATAACCTCACTGTATTCGTTTATAATGAGTGAGGGTAGGTGCGACTAGAGAGGGGCGAGACCTCTGGAGCTCCGTTAGCTGCTGCTAGCACACCCAGCCTACAGTTGCATTGTGGGAAATGTGGGTGGCCGGTTGACATGTCAGCGGGGAAGGCGACTCACTCGGGCCCTCGCACAGGTACGAGTAGAAGCCCTCGGACTTCAGCATGATGAGCAGCGAGCCCCAGCCCAGCAGCACGGCGGAGAAGAGCAGGTTCTCGATGACCGCCGTCACCGCCATCCACCAGCGGCGGGAGAAGGCCGTGGCCAGTGTGGGCGCCATGTCGGCTGTGGGAGGAGGCGGCCCGTCACTGGTCCTCCTGGAGCCTGCAACACGAGACGGGAGGGTCAAATGTTCAGAATGATGGCAAATATCTTTATAATTCACCCCTTTATATATATAAACAAATGGCTTGTATTGGAAACAATGAACGTGTGAATAGACGTATGTTGTTGTTCATTGTTCCTTATTACAACACACACATAACACACGCGTCGTAATAAAGTGTTTTGGACGGATGTCTCAGCCTGAATCATAAACATGGCTTTGTTCTTGTCCGTTGATGATGAGGAGGAGGAGGAGGAGGATGAGGAGGATGTTGGAGGTCTTGATGAACAAGAAGAAAAACAGCTCTAGCCTTTAACTTGCATAAGCAACCCCTCCTTTGAGTCTATTTGTTTAATCCCGCCCCTGTGCGCATCTGATTGGCTCGAGGGATTGTCAGCTCTCCTCCTACTGGCTGCCAGGGACATTGGTCGTGCAGCAGCTACACGTGAGCTAATGTTGCGTTCATGTCCTGTGGGGTTAAGTAGTCTCAGGGCTTCATTGGCAAAAAAAATAGTGCATTAGCTGGACTTTAAAACAAACGATTTAAAATTAAGTGTTTTAAGGGGTTAGGTCACAATTGTCAACGCTTCACCCCGCACACACACACGCAAACGTTTCGCTCTTAAGAGCTAATCTGTCGAGTGCAAACGAAAAAGAGCCGAATTGGTCCAGAACAAAGTGTCCTAAGTGAAATGTCCGACAGCCCGTGAACGCATCGCGAGCCCTCAGCCGGTTCGAACCAGCGCGGCGCGAGAATAGCGATAAAACGGCAGCACATGAATAACACAGTATAACAATTAAGGACCAACACGTGTGTCACAGTGCAAAGTAACATGGCGTCTGACTGCATAGAATACATGTAACTGATGACAAATGGCTCCACGTCACAAAGACACACGACCTGGTTCTAAAACACAAACGAGTCGCAGGTGGTTTTGTTCGCATGTCCGTGTGTTTATTTAAAGGTAATAACAGTTGAATAAATCAGTAATGCGGTGATGTTGGTGTATTGAGCCGAAGTTGATCCCCATCACTTCATCGAAAACGAACACGTGACATCGAGCACCGCACCGGGACGGTTCCTGTGATCCGGGATCGACGCGATTTAACGGTGAATGAGGAGCGGCGGCGGAACTGGTCGCAACTAGACTGAAACCATCCGCAACCGCCCCTCCTCCCACCTCCCACCTCCCCAGCCCGAATCTGCATCCCAGGATGGAGGTGAAGCCAGCGAGCACACGACATCACGCTTCCAGTTACTCTTTCAGAATAAAAGTACAACGAGAAAGCAACCGCGGTTTTAGCAGACTGCTGTTCTGTGCCTTTTATTCTGAAGACATTGTCTGCACCGTCCCGGAAGTAGACGCGTTGCTTCTCTGCGGCTTGACGCAGGAGTCGCTCAGCTGTTCAGCATCAACAACAGAATTGGGAAATCACCGTCGTTGATGCTTTGAGACAAAGACAGTTCACGCAGAACCCAAAACACGGCAACAGAAAACCAGGCACGAGCCCCCCCCCCCTGCTCCCTCCCCTCCCGCTTCTGTGACGTCAGAGCCGCTTTGGTTTAGTACACAACTGCTCGCTAAACACAGCCACTTTTCTTAAGCACGGAAAGGTTTTGATGCACCCGCCTACGGAAGCACATACAATCCACCTGTACCCCAGTGGCTGTAACTATTAGCGACCGTGATTGAGCCCGGTAGCAAAGAAATGTGGGGGAAAAGTTATGCGAAGTATCGGGAGCCAGGCGGTTACTTTTCTATACGAGTGTACCCCCCCCCCCCCCCCCCCCCCCCCCCCCCCCCCCCCCCCCCCCCCCCCCCCCCCCCCCCAGTACCAAGTGGGTCAGCTGTACGCGGTAGCCGAGGCCAGCAAGAGCGAGACGGGTGGAGGAGAAGGGGTGGAGGTGGTCGTCAATGAGCCCTATGAGAAAGACGGAGAGAAGGAGGCAGACACCCGCAAGATCTACACCTGAAGAGGTGGCCTGGTTTAAGCTCCTCCCACCAGAGGTGACCCTGTTTAAGCTCCTCCCACCGGGCAGAGAAAAGCACATTTTAAAAACCTTCACCCGTCTCTGTTCTGAGGAGATTAAATGTAAAATATTCAACCTCTTTGTGTCTTTGCTAAACGTTGCATTAAAGTAGTCCTCAAATATGAGATGGGAGTTTCCTGCTGGGGTCGTGTGAACTCTGGTCAATATAAAAAATGACCTTTTTTATAGAGTCAAAAGCAGGATTTTATATTCTTGTGTCCAAAAAAAGACTTCATCACGTATAGCTTTTCTTAAAGAATTTGAAAAAAAATAAAACCAGCGATCTGTTGTTGACAAATAAAGGCTCCATTGTGCAACAATGTTTTAGAAGAAATGCGGTTAAATGGAATCAAGTTGTGACAGTCGGCGAAACATTTTGTGTTTGTACGCTCGCTCACTTCGGGTTTGTGTCTCTGCAGCAAAGTGCCGGACATCCTCGCTAAGCTGGCGCCCAAAGGCTCTCTGGTGGTGGAGGAGGAGGCGTGGAATGCGTATCCGTACTGTAAAACTGGTGAGTCCCAAGACTTCCTCCACGCGGCGCACACACACACACACACACACACGAGCAACAGCTTTTTGTATCTCACTGTATTTTGAATCTGTGTTCTCTCTTCTCCCTCCATCACCGACCCGTTTCTCCTGAATCAGTCATTACAGTAAGTGTATTAACTTTACTGCTTTGTAACACTATACAACTATTAAATGTAGTAATGTAACGTGTTCAATCCTCATCTCGCAGAATGGCTACATGAAGGAAAAGTTCACACTGACCATTGAGACCTGGCACAAGCCGGATATGGGGGAGCAAGAAAACGTAAGTCACATGACCCGTAACATGTGAACACGATATTTCTCTGATCGAACTACATTCATGTTAATAATGTTGTATGAATCGTAGAAATTAGATTGCAGTTGGATCCAAACATTTCCAACAAGAGCGTTGTGAGGTTTAAAAGTAAACCCATAAATCACATTATTTATATTGAAAGTTATTAACATTAAAGAGAGTAGATTTGATAGACTGATAATATTACTCCAATGATCACAATGCTCTGCTGAAACCCTGATTTTTATTTCACGTCTGATATTTGTTTGATCGTTCCTCGCTGCAGGTACACGGACTGGACAAAAGCCAACTGGATAAAAGGACAGTAGTTGACATTGACATTGCTGACAACAGTTGCATAAACCCAAAGGTACGTTGTGTGTGTATATAACATGACTTGGAGGGAGACTCCTTCACGTATAAAACCTGCTTCTTTCATCCGTCCTGCAGGAATACAACAAAGATCACGACCCGACCATCTTTAAGTCACAGAAGACTGGCAGGGGGCCTCTGGGGCCCGACTGGAAGGTACCACTCGCTTCAAATCCAGGAAAATGAAACGGCCTGAGACTTTGTGTCTTCACCTGCTTCTTTGCACCCGTGTGTCTGCAGAAAGAACTCGCCGAGAACCCTGACTGCCCTCGCATGTGCGCCTACAAGCTCGTCACCGTCGAATTCAAGTGGTTTGCGATTCAGGGCACCGTGGAAAACCTGATTCAAAAGGTACGTTTGGCCTTTTTAGGTGTAGAACCTACTGGTGGACCATTAACATGAACACAGATCCATACTGGTGCACTGTGTCCTCACGCCTTCTCTTTCTCAAATCCCACCCGTCTGCAGTTCGAGAGGCGTCTCTTCACCCACTTCCACAGACAGCTGTTCTGCTGGATTGACAAGTGGTTCGACCTGTCGATGGACGACATACGACGCATGGAGGACGACACCAAGAAGGAGCTGGATGAGGTGAGGGGGGCAGTTTTGTTGCATTGCTTCCATGCTGCTATTTTTTGTTTTTTACTTTAAATACTGCTGGTACAAAGCACATACTGCTTCTTTGTAACTGGAATGTGGACGTGGTCGAGTCGCATCTTGAATAGCCTAGTCTCTGGATTGTTTCTTTTGGACACAATGAAAGGAAGTTCTCCCCCTGCTGGTAGTTGGAGAGAATGCAGCTTTAACACAATGTGCCTCGTTTCAACTATTCAAGTAAATGATGATCCATTAGAGTCAAATGGACCAGTAAGGCTGACAGGCTTCAGGGCGGGGCTAGATGTTGACTGACAGCTCGCTCATAGACTCCTACAGCATTTCACTGAGGACGAACTCGAGCAACAGACCTAATGGAATAAACACTGAAGAAATAAAGTGCAAATATTATCCTGAGTACTTGGTGTTTTTGTCAAACAACCAGATTTAAAAGGAAGTGACTTAACAATAACTGTCTTTACATGAGGAAGTTTGTCGCGCTAACAAACATTTGTTGCCTTTGTCTCCTCAGATGAGGGTGAGCGGGGACTGTAAAGGTCTGGTGGCGATTGACGACAGCAACTAATCGGCTCCACCAGGTGAGTGTCACCTTTTCCGCCATCAGTGGGGTTTGTTGGTTTGTTTTAATAAAACGTGTTGTTCTCCTGCAGATCGTCTCCCTGTAAAAAGAGGATTTGAAGTTCCCGCCGTACCTAGGAAACCACCCGACGGGCAAAATCAAGACCGCCACACTGGCGTCCAAATAAAATGTGCTGTCAATTATTGTAAAGCAATTGTGTGTATCAACCTACTACATTTGAACACAACTACAGCAGCTTTTACTTTATTTTTATTGGAGGATTGGGTTCGAGGAATGAGGGCTTCTTGCTTTTTCCCCGTTGGGTACTCCAGCGTTCTGAAATATTAGGTGTGGGCTGTCACTGAGGAAACACTTCCAACTACTGCTATCTCATTTTAATTTCAGTTATTATTTTTTCTTCAATTTTTGTATTGTTCTCAGTAATTTGTTTTTTATTTATTGTTAAAAAAAAAAAGTCTCCTTGCCACAAACGCTACAGTTTCTAGAATCTTTTCACTCTCTCCTTCATTTGTTTTCATGTAAATCACCGCCGCGTGGTGGCAGGAGGCAGCAGAAATGCAGCTAATGTAAAAACTATTACATATGAGACAAGTACTTTTATTCAGGATAATAAAACTGTGGTGTACCTGATGTTAGTGTGGCGATGTTGTCTGCTTCGGGTGGAGGTTTTGAGGTCGGTTGTGGTGTTTAAGAATTTGTTTGGCCTTTACGTTTCTGTAACTCTTGTGTTGAATGAAACCCTGGATTTCAATGTTATGAGTTGTATGATGATGATGGTACAATGCATTTTGCATTTGCGCCATAATGTGGAATATTTGTGCATTCTTCAGGCTTCATAAAAGTTGAGCCAGCAAACACACAATTAATCTGTTGTTCACGTTTGACCTGACTGGGAAAAAAAAGTATTGTTTGATGCACTCAGGTTCTCTTGGATCATAATTGTCGTGCTATCTCTTGATGTTAAAGCATGAAATGTCACCGGGAGAAAATTTAAGCTGTAATGAACTTCATTATGACGTTCATGATGACGTTTTGTAGTCTTGTTACCAGCCTTCTTATAAAACAAAACTTTAAAAAATCGTAAACCTTTTTTTCAGACATTTCGAGGGGATCGATTATACAAAAAAAGTTTGATTTATCTACGTATTTGTTAGGCAATGAATCAATAAAATACAATAAAATTTAGTTTTAGACGATTACGCTAAGATGCATTTTAGTTCCCATCACCACCTATACTTTCCTTCAGAATAAAAGCTGTGGAATAACCGTCATCTTTTGTAATGCACATACTATACGCTATAACTTTAATCACAAAACACTATGTTAAAGAAAGTAAGTTGGCGAAGGCGGCTGGCAGATATTGCGCGATACACGATATATTCTATGAGGAATTCTAAATAGAATTGACTTAATTTCCTACAGGCTTTTATTGTGAAAGCAGATAAACTGTTTTTCGGACAAGGGGCGGGAACATCAACTTCTGTCGAGAGGCTGCTGCCTGTTTACTGTTAACGTTACTGTATGTTTTCCGGTAGTAAACCGTGATATCAACAACGAAACGTTTCACCAAATCAGGTAACGTTAGTATAGTATTATAACTGTTATAACCTCGCCTCACACCAGTTGGTGGCTCGAGTGTTACGGGTCAAATTAAAAACCGTTTGTTCAGATAGCAGTTTGTTTAGCTAATGTTAGCTGTGCATTTTAGCTAACGTTAGCTTTATAACATTTACGTAACTAAACGTTACATGCCAACATTTAGGCATAAAGGGCGTTCTACTGCTTGTTAACTATGTGCGGTTAGCTGTGTGTATTTTTTACTATCTAACGTTGTCATCATGGACCGCTATCTAACGTCAACTAATAATAAAGTTCACTCAACCCAATTGAACATTAGTTCACAGACATCTCCACCCGTTAACATTGTTAGCTTAATAGTGGTGCTTCATTGTTGGATTAATTGGCATTGTTTGTTCATTTTCATACGAGCGACGTCTCCCATCCGTTTGCAGGCGAGGAGATGACGGAGGAGACTGAGGAGCCGAAGGGAGGCAACAAGGAAGTGAGCTTCAGGTGGGACTTTCTTCTAAAGATTAATGTGACGCAGCCTCTGCGACATTTTACATTGTAAGATCATTAGTTGGGTGTTCCTTGATAATGTGGAGGCACACCAGGTTTTTATTCAAACCAGCAATCTTAAATGCGGAAATCATAAATGATTAGGTTTCCCTGCATAAATAAATGATAAATAAAAAAAGATAGTGTGAGCTTGTTTTTATACATTTTCTGTATTTTGTATCAGGCACTATTTTTCCACTTGTCTATCATAGTGACTTATCATATTACAGATTGCGCCGATAATGGAAATTTATTCGCAGATAAGCGTGATGAGCCCAGTGTGTGTGTGTGTGTGTGTGTGTGTAGCTGTTATGGTCATAAAAGTTGTGTCACATGCGATGGAAGTGCTTGTGTGTGCGGTGGCCTACGTGTGGAGGGAGCTGATAACTAGTGGGGGTGAATTCACTCATGCCATGTGCGAGTTGGGCAGAAAACTCCAGACTCTGGTTGCGTTTGCTCCAATTAAAATCAAAATAGTTCAGCCGCTAATGACCACAGCACTCTGGAAGCAGATGAGTGTCTGCGGAGTCGGCCAGCGGCTGACGCGCGGTAGAGGAAGCTTGTCTCAGGTGTGCGATCAGGAGCCCAGTTGTCCGTCTCCTCCGGGGTTGAATGGCCCGTCTACAAGTCCGCCGGCGTCGGGGCCGGTGGATTAGGTTTCCCAACAGAGCGCAACTAATGCAGATTTAATGAGGGGAAAAAGCAGCGATGCATTTTCCCAAAAAGGAAAATAATGATTTTGTTCAGCAGCTTTCTTAACTTATTCAATAGGCTTTATGTTGAGACATGTTACTATGAGATTATGTGTATTGTTCGTGCACAAAAAAGCCCGTCAACAATTCCTGGATCACACCCAGTCCAACTCCACGACCCCCCCTCCCCCCTCCAGTCCTTGAACCGAGACTTCCCTCATTTCAGCGGTTTCATTCTTCACAAACAACTCAACTTTGGACTGCGGCTCATCTGGTTTCTAGTTTCTTTTGCAAGCGAAAGTACTTTGTAGCGATACAATTTTGCCTCCTCGCTGGTTTTTACACTCTGAGACATAATGGATGACATCAGTCAGTTGTTGGCGGCCGCGCGACGCGTCCGCTCCGACAGCGTCCGCTCCGACAGCGTCCGCTCCGACAGCGTCAGCACCGACGCCACGCAGTCGACCCCCAGCAAGCCGATGCTGCGCCATCGGCTCAACCAGCTGATGACGTGCGTGGAAGACTTGGACCCCCGGAACGAGCTGCACGACAAGATACTGAAGACTCTGGACGGGGCCTTCCTCGTCTGCGGGAAGACAGCCAGCAGGCCGAGGAAGAGCAGCTTCAGGTGGAGTTGGTCCTCCTGTGTGCTCTGAAGCCGGAGGGAGGGAAAGGGGGGGTTCTGTCCCTCCTTTCCCTCCCTCTGCTGCTGCAGAGAAGCTGTTCTTTCCTCCAGTGGATCTTTGACCTTTTGGATTCCTGTCAGACACTTTACCGTCGTAGCAGAGCGGGAAACGTTGCGCGTTGTTTGGAAGGAGCAGCGGCCTCGAGGGTCTGAGCTGCTCGTGGTCGTTGCACAGCGCTTCCACTGTAACAGCTCGATTCATTCCAACTGAATGAAGCTCTTTGATCTACTCTCTGAAGTGCAGCTCAGGGTTTTGTCATGTTTATTATATTTGGTTTAGTGTCTCACACAAATGGCTTATTCAGCTCTAAACATCCATGTCCGTCTCTCATTGAAGGAATGTTCATATTGGACTTGAAGTACTTCTGGTTTTAATGCTTCTTGCTCTGCCGAAGGCTCCACATGGTCACATGGAACGTGGCAACAGCTGATCCTCCAGAGGACTTCACGCTGCTTCTCCATCTCAACTCCCCAAAGAGGCCCGACCTCTACGTCATCGGGTAGGTGGTGTTTGGGTTAGTGTTTGGTGTGTGTGCGTGTGAGAAAATGCATGCGCGCGACCAATTAACAAATTAAAACATTCATGAACATTTCCATAATACACCAGCTGAGATGGTTCCTTGTTCAATTTCCAGTAGTAGTTCCCTGAGAATCGCTCACATACAACCAATATAGATCATCATAATATCAAATCGATGGTGAATGGAATGACACTTGCCTATCAAATCAAAATATATATCATCATACACTACAAATCCATTTTTGTCATTAACTTGAATCAGAAATTGTGTCCGTTCCTTTGTCGCAGCCTGCAGGAGGTTTCCTCCCGGCCGCTGAGGTTTGTGTCCGACAGCGTGTTCGATGACCCGTGGAGTAAAAGGCTCATGGACACATTGTCGTCATGGCAATACGTCAAGGTACCAATCCTCTCGGAACCGCCTCAGCAGCTACGTGCTGCCGTCGTTTGTTGAGCTGCACTTCCCGTGTTGTGTGTGTGTGTGTGTGTGTTTCAGTTGTCGTCCGTCAGAATGCAGGGTCTGCTGCTGCTCGTCTTCTCCAAACTGAAGCACGTCCCCTTCATCAGAGACATCCGGACAACCTACACACGCACGGGCGTCTTCGGCTACTGGGTGAGCAACACACTCCCACACAAACACACATGCACGCACACACACACACACTCACTCTTTTACCGTCTCTCAGAAACGGCTCGTGTGTGAACTTCCTGTTTGTCTCCCAGGGCAACAAAGGCGGCGTGTCGGCCCGCCTCTGCTTCTACGGCCACATGCTGTGTTTCCTCAACTGCCACCTGGCGGCTCACATGGACTTCGCCTCGCAGAGAGTGGACGAGCTCGAGTACATCGTGGACGCGCAGACGTTTCACTGCCAAAAGGCCCCGAAGATCGACGACCACCGGTGAGTTAAAAACCTTTGAGAGGGTGAGATGGAATGTTTTTTATTTAACTGTGTACTCGTATTATCTCGGCCCAGTCTGATGTTCTGGTTCGGAGATCTCAACTTCAGAATCCAGGACCACGGGATGCACTTTGTCCGGTCGTGCATCAAGGATCAGAACTACGAGCTCCTGTGGAGCAAAGACCAGGTAACCAATCAGCTGCTCCGCCCACGAGCAACGCCGGAGATCTGTGCCCTGATTGGATGTATGTTCTCAGCTGACCATGAAGAAGGAGAAAGAGCAGATCCTGCAGCAGTTTGAGGAAGGGCCTCTGGACTTCCCCCCCACCTACAAGTTTGACCCACATTCCGACACTTATGACAGCAGGTAACTATAGCAACACAACAATTCCATCATGTGTTGGGACGGGACTCCCCAATCATAATCCTCCTTTATGGAAGGGCCTTGTGAGTTACGGTTGCCTTAATTAAGATTGTTTTATTATTTTGATAAATAACAATAAATATGAAGTGTAATGTGAAAGGATTTCAGCGACTGTCTGGATTTTATCGTGACATGAATTCCTAAATTGTCTCATGTTTAAGATGTCTTTTCACTTTCACAACTTCTCAGGTTCTACAGGACTTGGTTTGGCTTTACGTAAGAGTGTTAAACACATCCTCTCATTTTATAACGGCTTTTCTAATTCGACCTAACTGCATCTCAGCATGTGCACGGACACTGCTGCTAACAAACCCTCTCCTTGGAATGCGTTCTATTAAGTCATAAAAAGCAGCCCTGTGGAGTTTCCTTCTGTAGAGGAACAGACTGGAGAGACTTCGAAGGTTTAAAGGGGGGATATCTTTATTATCTGTTTGTTTCTCTGAGCTGCGTCTGCTGGAGATGATACACAGATCATGGAGAGGTCGTCTGAACTACTCATAACCACCGCAACGCATAAACACAGCAAACACACAGAAATCCCCATTCTCCTGTTTATTTGTGATCATCCGGCTTTAAGGGCTCGTTCATAGTGAACATTAGCAAACAAAGACCTGCAGTGTGACACTGACCTGTTATCCTCCCCCCTCCTCCCGGCCGTGCGCCTCACAGCATCTTGCTATGAAGACTAAGCCCCGCCTCCCCGCTCTCTTTCCTCTTGTCGTCTGTGACCAGCGGAAAGAAGCGTAAACCGGCCTGGACCGACCGGATCCTGTGGCGCCTCCGAAGCAAGGCCCCGCCCTCCGACGGGCCGGGTGAGGAGGAGGAAGAGGAGGAGTACCCGCTGAGGATCAGACAGGACTTGTACACCAGCAACATGCAGTACGACATCAGCGACCACAAGCCCGTCATCGGCGTCTTCACGCTGGAGGTGAGGAGCGTCAGTAAGACTTCTGTCGCAGCCAAATCAAGTCGTTTGCAGGATATTGAATACATATCTTAATGTAATGTTCACAAAAACATGAAGTAGTAACATCTACCTTTTCCCGTGTGCAGCTGAGGAAGAAATACGATGCTCCTCTGGTGAGTCTGCAGCCGGAGGGCGACTGGAGCGCCGACATGGACGCCATAGTCCTCTACCGCCCCCTGCAGCCCTTCGCCTCCAGCGCCTGGGACTGGATCGGACTCTACAAGGTCACATGACGCCACGGCACGCATTTACCGCCCCGATACCGCCCCCCGTTGAGCGGCTCTAAGTGTGTGTGTGTGTGTGTGTGTTTAGGTCGGCTTCTGCAGCGTGTCGGACTACATCACCTACACTTGGGTCAAAGACGACCAAGTGGCCTCCAATGAAGAAGTCATACAGGTTGGTAGCTTTTGATTTGACACATTTCATTGATTTAAAAAGGAAGGAAATGAGTAACCGTGTGTGTGTGTGTGTGTGTGTGTGTGTGTGTGTGTGTGTGTGTGTGTGTGTGTGTGTGTGTGTGTGTGTGTGTGTGTGTGTGTGTGTGTGTGCGTGCGCGTGCAGGTGTACGTTAGTAAAGAGGAAATCCCCGTGCGTGGAGCGGAGTGTGTGCTGTGCTACTTCAGTAACGCTCTGCAGAGCATCATCGGAGTCAGTGAGGCATTCAAGGTACGCTCGTAATAATGCCATGAAAAAACACGAACATTACCTGTTTTACTTTCTCAGGCATCTGTATTGTTTGAACACACACAAATCAAATAATTAGAATATAAATAATTGCAATAATTTCGTTGACGACTCGCAGGTCCTTGAGTCCAAGGTCGCCGGCGAGGAGGGTTTTTTCCATGAGAAGATCGGCGCCCTGGAGCTCGCCGCGTTCACAGAGGACCTCTAGAACCGATCCAAGAACATGATGGCGACCCGTGAAATCAGACCTCAAGCTTTAAAACTAATGCAGGTTAAAGCTTTATCGCGTGGAGGCTTCTGCTGCGTGCGATCCGCCGCCTCTCAGCTTGAATATTTCTCTTCTTCTGACGGACGCAAATATCAAAAAGGGAACTGACCTAAAGCTCGTTGGCTCTTTCTCGTCCACCTGCTTGTGTGCCGGAGGTCAACACCTGCGTGTCGATTCAACGTCCTGCACACGGAGAAGCTCTCACAACGTCGGTGCTGTTTGGGGCAAAGTTACGGCTCTTTCCTGCCTCCTCCGTCCACCTTCCAGTTCCATGTCATAAGGCAACGTACCAGAATATAAACTAGGAGCGTAAAATTAATTTTTAGGAATGTTCACTTGGTTACGAGTCCTGCGGGATATTAATGAATGAATGAATTAATACCTCAAATCTGTTTATTCTCTGCTGTTCTTTTAGAATATTCTCATTGCTGCTTTAGGAGGATAAGAGGAGTATTTAATGAGCTCACGTGGTTCCTTTAAATGTGTTATTCATTCCCTTTATTACCCGTCGAGGAACCACAGAGACGTTGCACTGTTTGTTGTTTATAGGTTTATCGTCAGTGGAAACTAAAGGAATATAAATATTCATATTTCGGAGAACAAGGATTCAGAAAAGTGCCTTTTGAAACGGTTGTAGCTTCGTGACTCCTCACGATCGTAAACGCTGCTGTAAACTTTAGGTTGATTGTTACTGTTGTTGTTTGCAGCCTGGAATCAATTATTGGCCAATTTGTATTTTTCCATTGACTATTTTCTTCTAATAAAAGAGATATTCTATGAAATGCATTTGACGATTAACGTACTGTAAGAGGATTCCAGCGTGTGTGTGTAGCTCTGCAAATCAAATATTAAATTAAATAATTCTCACTTGATTGTGTGGTTTACTTTTCTGTTTTCAATAATATTCTTTTTTTCAGTCACCAGGCTCAAAACATTTATAGTAAAGTCTAATTCCTGAAGTTCTTTATTAGATTTTACAGGACATGAGTAATCTTTATGCCAAACTAAACTCTTATATGCATTTAACGTGTGAAGTATGTATTTATTTTAACATAAACTAGAAGCAACTGATCCTTTAAGTCAACCGTCGGTTTCCAAAGGTTTCAAACGTCATTGATGCTCCTCCGTTTGGAGGTCAAAGGTCACGTCTTCAGACGCTCGTCTTCCGTCTCGCTGAGTTCAAGTTCCTCGCGATTTGGCACTTTACCTGAAACACAAAGAGGCGACGGCTGAAAACACTGATGATTCGTTCGTGTTTCTGACGAACACTAAACGCCTCCCGGGTGTCACCTGATGCCAGCGCAGTGTGGCGAGGGGCAGCGCCAGGTGGCAAAGGGGGCAGGTGGCCACCAGGTCCGGGTCGCCCGCGTCCCAGCGGCGGGCGGCGTCCTCCCCGTCCCAGCGACGGGCGGCGTCCTCCCCGTCCCACCGGTGGGCAGCGTCCTCCCCGTCCCAGCGCTCCTCTTCCGCCTCTTCGTCGTCCAACGCCATTTTTCTGAAACACGCCAGCTGGTTCGGGGGGTTTGAACAGAGAGGTGTGTTTAATGACGGGGAGGAAGGAACGATGGCGGCTTCTCAATCGTGTTTCAGCGAACCTCGTGTTCCTCGACCTCCTTCGCCGGAAACGACGCCGAACATCGGCCGCAGCTCCTGGTTTCTGCTGCACAGAGAGAGAACAAACGTCGGCGCTACTTGAGGAGGAGCCACGCGGCGGCCGCTGGTGCCGAAACCTCTACCGCCCCCTTACTCTTCTTCGCTGGTGGCGTGCCGCCGGAGGCCCCGGCGGAGGCGCAGCAGGCGGCGCCGTGGCCGGGCCGGTCCCTCAGGGTGACGTAGCGGCCGCAGTCTGCGCACAGTTCGGTGCGACTCCCGCAGGCCACACGGTGCTCGACCAGCTGTTTGAGAGGCAGCTGCAGCTCGCAGAAGCTGCAGCTCTGCAGACGCTGCTCACACGCGTCGGCCTGGGGGGCACAAGGGGGGGGGGGGTTATATATATTAGTATATTTATATATAAGCATTCATTTAAAGAGCTTCCATCAAAAAGGGATTAGCCTCCCGTCGACGTCTTTAAAAGTAAAGACCACACGGGGGTCAGCAGAAAGGGGGCGGGACCAGGTAGCTCACCTGGTGATCAGCGAGGTGACGGCGCTCCATCTTCAGGTGACACCTGGAGCATCTCACCTGTGAACCAACGGGAGCTTTGAAGCTGCAGAGAACCTATCGTGTGTGCGTGTGTGTGTGTGTGAGAGTGTGAGTGCATGTGTGTGTGTGTGTGTGTGTGTGTGCGTGCGCGCGTGCACCTCGGCGTGCTGCTCCTCTTGGTGGCGGTCCAGCTGCTCTCGGGGAACCGGCTCGTCGCAGTCGGGGCAGAGACACAGGAAGCGTCTGCAGTGCGTCTCGTGCAGAGAGAAGTTCGCCTCTGCAACGTCTTTGTGGCTTGGAGGGACGAGGGGGGGACACATTGTCTGTCTTTAATTAAGGGGAAACTAAGGTGATTTTAAAACTCACGCCTGCCATTCCTTTTGGTCCAAGAGAAAAACTTTAGTGATGTCATCAGGAACTTCTCCATAGACATCAATAGAGAGATTTATGTTTCATACCACGAACATTTTGCACAATAAAGTTAATTTAAATTAAAACAAGAATGTATCCCAGCGTGTCCCTCTGGTAGAAAACCACTGAAGCCCAATATAGAAAGTGAAAGTCACTTCTTCTGCAAATCACTTTGGCTCCCAGGTGAAGATGAAAGTCACTTTAAACTTAAAAACGTCATTTAAAGTCTCACCACGTGCCGCAGCTTCGCGTCGCCTGTTTGTCATCCATCGATAAATAAAGATATCGATCCTTTAGGGAGCAGAAGTTCAGCGGATCACAGCCTCGAGTCTTCTGGTCCCGTTTCACAGAAACAGAAAGTGAAATCCTTCCGCTGCGTCACGTGGTGCTCCGCGTCACGCGGTGGCGCAAAATAAACAAATGCTCACGTGTAAGTATATATTAATACAAATATGCAAATAATCTCTTGTTCTTATGTTTCCAATATTACAACGTCATCGTATATTTTGTGTTTAATCAGATGGCAATTTATGACGTAACGTTTGTTTATTTGTGTGTAACGGATGCTTCCACAGCTGTTCACTAAACTCATAAAGCTGATTAGCAAAAAGTTGACATCCAAACAAGTGACGTGTCGCATTTAATCTTCTGTGCAGAACGATTAGAAAGATCTTCATGATTGTGCAGGGAAGCGTCAGGAAAACGACTTGTGAACTAAGTCACATTTCCATTCTTACTTTACAGCCATGTGGAACTAGAGACACAAGTTCCACATCTGAGGAAGAAACCCGGAAGGAAGGAACCAGGAAACTGATGCCGGAAGCTTGTGTTCGTTGTTTCTGAACACGTTTACAGTAATTATGGCAGACATTTGAGGCTTGAACATCTCACATATATATTTTATACAGATATTTGACCAAACAGGAGAGAACAGGTTTGGAAATGCGTCACAATGATTTTCAAAAGGGAGAAATGGCAGTAAAACATCTGCAGTGATTGAAATGATCTCAGACTCTACAGTTTAAAAAGAGACCCACTCAGACCAGTATCTTATTATGATGTTATGCATAGCCATATATCTTTCTGTTCCCTAAATACTGCTGCAGGGTCACATGACGTCAGCTAAGAGAACCAATGAAACAAATAATACATAAAATACATGAGTACTTTTAAACGAAATATGTGTGATTTTATTTTTACTTAGATATTCACATCTGGAGCAAAGTTTCCTCCACATTTTTTGTATTTTTGTGTTGCAGTTGCTTATGTGTGTCTTTGCGTTTTGTTTTATTTCATTATAAGTGAATAAAGACACTTCTTATGTTTAAACCGGTGAGATCCTCCGTCTCCATCGCTCTTCCTCAGACTGACTCATAAGAGACGAGTGTCAGGGAGGAAAGAAATAAAGCGACAGCTCTCCGACACATATATTGGTCTCAAAGTCTCCGACTGAAATTTGATATTTGTCCTTTATGAAAAAAAAAAAATCAAAGCCAGCATCCGTCATCCATTTCTGGACTCCCTCGGTGTCATGATTTAATTAAATCTGAGATTCCCCAACAGCCGGCGGTTCAATAGTGGATTCCCTAGATATAAAATCAGTTCTCATATTTCTATAAGAACTGTCGGGAACCATTGAGACTATTACAAAGCGCTATATAAATCTAATATATTATTATTATTATTATTATTGAGAGGCCGCGGGGGAGCAGAGGACACTCCTGCAGGGTTCTACCATCCAGGTACCACGTGACGGGTCGGGTTGTATTCTCCTTCTTCTCATTGGTCCCCAGGTGAGTCGTCAGGTCACTCAGCTGGAGGGGAGGAGCCTGTGCAGACGCTGATTGGGAGCAGTGACGGACCTCCAACACGAGGGGGCAGCAGAAACCAGCAGTTTAAAAACCATCGACATCAACGCGTGGAGGACGATGAAAATCACGCATCGTTTTAAGTGTTCTTTCTTTATTCTTACCTAGTTATTCAAACAATATAGTGTATTTTACGGTTGTGTTTTGTTTGTTTTTAAAATAACAATAATTTCTTGCCTTGAATCGCCTTTGCAACATCAGTTAGAAAACCCTGTTCTATCATTTTCCTGAATAGTTAATCTCCTGATTCAGTCAAGCAAATATCTGTTCACATGAGAAAAAGGTGATTTTGAGTTGAGATATAACAAAATATCGGCACAGAATACAAGTAAATACCTAAACTAAGGAACACAAAACACAAACATGCATCAGACACACAGGTTATTAGATGTGTGTATTATTAATTAAGTCAATATATATGAGCTCTGGTGAGACTATTATGAAAGAGTCTGCCAGGTGCATTGTGGGAACTCAACTCTTTATGTGTATGTGTGTGTCTGCTGGAGTCCTTGGATGCAGCCAAAGTGGAGCGTTTGTGTTCGTGGACTCTGTGTTGCAAGACGAACGAATCAGAAGCAGCAAAAATGTAAACATTTGTGAACATTTCCAGTAATACACTCGTGTGTCCTGCACACGCTCTTCATCATCATCATCATCATCATCATCCATGCTTTCTCAAAAACATTTACCTTGAACACTAGCATTCTCTGGTTATCAGACACACTACCACGTTAGACCACCGGGGGCGTCGGACACACAAACTCTAGACTGAGAGTAGCTGCGACTGGTCTGCTGCCATCGGCCAAAATCCTGCATTCGCTTTTTTTCAATTTAATTTGTGACACCTTTTAAAACACATTTCCTTCAAACAGCCACTGCGCTGATCTCTTTGATCTAAAAACAGCTTGTGAACAAGTGTGAGAGGAACTCCACTATCCAAACGTCCCACATCCCGATAGCCAGCTGGCCACTGTGACAACACAACTGACAACACAACAACAACAACAACAACAACAACAACAACCAGCAGCTGACGCGTCTCACACAGTGAATCCTTTTGTGTTTATTCAAACATTTGACGATGACCAAACGGGAGGGACGAGACAGCAGCTATCGAGTCAGACGGTGTGTGTGTGTGTGTGGGTGTGTGTGTGTGTGAAACATGCACTCTCATGGAATCAAAGTGTGGAACCACGACGCCGGCTTCACTCCACTATACAAGCAGTCGTCTTTTTTTTGTGCGGATTGTTTATATAAAAGTATTTTTTTCGTTCTTCACTTTAAATAACAACGCGTGCAAATGTGTGAGTCTCTGTCTGCCACAGTCGCACCTCCTCGATCACATGGTCCAATCGGCTCGTCCCGTGTTAAACGAACTCATCTCCTCTGTGATTGTACTTCGGCCGAAGAGCTGAACTCCTGAGAAAAAAAAATCATTCTCCTTCTTCTTTTTCTTCCTTAGAAAACTTGGAGCAATCTTTAGAAAACGTACAAACACTCACAAGCAACACGAGCGCAGCAACACAAATGAAGAAAAACAACTCCAGCGTTGTGTCATGCGTTGTGTCACACTGATACAAACCACTGGGGAACATGCTGCCTAGTTAGCAAAGAAAAACTGCTCATGAATTTGTGTGATAAATATGCTAAAATAGAAAAATAGATGATTTGAAGGGAAATTGAAACATAGAAAAATATATATATAATCAAATGATATATTTGACCGGTGGTCATGTGACTCATGCTGTCAGTACAGACTCCGCTAATTGAAAACAAGTGCACGGATAACGTTTTAGGCAAGACGAGGCTTTCTGCGTCCTCCCGATGGCGCTGACGGATGCGACGGTGGAGGAGGAGGAGTAGGAGGAGGAGGAGGAGGTGGTGGGAGGTAAGGGGGGGGTCACCACACGGAGCATT
Source organism: Apeltes quadracus (assembly GCA_021346845.1). Lineage (NCBI taxonomy): Eukaryota > Metazoa > Chordata > Actinopteri > Perciformes > Gasterosteidae > Apeltes > Apeltes quadracus. Next base: position 1,436,519 of record CM037917.1, read on the forward strand.
TGTCCGCCGGGTTCATCGGGGAGCTCCTCGGACAGTGGAAAACACGGGAAAACTCATCAAACTGGGAAACGCTGCCGATCACCCTGCGGGGAGGGGGGGCGGGGGGGGGGGGGTCATATGTGTCATCAAACATCCTGCACTCAAAGGACAAAGTCTGCACATCCTCTCTGCTTTCTAATAGTTCACTTTTTCGTGTGTGTTTTTTGTTCTATTCTCTTGCACAGCGATGAGCGATGAGCACACGTTTGTGTTTCTAACCGTTGTTCCTAACGAGAGGCCGTTGTACCTGTAGTGCTCCGGCGCGTGTTTGTCGGTCAGCAGCTGCAGGTAGATGGACTGAGATCTTCTCTTCATGCACCAGTTCTGTAGATAAAAACAACACAAACCATCGTTTCAACATCACACTAGTATTTCAGTAACTTTCAGGCTTCTTCTCACAACGTTGAGCCGCTTGTGACCCGCTGAAGAGGCCCGAGGGGCCACAATGCTCCGCGTGAACATTAAAATATACATACAGTATGCATTAAATACACCGCACGTGGTTTTCACATCACTGGAGTTTAAAAGTTAACAGCAAAAACAGAGCAAATAGCCTTAAAAAATGTCTCTAGATTTTCCCGCTGTCACGTCAAGCAGTGAATCTCAATGAATCCGTTGAATTTCAATGATGGCGGCGTAATAGTGACGAGGAGCAGGGGGGGGGCATAACTCCTACCTGCTCGCCAGCGGCTGCCAAACATTATGAATAAATAAATAAATAAATAAATAAGTAACTGTTTAGAAGGAGGAGAGCTGCTGTACCTGAGCGAAGGCGATGAAGACGAGCTGCTCGTGTGTGTATTTGAGGCCAGGCAGCGGCCGCTCGGGCCCATGTTCCCTCACCCACTTCTGGTACGCCTGGGGAGAGGATGGGGGGGTGGGCAGGGAGGAGGGGGAGGGGCGATTAACACTTATTTGAGATGGTTTAACTGCCAATGAAACAGTCCCTAAGATCCTTCTCTTTTTTCAGTAGGGATCCCCGACACGGATCCTCGTGTTAAAGGATAAACACACACATGCTCAGGTGCTGCTATCGAGCATTACTTACGTAGTAGGACAGTTTGAGCCCCCCCATGTCCGCTATGTTCTCCCCCAGCGTCAGACGACCGTTCACCTGAACACAGGACAGGAAACTTCAAAGACGCACTTCAGTCCGCGTGACTGAAATATTGACATTTTCTTCCATCGAAGTTGCTTCCTCGTTGATTTAAAAAGAATAGTTACACATGTTTCGTATGAGCCATTATTAGATGACCCATCTATACAATAATGACTTGTGTGTGTGTGTGTGTGTGCGCGCGAACCCTCTGGTTGTAAACGGTGAAGTTGTCGTAGAGCTTGACGATGCATTCCGCCTTCTTCTGGAACTTCCTGTAGGACTCCTCCGTCCACCACTGCTGCAGGTTGCCGTGTCGGTCGTACTGGCCCCCTGCGGACATGAGCCATTGCATCACTGAGATGTGGGGGTGCGGGTGGGGGGGGGGGGGCACTATTAGCATGGAGAGGACACAACCCCAGACTTTCATTCCCAGTCCGAAAAACTGCATGTGGATCAAACCGCTGGGAAGCAAAACATCTGGACGACCTTCACTCTCTCAGGTGACTAAATTAGTTAAATAAAGCAGATACAAACCTACCAGTTTAAATCCAATATGTGGTATAAAAGGCCCCTGGGCCGTCTGAAAGAGCTGATCCTACAGATGACACATCACGGGGACCCGCCGTCATTCTTACCCCAGTCGTCATATCCGTGCGTCAGCTCGTGGCCGATGATTGCTCCGATTCCTCCATAGTTCAGAGACCTGGGAGGAGAAACACGGACCCTTACACTAAACCCAAACCGTCTCGCGGCCCGCGGTTGAGAGTCTGGTCAAGTGTTGATGGCGAGTCAATGTGGGCCGAGCGAGTTGGAGTTGTTAGCATTTGTAACAACTGTCTAGTTAAAGGTTACTTGCTGGGAAGACGGGCAGAGTTAAGTTCACTAATTGTCTGATATCTGTAGTCTCGTCACAGAAGGCTCCCTGGCTTCATTCCCCTGTTTGGTCCCGCTGTCCTCATTGCTAATTCTGCAGAGCCGAGCCAGTTAAAATGCAACCTGCACTTGGAATTCTAATTTCAGGTCCATGTGGCTCACATTTCTATTGAAAAAAACAAAAAAACAAAAAAACAAAAACTCAATGCCAAATTTTTCCCTGCTCATACTGATTATAAAACATCTGGTCCGTGTGAGAGGGGAGGACGTCACGTTCCCATGTTATCACCCTGAAACATGTCCACACGCCCAAAGTCCGGTCTCAAAAAAGACGAGTCTGTTGTCGAGACAGTCTCATGTCTCTTCGTCAAAGACAGTCTCATGTCTCTTCGTCAAAGACAGTCTCATGTCTCTTCGTCAAAGACAGTCTCATGTCTCTTCGTCAAAGACAGTCTTGTGTCTCTTCGTCAAAGACAGTCTTGTGTCTTTGTGCAGAGAAGGACGAAGGCGCTTCTCACCCGGCTCCATCTGAAAAGGACTTTGTGACAGACAGTCGATACGCTGCCCGACTCACCACTGAGGCTTCATTACCCTCGTGAAGGTGGAGAGTCGTGCGTGTGTTTGTGGAGGCTTGAGTCTGTACTGCAGTAATAACTTCAAGGCGACGGGCACACACGCATTCATGTCTTCATGAATTTTGGGGACATTATATTGACTCGGATTAATTTCCTGGAGGCGATAAAAGCCAGCAGCCTGACCCCCTCTCCTTAACCCGAATCAGTCTCTTCACCCTGAAATGAAAAGATTTCCCTTTTTTTAAGGGCCGAGAAATTCGTCCCCATTTGTACCTTAAAAAATGCCGGTCCCCACAATGTAATCCCAAGACGGCCACACACACCAGCATGTAATTCCTTCACATGGATTAGCATGCGAGGAGCGGTGATGATCACCTCTAATGAAGCCATAGAAGCGTTAGCTAATTGGAAGTATAAATAGCTAATTGGAGTGTGCGTGTGTGCGTGTGCGTGTGTTAGTATGTACATACATACTGGCTGTAATAACACTGAATGCTGGCAGCAGCAGCGTTGCTCCTCAGCGAGTCGCTCTGGTTAACAAAGGTTCGCCTGCTCCTCCTTCGGTGCGTCGGTTTCTCACTGTATGATGACTGTAATGACTTTACGTCTTCCAGGCAGCTGGTCGATTGGATTTCCTGCCACTATTGTGTAAAAATCTGCTTGCAGAGGTGAAACTTACTAGCGACGGGTAATCCATCACTGAAAACAATTAGTTTGGGGTTTTCTGAAGGCTAAACATTGAAAATCATGTGTTCAAGAGAAGAGAATTGTCTGTTTCATGTCTGTTTTCACGTAATAACTAGCAATTTATTCCTCCTTTACTAAGTATAGTTTTCTGTATTGTTACATTTCGGCCTTTGAGGGCTACTCTGGAAAGTACTTTTGGAAATATTTGCTCCTTGTTTGGCACAATCATGATAGATCTTCACAGACATCCTGCATCACAACGTCCTGCGTCGTCTTTGCAACGACTATATATTTGCAGAAATATTTCCGGCCATGAAAAACCCCCGTGTCTGTCACACCTTGATTGAAAGAAATATATCTTTTGTGTCCTGATTAAAGTTTCCTCCGACGCTGCCGTGACTCCATTTCACGAGTTCCTCATCACGCGGCGCTCACGGAGATGAATGGAGGCGGCGGAGTCGGACACGGAGAGGCGATCTACTTTCGCGCGCCACCAAATTACCACGACGGACTCAAATTTAGGGAGGCGACCTCTCAATGGCACCTGTTCCATTAGCGGCGCCATGTTCAGTAATTGATCCCTCAGTGGGGACGTAAGTTGTTTTTTGGGGGGGGTCTCCGGGGAGGCAGAGCTTTGTCAGACTAACGTGGCTTCAATGACTTCTGTTCATGTCGTTGCCTCCCTGCAGGAGCGAAGCGAGCGACTACTCACTGCGGGAACTCGGGGTTGTAGAGAGTCGGCTGCAGGATGCCGGCAGGAAAGACTGGAGGAAGAGGAGACAAAGAGTCCACATGAGGGAGGTGATCCAGGTACAACTCGTGTGACTATCACACACCGGAATGAGGAAAAGGTCATTTCTTTCCTCCGTCAAAGTCTGCGCGTTGACACGGTCGCCCTCAGATGGGAAATGACAGTCAGGAGGAAATGGAAATCACTGATGCCTCACGGCCGCGATGGCGCAGCCGATATCGAAGTCTCTCTATTGGCACAAACAGATTCCTCTGACTTCTACAGACGACTTCTCAACCTCGTCCAGCAGCTTTAAAATGAGCCGGGGGAGAATGTCATCGCAGCACGATGGCGGCACACCAAGTTAATTCAAATTAACTTGATAAAATAAGATTAAAAAATAATATTGAAAAGGTTGTAGTGGTGAAGAATTACGCTAACAGGCTGATACTTTATTACCTACGATTCTATCTAGTGAAGAAGATGATGATGAAGTGTCTTGAGGGCGCATTCTCTGCAGTGACCAGCAGGGGGCGACTCCTCTGTTCCAATAGACGTCTATGGGAAAATGACTACTTCTCTTCTGATTTATTCCCTCAGTAAACATTGTAAACATGAGTTTCATGAGTCTCAAGTCTTCTTCAATGCAGCGTGATGTTCATTTAGTGAATAATTTAATAATGGCTTTAGTGTTTCCCTCTCTAGTTTTCACTCTTCACTCTTAAAATATTGGCCCAGACGTTTGTTTTCCGCTCGGGATGAATAGTAATTTTGTTATTATGATAATGGTGGTGATCCTCTCTTCCCAGTGGATCCATCTGTATCATTTCATCAGCCCCAACTTAATCGCCATAAACAGATTCTGCACTCTTGTGCCAAAAAGAGCACATATTATTATAAAAGTGAAACTACCTCTGGAGAAGAATGTTTACTGAATGTTAATTTAGATTTTAAATCTTAACTGTCACAGCGAGCACCGTTCCAACCAGGCATACTGTTCATTCTTTAAAGGGCCCGTCGTTTGCTGATGTGTGTTCATGTAACAGGGAATGTAACTGCTAGATGAGCGGAGCTCCATCTGTAAACTAGATTGTTATCTGACATTTGCTTCATGCTGCGAGCGAGCTGTTTATCCAAGGTTTTCAAAAACAGTGAAGTGCTTTGGAGTGTTGGGAGGAGCGGGGGGGGAGACAGAGGGGGGGGGCATGGTGACGAGAGAATGTTAAGGAAGCTCATGATGAAGAAGAAAATCCACTATTAGAGAGCTGCCTCTTTCCTTGTCTCTTTATCCTCAAAGCTCAACCTGATGCTAAAAATTAAATTTAGAAAACCGTTAAGTGGCAAAAGCTAATAAGATTAAAGTGAAAGAAGAAGCTGAAACAATGTAGCCGGTCAAATAAGACTCCTCCCGTCCTCGAGCATCAGCTCGCTCGCAGGCCGCTGATGCTTCTGTGAGCGATTTAATCCAGCTGGCAGTCGGGGGGGGGGTTGATTTATTAAAACCTCAGGATGGTGTTGCTTGTTTTTCCTCTAGGGGGGTATTAAGCATGTGAAGGGCAAATATGAGCGGAAAGTGGGCGATGAAAGGGAATATGCTATGAGGAGGTGCCGCCCCCCCAAGCTGCCGTCAGGTTCGACGTCTTCAACAGGCGTGGGCGGGGTCTAATTGCGTGTAACTGCCCCCCCTCCCCCCCTCCCTACGGGCATTCTGCACTCACCCATCTGGTTCTTGTTGGGCAGGTAGTAGGCGTTAAGGGCCTGAGGGGGGAGGAGCCACCTGGGGAGACAGACAGGTGTCAAACAAACGGGTTTACAAAAGGTGGGGGTCCCACACGCGAAACAAACACACACAATCTCCCTTTGGGAACACACACGTTTACCACCCGTGTGTTCAGCGGGAACATGATTAGCATTATTTATTCAAAAAAATAAGATGAATAACTAAAGGAGCCGTGTGTCTCCTGCCGGCTGCAGATAAGTAGATCAAAGGGATTCTCTCCAGATGCGTGTGTTCATTTAGAGGCGAATCAACGTATGTGTCGAAGGAGAAACGCGCGTTAACGGGCACGAGGACACTCACGCCGTCTTGTCAACTTCCTCCCGGATCTTCATGACCGACAGCTTGATGTTGAAGCTGATGCTGTTGAGGATGTTCTTGAAGTACGTCTTCTCGTCCACGTCGAACTGCAAGACCGCCTCCGATGGATTAGTCGCGTTCGTGAGATTACACACTTCTCTAGTTACCGTATCAATATACTTTGACTTCTGAACTAAATCTAAGCCACATGTTTCAGCTGCTACAGGTGGAGCAAATTTGATTGACTATGTTCGTATAATAACAACGGAGAGAGAGAGAGAGGGATGTGTGTGATGAGGGACCAGAAACAGGAAGCTGGCGACTCACCCCGTATTCTTGATCTATGAGCTCGGGTTTGAGGATGAAGTCCGGGTATCCCGTCATCACCATCATGTGCTTCAGCTGGGAGACGAGGAGGAGGAGGAGAAGAAGAAGTGACGGAGGAGTAAGAACCGGTCCAACGTCACCCGTCGTCCTCTTGCGCTAACAGACCCAGCCGCACACGAACGTACGCTAATCAAGCGCAGTCAGTGTAATAGGATTACAGCGAAGCTCTTTGTATTCAGCATGGCCCTCTAAAGGGATTATAACTTCAGATTGTTAAAGTATTAAAAGGATATCTTGCAGTGCAGACCCTAAATCGGCGCCAGAGAGATCCGGATTAGGCGATCCCCTCTTCTCAATGTCAAGCCCTTGATGTATTCTCCCCCCCCTTGCTACCCCCATCTAACCAAGCAATCAATCAAAGACAAGGAATCCCAAAGAAATAATTAAATCCCTTTTCAAATACTAATGGGATCTGACGGCGGCGTTTCTTGTGGTGTAGAAGCGGAGGGGGGGCTCTGAACCTTTGCCCTGGCAGCCTCTCTGGTGGCTTCGTCCATCCAGTCCAGGTCCTGCAGCCGCAGGTCCAGGGAGTGCTTTATGTCCTCCACCAGCTCCTGCACCTGGGGGAGTCACATGGAGGAGCCTTCAACACAAAGGCACGGGAGAAAGCACTTCTCTTTTTAATACACTTTAGATAGGATCATATTTTTCCTCAGTGGTTTGAATAAATGTGGTGTCGTGTACGTTTGTGAACAGAATTTCTGAGTAAAAAGTGGAGGATAAAACAAAATGTAGGGTCGGTGATCTTGAGAAACTATTCAAATCCAGCTAGAGAAAATAATGTATCAAATTGAAGCATCCAAGTGTTGCAAACTCTTATCCCCATTAAAGTGGCTAGCAGCATTACAGCCCTCCAAACACCCGCCCCCAAAGACCCGCCTCCAAACACCCGCCTCCAAAAACCCGCCCCCAAAGTCCCGCCTCCAAACACCCGCCTCCAAAAACACGCCCCCAAAGACCCGCCTCCAAACACCCGCCTCCAAAAACACGCCCCCAAAGACCCGCCTCCAAACACCCGCCTCCAAAAACACGCCCCAAAGACCCGCCTCCAAAAACACGCCCCCAAAGACACGCCTCCAAAAACACGCCTCAAAGACCCGCCTCCAAAAACACGCCCCCAAAGACACGCCCTTAAAACCACCAATATGAGCGTAAAAACGAACCCAGCACACGTCGGCTGAAGGGGGAATCTGGTGACGAGCAAAAAGTGAAGAGGCAAGAACGGTTTCTTTGATACAACAGCATCATTTATCACATTTCATTTTCTCTTCACTCTCCTTTAAAAATGGAACTTTTTCACTCAAGTGAAACCTCTTTAAAACCAGCAGTATGCAAGTAATGTATATGTCTGAGAAATGCAGAGGAATGACTTCTTATTAGTAATTCCCCAAACAGCCCGCATGGCCGGGTGCTTCTCTCACCGGCAGGAGATCTGGACTGAACGGTGGATTTTTCTCCACCTTTGTGAACCCCGTCTGTGTATAACGTGAACTCCCCATGTCCAATATGTAATTGCCACTGACCCTTTTTGCAGCTGAAACCGCGAGTCGAAGCGCTCAACCGTCACAGAAATATTGGATTTCATTAAAAAAAAAAAAAAAAAACAGCATTTCCAGCCGTCAAAGTGACGGAAACGAGACGCCGCTGCCTCCGGAGGACGGCGAGGCAGCTGCCAGAAAACCCAGAGAAACTGTGAATTAACTAAAGGAACGTTCTTCTTTTCTTTCCTTCTTCTGTTGCAGGAGGAATCCACAGAGGAGGTTTTCCTCCACTTTAATTTAATAGAGCTTCGGTTGTTCATTGACGCTTTGACGTCCATGTTTTCGCGGCCGGAGGAGAACTGAGCCTCTCAGCAAAGCATCGTACATTCATACATCTGATCCCTTTAATATTCATTTTCAAGCTGTTACTTTTATTTACGCAGCAGCAGCAGGAATTAATTGTGAATAACTTGCATGTCTGCCACATTAAAATAAAATATTTTCCACAAGCTACCCAGAACCTCAGCAGGCGGTCCAGAGCCATGAAGTGGATCCTCTTCAGTCAAGAGTCGGATGAAAATGCAAAGTACAACTGTGACTCTTAGAATTGACTCTTGAAATTGATTTTTTTTTAAAGCGTAAAGTTGCTGCTGGAACTGCAGCCCGTCTCATTCTGTGGTCAAGGGAAACATTGTTAGGGATCTAATCATTTCCTCTGTAACATGTTGAAGATTTTAACTAAACTTAACTTGAGGCGATGAGTTCAAAAGCAATTAGAAGATACAAAAATAAAAGCAGTAAACCACAAACTCCACCAGCTTCCAACAGCTCAAATGACTGTAAACTGATGAAGGAGCTTTGTTTTCTTATACCAGATAATATTCACGTTTTTAGAAGTGAGATGATGGAAGGCTTAGAGAGGAGGGAGCGTCACGGCGCTGAGGTAAGAATCCATTCTGAGGAGCGTTAAGAGGAAACGGGAGGATGAAGGAGGTGCAGAGGACAGATGAATCCGATCGGACAAGACGGTGTTTTCTACTCCCGAGTGTCAGGATTCGATCAAAGACCTTTGGGGGCAAAATGCCGACTGATGAGCCATAAGAAAAATAAAAAGACAATATTTCAAGCCACGCAAAGATCAGAGGGATGTTTTGTCATTTTAAAATGTTGTCAAATGTTTTGAGTAAGAAATAAAATTGTACATTTTTTTAATTCAAGGACTATGCTTTGAAAAATATATTTCTATGCATATCTATTTATAGTTACATATAGACATATAGATATATGTCTATATATATATGTCTATATATATATGTCTATATATATATATATATATATATATATATATATATATATTGGAGGACACCTGGAGTGCAGCGATTGGCTGGCATCAGTCAGGTGATCGCGCAGTGATAACTGGACTTATGTCTGACTTCCGGTTTTTCCAGCTTTTCTCAGTTTCAGTTCCTAATTTCAACATTTAAAAGCCGCTCGAGTGAAATTTTGTCCCCCCGTTGGGTGGAGGAGAGGGCGGCGCTACCTTGGCCTTGCTCTGCACGGGGAAGTGCTGCTGGACGAACAGCGCCCCCAGCGCCATGCCGAAGTGCTTGTTGGTCTGCGTGAGGCACAGCCGGCCGAGCTCCAGCCGCTGCTCCGTGCCGTCGATCTCCCGCGAGAACTCGTAGATGGAGCTGCGGAAGGCGGTGGAGAGGTGCTCGCTCAGCGCCGCCACCACGCGCCACAGCATGTAGTTGTGCAGGACCCTAGGGAGGAGGAATCAAGGAAAGGAGGACGGAAGGGACGATGTCAAAACCTTCAGCTCAACAGTTAGCGACTATCGGTTAATGAAAACGCTCTAAGTCAGAATCAGAAGGGGTTTATTGCCAAATGTGTGACACATTTAATACGTTATTAAAGTTGAAGCTCAGCACCAAAGAGATTCTACGTTGACGTCTCATTTCAAACCGTACGCCTCCCGTTCCCACAAACGGATCAGAACCGAGAGCACAAATCTAAAGAAACAAAAAAAGGTGCATTTTTATTTCTCACGAATGTCGAAAGAAGAGGGATCGTGTTCTCAGCTGAGAGGCACAGTCACTGTATCTCGGGGTCGGGGCGATCTATTATCTCCTTCCATCTGGCTCAGTGCCCCCCCATCTGAACCCATGGGCCCGCTGAGAGAGCAAAACAAGAAGCAGACAGTGATGGAGAGCGAAGCTTTTAAGACCCCCCCCCCCCCCCCCCCCCCCCCCCCCCCCCCCCTGATCCGGAGTGACTCACAGCGGAGTGGAAAAGACATTAAATTAAAAAATACATCTTAAAAAGTTGAGCAGGAGGAGAGAAAATGGATGGTTCACTTATGCATTCATTTTACTTGAGGCGTCAATAATCTCCAGCTGGAATCCAACTTGTGGCGGGGGGGTTGGGGGGGGGGGGAATTCATATCCCCCCGATATCATCGTTAATATCAGCCGCATGGAGACGATGTTTTGAAGTGACATTTTCTCTCCACCCCTTGGAGAAGGAGGCTTCCTCGTGGTCCTCATGGACCCTGCGTGGACCTCCATCAGCATTAACACTACATGAAGCTTCATTGGGACTGGCGATGACCCCCCCACACAGTGTTGCCGCGTGCCGTAATGGATGGAGCAGCGGGTCTTAATCACCGGGCGAAGGCTCATTAGCTGAATGGGCTTAATGGAGCTAGTTAGGAAGACAAAGAGACAGCGTCCCCTCGCACTGCGTCCACACATCACCACAGGTAACGACCCCGGGGGTAATAGAGGGGGGGGCTTCACATGGTCAGAGTGACGGCGAGGGTCAAAGTCGTCATCTATGAACGAATAACAACGACCACGTTTATTTCTGAGACTTTTTAACGCGTGAACGTGACCTTTGAACTCAAGAAACAAACCACAACCTCCTTCTCGTCCCAGCGGAGTGTTCTGAGATCTAATCCCAAAGTGCAGAGCGTTTTAGGATCTTTTCCTGAACCTGACTGAGGTGCCTCAAACAAACACAACGCCGTGTGGAACCCCGACGGCTTCAGCTTCACACGATGTCCACCGAAGCACACCTGGATTAACACGCTGTGTCGCTGGCCTCCAAACCACTGAGGAGAAAATAACACACACACACAGACACACACACACACAACACACACACAGACACACAGACACACACTCCGTCGAGAGTGATGGAGTTCAGCAGCGAGATCAACGCCGGTGTTGTCATTATGCTTTCTCCTTCATTGGAGGCCTGCTCATCTGCCTAATGGGATTGGCTGTAGTCATTGCAGAGCGTAAGGACTGCGCACACACGCACACGCACACGCACGCACACACACACACACACACACACACACGCACACTGAGACAGAGAGAAGAAAGGAGAAGATGGATGCAGCATGAGGAGATGGAGGTGTGAGTGCTGCTCTTGTCAGAAGACTTGTATGATGGGGACAACCATCAATGGGAGAACATGGAGGGGGGGCAAGGACAATGAGGAAGAGGTGGTGGAGGGGGAGGACAATGAGGAGGAGGAGGATAATGAGCAGGGGGAGGAAGAGGTCGATAGACGCCCGTAGATTGAGATCAGACTGCGGGGAGGACGGAGTGCGACCGATGGATCGAGTTGTCAATGGCAACCTGAACGAAGACGGGAGAAGAAAGGGAGGTGAAAGCAAAGCAGGAGGGTGGAGGGCGAGGAGTAATGGCCGGTGGTTCTTAACAGGAAGTAAAGAAAATAAATAAATAACAGAAGCGGGTGAAAGACAAAGCACCATTAACGGTGGACAGAAAAAGATGACGTAGGTGCAAAAGGAGGGAAGTGAAGGAGAGACAAGGGAGGAAGGTAGGAATACTCCCACTCCTCCGTCACCTCCTCCCAAAAGACTAAAGGCTCTGACAGCCTTTCTCACGCCTCCGTCACCTCGTCACCTCTCACAGAGGCAAAGTGTCACTCTTTTTCTCCAATTTAACAAGGATCTTTTTCTGCAGACCTGTTGAAGGAAATTGAACTTTCCGCGGACGAGTGACCTTGAACGCATCAGTCAAACGGGAGCACTTTTCTCATACGAACCAAAAAGGAGGAACATGAATCGCCGCGGTCTCGTCAGGTCGGAGGTTCTATGCTCTGGAACTTTGCTTCATGTACAAATACTTTGGTGGAGTCACAGAGGAGGAACCAGAGACCTTGGATGTCTCTCAGACGCAGTCATGGCAGATTAGTGGCAAAGCGAAGCGTCAATCATCTCTGAGCGACCTGTCAGTCACAGTAAGCCCCGCCTTAAAGCCAAACCCGCTTTATGGTCCATGTGACTCTAATTTGACCATGATTCAACCAAACAAAAATCGGTATAATGCTGTGTTGAAGAAACTATATATTTGAATGATTGAAGATAATTTGGACATTATTGTGATTCACTATTTTTATTCACAACTGTTGCTGATGGACGTTCAATCACCAAAGGGCCAAATCAGACACGGTTCAGATGTTTTTGGAACTTTAATGAGTCTCATGTGTGAGTGTTTTTAATTATTCAGTTTAAACACATCAAAGCAGACATTTGTCGAACGTCACTGTCACCAATAACGACGCGTGACGACGCGTGACGACGCGTGACGACGCGTGACGACGCGTGACGACGCGTGACGACACGCGGCGACGCAGGCTCTCCGACCACGCAGGGAAGAGGAGACTGCGATTGGAGACCTGCAGTGGAATCCGTTTCCAAAGCCATCGGAGGGGATTGATGAGGAGAAGGTTCCTCAACGAGGAGGGAGGAGACGGAGAAGTGAACCCGAGCTGCTTTTACAAAGGGGATTAGTGATCCCTTCATCAAACCAGTCGACTGTGTGCATGTTGTGTTCAAAAAATGTATTTCACAACAACTAGAAGCGGGAGAGCTGCAGGAGACCAGATGGAGAGAAAATGACGGCTTTCAGAAACCAGCACAGAGACTTTATCTGATGACGGTAAAAATGAGGGTAAAAATAAAAACTTCGAAGTGAAAAATGGTGTTTCACTGATCCTGTAAAGGTGCGAAAGGAAAGAAATACGAGCCAAAAGCAGGTTGGTTAAATGAGTCGATTAAACACACAAAACAAACGTTGTGGAGAATGTAATGAATTAAAAGGTAATTCTATAGTGAAATAGTGATGGAAAATAGCTGTAACATAAAAGGGCGTAAAGAGGAGATCGCGTGTTCGTTCACCATGAAAAGGTGAAAATGGAAACCAAATGGAAAAGTTTTACAAAAAACAAAAAGCTCAAGTTATTAAAATCATCAAATAAAAGGATAATTGTTCAACATCCTCGTGGCATTTTGTCTTTGCCGGGATGTAAAGTGTGTCTTTGCATCACAGTGTGGGTTGTGTGTCGTATGTTGAGAAAGAGTCAAGAACGGCAAAAACACTTTTTTAATCTTTCAAGTGTTTTTTCAAACAAAAAATTAAATTTCAGCTGCATTAAATCATCACGGCTTGTAAATCTGATGTCATCCGTTACAGTGCTGCTGTGTGTGTCTGTCTGTGTGTCTCTGTGTCGGTCTGTGTGTGTCTGTCTGTGTGTCTCTGTGTCTGTGTCTGTCTGTGTGTGTGTGTGTCTGTGTCTGTGTGTCTCTGTGTCTGTGTCTGTGTCTATGTGTGTCTATGTGTGTCTGTGTGTGTGTGTGTTCACAGCGCAGCGACCATTGGCGAGCTGTCATGCGCTGTGACACCCGGGAGGCCTCTCAGCCCTGCAGGCTGTCAACAACAAGACGGGGAAGGAAAGTGTGCGTGTGTCTTTGTTTGTGTGTGTTTGTGCGTGATTGTTCATCCACGTGCACCTTGTCTGCTCCTGCAGGCGGTGAATTGGTGTGGGTGTAGATCAATAATAATCAGCTGTAGAAGAATTGGAAGTTCACCCAACAGACACACACACACGCTTGCACATGCATGCGCACACACACACACACACACACACACACACACACACACACACACACACACACACACACACAGCAGCACTCAAAAAACAATCTATACACCTCGTGACATTGCAGTGTAGCCCAAAACTAAAGTGGCAGTCCTGAACCCAAGGAAACACCCACACCCACACGCAAATACACACCTACACACACCTCCACACACACACACACACACACACACACACAGAACAACCTCAAACAAAAGCGCTTACTCACGCTCAAAAAGTGCAGCATAAAAAAATGCTTTTAATTTCACATTAATTCCACAGCCCCCCCCCGGTCCCTCCTTCGTCCCCCCCCCCCCCTCACCTCTTGGAGGTGGTCTTGATGATGTCAGAGACCTGCTGGATGTAGTCGGTGGCGAGCACCACGATCTCCTCGTCTTCGGAGAAGTCGTCGTGGAAGATTCGGTCCAGCAGCCGTTTCCAGTGAAGCTGAGAGGAAGAATGAAACGTTTAACTTTTTAAATATGAACGCCATAGAATATATCGGAATACATTCGGTTCATTCTGTCCCTTTATTCCACCGCTCAACATGGCCTCAATGTGTGTTACTGTGTGTATCTGTGTGTGTGTTCCTCAACCAAAAAAAACACACACACATTCGCTACTTAAAATGCTCAGTAGGAGTTTAAATCTTAACCCATCAAGTCTGCTTCGACTCGAAATGCACGGCACGCACACAGAAATGATGGTTTGTTTGTGTGTGTGTGTGTCTGTGTGTGTGTGTGTGCGTGCAGCACTCACACTGGGAGCGATGCGCTGTAACTGCCGGAGGGTGACGCGGTTATACATGGTGCTGATGTCCTTTCTTTGGTCGTCATATTCTGACACAGTGATCTGGGGAGGGAGGAGATTTGTACTCAACAATGCTCAGACACACACACACACACACACACACACACACACACACACACACACACACACACACACACACACACACACACACACACACACACACACACACACACACACGCAGGCCCACGCATGCATGCACATGGACATCAGCTCACATTGGCCAGACGCGTCTCCAGCTGTATGATCTCCTTGGACTTCTGCGTGGCGTTGTGAGCTCCCAGCATGCTCAGCAAGCGCTCCATCAGCGCTTTGTACGCCGCCAGGATCTGAGCGGTACAATGACATCAGCGCCAACAGACGTTAGTGGTCGCTGACCGGGGGGGGCGAGCGGGGGGGGGCATGTGGTAAAGTGGACGGGACAACAAAAGCACAGCAGGAGACAAGAGGAAAACAGGTGGATTGACGAGGAAGCGAGACAGAAGGACAGATGGAGGAGGGGAGGAGGGAAAGGAGAAGGAAAGGAGGGAGGGAGGTGAGAGGGGAGGAGATAAGGAACCAAGAAGAAGTGAAGTATGAGGGAACGAGACGTCGAGCATAGACTGTCTATACGAAGCAAAGTCACCCCCTGGTTTCTGGCCTGATGTCATGAAGCCTTGAGTCCATCGTTTTGACCGCCGCCATCTTGGCTTTTTGCAACCAATGAACAGGAAGTGACCCTATTTGGACTGAGGAGGCGTTAAGGAGAGACACTGTATGGGTCTCTGGTAGAGACCTGTCAATCATTGTAAGCCCCGCCCTAAAGCATACCCTGTCTATTAGTCTACATGTAAAGAAAGGTTGGGAGGAAAAGGAGGAAAAAAAAGGGATGAAGGGTGATGACGGGACGAGGACGAGGACGGGATGGCGTTGAAGAAGGAGGCCGGTGGAGCAGGTTCACCTTCAGACTGTCCTCGTCCTGTCCCAGGTAGAGGCTCCTCTCGGGCAGCGTGAGCCCCTCCTGATCGATCTGCACACACAGCAGGTGGGAATCACGTGAACTGAGTATTGAACCGCAGATATTACTGAACTCCTCCAATCCATTTTGAATGTATAATAAAATAACCTTAAGTATTATATCTTTGGTGATGCTAAAGCTACCAAAAGCCACGCTGAGAGTGTCATGTGCCGTTTCACGAGGACCCCCCCCGCCCCCACCTCACCCTGATGGCGTTCCTGGAGGAGTTCTTGTGGTCCACGTTGACGGTGAGGGAGAAGAAGACGGCGGTGCTGTAGACGCCCTGCGTCTTGTACAGGAGCTCGTTGAAGTCCGGCCTCTGGGGGGCGCCCTCGCGCTGCCAGCCGGCCGCCCCGGGCGGAGCCCCCGCCAGGTCCCACCCCCCGCAGCCGTCAATCACCTCCGTCATGGGGTCGGAGCCCAGCCGGTCGATGTCCCGGATGTTTATGCAGGAGCGGTAGAACTCCTTGACCTTGCGCTCCGCCGAGTCGGCGCCGCGCCGCTGCACGGGCTCCAGCAGGAGGCGCTGCAGCTTCTCCTCGTTGTGCTCCCCGATGGCGGTGATGATGCCGTAGCTGAGCTTGTCCTCGGGGATGCCGTGGCGCCTTAGCCAGCCGCCGCAGGCGAAGGAGTAGAAGTCCTGGCAGGGCTGGATGGTGGGGTCGATGTTGGCCTGGACGAAGCGCGCCGCTCGCAGCAGGGAGCGCCGCCGCTGGCAGTCCTGCTGGCACTGCGGGTCCTGCTGCGCCTCCAGCGAGATGTACTTGAGCGCCAGCATACTGCCGAGGATGACGCACATGCCCGCCGCGAACACCAGTGCGGAGAGGAGGCAGATCTCCCTCCGGCTCCACCGGGGAAGACCCCGCCCCCCACTGCCGCCGCCCCCGCCGGTGCCGCTGGGGTCGCGGTTGCGGCCGTTGGAGATGGTGGCACCGCGGCCGCCGCTGCGCACCACGTGGCGGTCCAGGCTGCCCCCCAGGTGGAGGGTCATGCCGTTGCTAAGGATGTCACTGCTGTAGCGACCGCCATACTTCACTTCCTGGAACTCATCGTAGTGGGCGGTCAGCGAGTACGTCTTCTCCATGGCCGACGGCCCCCTGGAGGTGGGGTTGGGGGGGAGGGGCGGCGTGCCGGCCGACAGTCGGAAAGGGATGAAAGGCGATGAAGCGATGTCAGAACTCCCGTTGGGCCTCTTCAAGCAAAGCTTATTCTCTCCTAATCAAAAGGCAGCGGCGCGAAGGTCTCTCATCGAGCTTGTGGAACCTCACGTGTCCTGCTCCCTGCCATCCTCTTCCTCATCCTCTTCCTCTCTGCAGGCTCTCCATCAGTCCTCCTCCCGCCAACAACCAGCTGCAGGTGACCTGTCGACAGAAACAGAGGCGAGGCGGTGAGTCCATGGTTACAAACGGCAGAGGACGACAAAGCGGCAGGTTGTTGAGCCCTTTCTCACCCCACTTTGTCTCTGGCAGTTTGTTTGGGGTGAGGGTTGTCCCACGGGTGGAGGAAGGAGGGGAAGGGGATTCGGGGGAGGGAGTGTCCTCAGCTGGGCACAGAGAGGTAGCAATCAACGTAACGTAAAAGCTTTTATCTCCGCTGAAGTGCAGGGACAGTTTGTGTCCTCTGTCTCACACAGGCGGACGCTTACGGCCCGGCAGCCGTCAGCTTTCACACCACAAGCAGAGGACGAAATATCACTCGTGTGATTTAAGTGTTTTAAGTTAGACCCGCGATACGCTGGATTTATGACGGGGATTTGCATTTTTGTCACGCGGCAAAAACAATTGGACAAACGCAGACAGGGAGACTATTTTTCTTTGCTTCCGCTAATGCACTCGACATGACGCCTGAAGGCAACATAGCAGCAGCCCTCAGACGGAGAGATTACTTAGACGCTGCTAGTTCGTAAGCCCTTTATTGTGTGTGTGTGTGTGTGTGTGTGTTTTTAGAGGCCGTACGCAGGCGATCTGTGAGAATTGATCCCTGTTATCTCCTCTGAGAATAGCAAACTTCAGCAGTGGTGTCTTTAACGCCCCCCCCCCCTCCCCCCTTCTGGAAGTGCTGTATGTAGATAAGAAGAGGGAAAGCTACAGAGAGACAAATAAGAGGTTTAGTGCTTTCAGGTAGGTCGTGATACATCAGCAGCAAATGGGTGACTCAGAAACACTGTTTGTGTACAAGTGCACAATTTATATTCAGTGTCTAAGCAAGAAGTGCTGAATCTTCACACACCGAGGTGGAAAATCAAAATCCAGAGTTGACCTTTCCAGCAAGGCTAACTTTGGTCATCTGGTCATTGCTGCAGTATTTCAGAAGGGTGATAAACTCTCTTATAAAAAATGCAAACATCCATCGGCTCGCAGGGAGTCGTATGTGGTTTACACAAAGTAAACTACCTACATGTCATGAACACACCAGCATCCAAATAACCTTTTATTGCACGGAACCATCTTCAGTTGAAAAAGGGCATGCACGCTGCAGGGGTCTAATGCGCTGATTCGTTAGTCAATCTGCATCACTGTCTCCTAAGGGCTGATCAATCAGCGGGCTGTGGAATCAAAGCCTTCTTGCCCTCCTTTCGATGACTAAAAACCCGGGGCGGTCCGGTTGGAACTGATGCTGTTCATGCTTTGTTGCAACTGGTTTGTCAAAACCACGAATTACATCATTTCCAGCAGCATGTTTCATCCTGCGATACCGTGAGATCCTGAACGGACCCCAGCGTTCCCCACCTGGTTCAACAGGCCAAGGAGAAGCGTGTTCATGATGTCGTTTGCATAAGAAGGAGACCTTCGCATGAACGCCGTTGCTCGACCAGCAGGTGTTCTGATCATAGACGGTTTCTAGGTTTTTGGACCAACGTTTTGGAGACTCAAGGTCAGCGATTTCCCTGCTGCCATGTCGTTATCATAGCAACCGATGAACAGAGTTTGTGTTTCGATGGGAATACGGGGGAGACTCAGAGACAGCATCCCCTGCTTTATGGTCTGTTTGACTCTCCCTGGATGATCATTTACTAAATGCTGTATTGAGGAAGACTATTAAAACACAATAATATCAACGAGACGAAGTAGAGGACAAATTGTGTCCTAATTTAAGGCAACGCGAGCAAAGGTCAGGAAGCAAAATCATTAGGATTTTATTGTTCTAAAATGGACTTAACTGTCCATCAGTGGCGTGTTGAGCTTAACGTTTGCTCTGCTTGCATTTATTCAACTATATCGCAGTAAACGCCGAACGTTCGATGGGTGAAGTTCTCCAAATCATCGGCCCTCGTTTAAAAGGAACGGCCGTGGGAAGATGGCGAGTATCTTGTATCTCCCGTCTCTCTCTCTCTCTCTCAACAGGTATATAACACTGTTTATATACTGACTTTCCACTGCAGGGTGAGTGGATGTTGTGTGAAGCGATGTGAAGCTGCACATCGTAGAAGCATCTCTTTGCACCCAGCGGGTGAACAAGAAGCAGCCGGTGACGCGGCGTAGACGGCCCTTCACTCTTCCCATAACGCTGGCAGAGGCGACTCGGCGTCTCACAGCGGGACGAGAAGAGGTGTTTATCTGTTCCGTGTCTTTATCTATTCAGCTTATCATCCATCAGTCCGCTGCCTTGTTACACTCGCACAACACACACACACACACGGCAGCAACGCGCAGTATCCTTGGTGCAGACTGCGGTCGCTGTGATCAGTTCTTATCATGGAACTGCTGCTCAAAATGTAAATATCATCCCCATGCAACGCTCCCCCCGTCCCTCTCTTTGAAATGCAGGTGCACTTTCACATGTGTCAGAACTCCTTAGGCATTATAATGAATTATGATGCACGAACACACACACGCACACATGAGAGGACGCCCAGCGTTGGCTAATGGATTGGATCTTGCGGGTTCCATCACAGGAAGGGGAACGCGTGATGAATGGCTATTTACCGAACATGACAGGGCCTAATATCTTAAGAGTTATACTACCACACACACACACACACACACACACACACACACACACATTAAAAACACACCCCTGGTGATGCATAGCGTCTTGTCAGTTGTCCAGCGTTTCCCAAACATCGTTCACATCTTTCCTGGATACGGATAATCTGTAATTCGCTCAAAGCAGGGGGTTCTCACCCTGCGGTCCCGGGACCTTCGGGGGTCCTGCAGGTGGCACCAAAGGAACACAACAACATCCACTGCTTAAATGAAATGTTCCTTATGACGCTGTTTGTTGCAGCAAACCGCTCCCTATTGGACGGACCAATGATAATAAATCAATGGGTAATCAATGGGCGCAGGCTAAGCAGGCAGGGCTAACTGGTAGTAGATGTGTGACACGTGCATCAGCTCAAGGATCGTCCCGTTGGCCTATGGTTCGACGTTGAGTCGACAGGCGACAGAATCGCAAAGACGACGATCGCCAGAGGGAACATTTAAAGAGGCCGTAAAGGGCCGCGTTTGATTTACTGTCAGGATAGTTTACCGTTGAATCAATAAGAGAAAAAGTTCTTCAAAGACGATGTCCTCGGGAGGCGAAATCCATGCAGCAACTGACCGTCTTCTAATCTCGTCACGGTGTTTGTTGACCTATAAACGTCACCGTCGTTTTCCTCCAGAAGCAGAAACTCATTCTATCTTCTTGCTCCACTGAGGCTCGTGGGGACATTTTGTGAGGCCAAGAAATAAGAGCTCAGCGGCGGAACTCCCCACTTACGTTACGCCACCTGAAAGCCTTCTGGGTTCAAACCCCCCCCATGAAGAGCTGCTCATCCTTATCGCCGGTGCCCAGAGGCTGCCGTGGAGTCTCTGGTGGCTCCGTACGGCCACACGGCTCAGCAGATGTTCCAGAGCGGAGACCTTTCTATTGTTGCCTTGTGCTGGATTATCACGCACAACGGGGTCTTCAGTTCCATTCCGTTATTAAAGCTGAAGAGTTTGACTCATGTAGGACTTACTCACGCACACTCACACGCACACACGCGCGCGCACACACACACACACACACCACTCTCCTTAATGACTTCCCAAACTTCTCTTGATGGAGCAGCAGCCGAATCATTGAGATGTCTCTGCTCAACTAAACGTCCTTCACTCCCTTAAATAACCAGACATGTTGATGTATCCGGTCTCAATATTTGATCTTCAAACAACAAGAGGACAATTGTATTATTTTTTAAGCAGGGTTCCGTATGAATGATCTATTAAAGCAAGCATTTAATACAAAAAGACTTTCATCTGATGAAGGGAGCGACAATTTTAAACTTTTGTCCTGTTCGATGCGTAAAGACGCAGGTCTGTAAGTAGCCAATTATACCTAGTTTTTGACTAAATATAATGGATTACAATGGCGGATACATGATTTAGTGTCGAATCATCCACAACGAGGCAAACAAGCTTAATAGAAACTTCCGCATGAAATAATCACACAAACATTTCTCTTAATTGGGAGCCTTCGTCCTCTTTCAGTGAGAAACGTCCAACAGGCGCGTCTCATTGCGGAGAGAAAGAACTTCTCTGCTGAGGACGTGACTCCCAAGTCAATCTCACCCGGCTTTTCTCCTCGCATTCACCGGAAGAGTCAAAGAGATCAAACCTGTGGCGAGCGGACCGGGAAGCTCCTCCGCCGGTAGCCGGAGATCTGCAGGTCCGCCCGGGTTCGTCCTGTCCGCCCCGCGGAGGTCCACGCGCACCGGGATCCGCACCGCGCAATGCCGCCGAAAGAGCTCCGAGCCTCCGGTGTGCGGAGGAGAGAGAGCGAGGGAGAGGGAGAGAGGGAGGGAGAGAGGGGAGGGGTCCTTCAATAACAAGGAAAGGCACACTCACACACACACACACGCACACACTCACACACACACACGCGCGCGTGACACAACTTAAACAGATGTTAATCCTCGTCCGGTGTCTGAAATAAAAAAAACAACAACATTATTCTCTGTAATTTGTTGTGTTTTTAAATTGGTATTTGTTCCAGTGACTAAGAAGCAACATTTCATAAAAAAAAACTTAAACGTTTGTTTGTGCAAATACTGCTCGCTTTGTTTGTCACTTCCAGTTTTTTAGAAGAAGATTGACTTAAAGGAAATTAAGACTGCAGCTCATTTAAAAATCCAAACATCCCCAGCTGACAGAGACAAACCTCCCATGTATATATACATATGCATACATATATATATATATATATATATATATATATATATATATATATATATATATATATATATATATATATATATATATATATATACACATATGAAACCCTGAATCCATACTAATCCATACTCTAGTAATGACTCCATACTGGAGACATTTCCTCACGTATGATATTCGTTTTCTTGAGGAGATGAATTAGGAAGCCCAGCTGCTCAGAGAGAACATCAACCGCTTCCTAAATGAATGAGTCCATTCCACTGATTGATATTGTTGGGCTGCAAACATTTTACGATTCCTCCAAATCGGAAAAAAACCCCGTCTATTTCCTAATAAATCTCCAGCGGAAACATTAATCTCCATGTAGCCGGCGAGTCGCACAAACCAAATGAATCAAAGCGAAAGGTCGACTAAATAATATTATGCAAATCAGCGGGGTAACAAACTGACCGATGCCACTACCCGGGGTAAAGAGAGGATCTAGGACCTTCTGTTGTTCTGTTGACGGGATCGCTGGTCTTTGGGGGGGGGGGTCTGCAGGCCCATAATCCGGCCTACAGACCTGGAATCATTACGAGAGGAGGGGAGCAGCACCCCTTCGGAGGGGGGGGGGGGGGGGGGGGGGGGGGCAGATGAGCTGCAGATCGATGTTCCGAGTCAAAGGGGGGGGGCGTGTGGTTCCAGTCCCTCGGCTCTTTGGTCTCTCCTTGATTTTTCAAGGTGTTATTTACACACTTGCTGCCACGGAGACCAACGAAGGAAACTCTCTCTCTCTCAAACATACATACACACACACACACACACACACACACACACACACACACACACACACACACGCACACACACACCGCAGGGAAACACACACACACACACACCTGCGCAACAACTTCCTCTTATTGTTGATTGGAAGGAGACCGGCGGCCTCCTCCAGTTTTGCTGCGTGCTGAAGCTGCATTCTCCCCGCCGTCCACCAGGCGGCGACTCCTCTGGCTGTGGAAGTCAATGAGAAAATGCCTCTCGCCTACGTCTCTCTGTGCTGGTTCACTTGATTCGTCACACGCCGGAAGTCAGAGACTGAGATGGGAACATCGGGGGCTTCTTGTGTGTGTGAGAGGGGGGGGGCAGATTGTGATTTTGGGGAGTACAAAGTAAAAAGAACTGAACTGTAAAAGAGGCCTGATCCCACCTGAGCACATGAGTCGGGGGGTGTAATAGAATCAAAGAGGTGGTCTCCGGGTAGCTCGTGGGCTTCGCCCGGCTCAAGATGGATGGAGGCGGCTCCCCTGAAACGTGGAACAACTTCCATAAGAGGAGGATGGAGCAGGACGAAGGGGGTGTGTTTTTTTGTTGCTGTCTGCTCAGCACCTGAGCCCACCCCCAAGCACCCGCCCCCGCTCCATCTTCCCCTCAGACAGACTAATGGGGGACCGGGAGGGCCATTTATATTCCTAAACCCCCCACCAAGCACCCTACCTCAGCTGTCTACTTCTACTCCCCATAGATGTGTGTGTGGGCTCCCTGCTGCAAAAGACTCAACATTTACCATTTATTTATTTTCACAACCGTAGACTTCGTGTAAGAAATGGAAGCAGTCGACGGCACCAGTTGGTTTGTGGACTTAAAGATTTAAAGATTTGAGTGTAAACAGAGTGAGGTGAAGTCTGCGTGTACAGCGACCAGCGAATCGACTGATTGGCTGCTTGGCTGAGGTCTGTTTGACTCTAAACAGACCATAATTTACTAGATGAGCATCATGTTGCATTGAAGAAGAGAGACTGAGACCATAAACTCATGTTTACAATGTTTACTGAGGGAATAAATCAAACGAGAAGTAGAGTCATTTCCTCATAGACGTCTATGGGAGCAGAGGAGTCGCCCCCTGCTGGCCAGGAGAGAGAATGCAGCCTTGACGCATGAAGCATCAACTGCCTGGTTGAAACAACTTTATAACTTGATATTAATATTAATAGTGAGTTTTTTTCACTTGCATCTTTGTAACGAGCGGAAGAACAAACGTCTCCTGAACGTAACGTCTCCTGTGAAGAAAGACGTTTGTTTCAAGTTGGTACTTCGCCACGTAGAAGGTCTCCTTCAGTTCATCCAACTCTGAAAGAAATTGTTATACTCCTGTAGCGAGATTTCTTAATTTAGATTATAAAAAGCTTCTTTGTGGCGACGAAACATTTTGAACATACTGATTTGGTTTCTGATTTAATTACCGTGAACTCGACTCTAAATATCCGTGTTTGTGAGAACCGAGCCAAACGTCTGAGACGCGGCTGACAAAAAATGAAATCAGCCGTAATGAAGATGGACAAGAAGTTGGCTCTCGTTTTCGCCGCTTCCTCCTCCTCGCCTTTCTTCTTCCTGTCGTCTTTCTTTGCCGTTGTGCGTAATCTTTTTCTTCCAGGCCCCCAGGCAGCGTGGGTCGAATCGATTTTCGCAGTCAAACGCGGGAAAAAGGCGATTCCTGGCGGATGTCGACGTCTTGGATGCGTTTAATCAAGCAGAAGAGTCTCTCACTCCGGGGGCTGCAAACCATTAAGCGCCGGAGAAACGCTCAAAACCTACAGCTAACTTTTGCAAAAATTAGAAAACTTGTTTTCAAAAAGTCCCCGTTGATCCCCTCAAGGATCTCTGAGAAATCCTTGAAACTCAATTTAACCGCCGCCGCCACAAACAAGCCGCAAAAACAAGAACGCCGAATAACACGCCGGCGCCGGTCCCACGAGCCACAGCTGCAGTGTTCTGTAATTGCTTAATTAACAGTTTTCTGAGAGACTCTTCTGAACGGCGTCGATGCAAACGTGCAAAAAGCTGAACACACACACACACACACAGACACACACACACACACAGACACACACACACACAGACACACACACACACAGACACACACAGACACACAGACACACAGCAATTAAACCCGGAACAACGTTGGAGGGATGAAAAGAGGCGCAAACTGCCACTAAGTAAAAAAGTCTCTGCTCGGAGCCTCGCAGGGCTTCCTGGTTCGGGCCGAGGCCTTTGTATGAGCTACTAATAACGCTGCCCCCCCCCCTCGCGCCCCCTCCTCGCCCCCCTTCCCCCATAGAGGCCGTTTCTCCATCGTCTCTTCGCGTTCTTTAGTCTCAAGTGTCAGAACCCCCATTACAGTAATGAAGCCAGCGGACCCTCAAAGAGCAGGGGGGGGGGGGGGGGTGGGTGGTGGGGCACATGGAGGGTGGGGGTGGGGGAGGGGGGGGTCATTTCTCCATCTTTTCCCAACTGTACCAGGAAAACGCATGTTTATATTGAGAGGACTTTTTTAAAATGAGCGTAGATTCAATGGTGAGAAGTGACTTGTTTTTGTAACATTTACAACCTGTTACTCACCCGGTGACCCAAACGTCCTGACGGGAACGTGGAACCGCTCGGAACCACCTGAGGTCTGAGAGGAAGAGGCGTGAACACGAGGACGGGGCGGGGCAGAGGAGGACAGGTGTCCGGTCTCCATGACAAAAGGCTGGCGCTGGAGGATGGAGGGAGAAGAGGAGAGGAGAGGAGAGGAGAGGAGAGGAGAGGAGAGGAGAGAAGAGGAGAGGAGAGGAGAGGAGAGGAGAGGAGAGGAGACGTCCTCCAGCATTAATATTCTTAGCTCATAGTTAGCTGAAAACCTCCTCCTCCTCCTCAGTGTTCTTCAGAGGATGATGTCATCCCTTTATGGATCTTTTGGTAAGATGCCACCGTCGCTTACATCTCTGTCACTGTCACCGTCTGCGCACGCACACACACACACACACACACACACACACACACACACACACACTTAGCCCCTCAGTGACCTACATCTTAATGCACATTTACTGCAAAGGACACAAATATACGTGTGTGATTGGACGGGGGGAGTCGGGGGGAGTCGGGGGGAGTCGGGGGGGAGTCGGCCGCAGTGGAGTGGTCACCTGGCTGCAGGGGGATCTCTGCACTCAAGCCGGAGGAGCTTTACGGCCTGTTTAGGTTGGCTAACCGCGCCACTTAGGGCCCCGGTGGAGTGGAGGGGCGGCCTCCATTTTAATACAGCAGAGTGGTTCCATCGTGAGGGCAGGGTGGAGGGGTGGGGAGGGGGGCGCAGCCGTAAATCATTTCTAATCATGATGAGTTCATGGTTGGTGGCAGAAGCCCGGTTTGTGTTTGTGAGCGTTTGTTTTGAATCGAGAGGAGAAGGTTTGCCAAAGGCGCCGGCCGCCGAGACTTCCCAATAACCACGGAGCAGACCGCCGAGGGAGGGGCCAGCTTGAGCCGGTGCTGAACGGAGGGACGCTGAATAGAGTCGCCGAAATAGAGTCGCTGAATAGGGCCGCATCAAGTCGCCCAACAACTCGTTCATAACCCCCGCATTCAGTGCAGGGGTCATGCAGGGAGGTGCGGGGATGACCTATTTCATGCAGGCCAGCAGGAAGTACCATGACGACTTCAGGTTCATGCAAATTAAATCCCTCGTCTGAACAGAAGCCAACGTATCCAGCACCGTTAGCCGTTAGCTCTCAGCTCACCCGTTGGTTTACGGAGCCTCGGGTTCTTGTAGCCGCCATGTTGTTTTTTTGGAACCAGTGAATGAAAGTCACCATAATTGGAACATGGAGTGGTTTTCTCGCCCCCTAAAGGCCGGTAGACAGAATGCATGTTTAAGTCACTTCCACGTTGGCTTTTATTATGAGTTAGCATTAAAAACATAAACTGGAAGAGCGAGAT
Source organism: Apeltes quadracus (assembly GCA_021346845.1). Taxonomy (NCBI): domain Eukaryota; kingdom Metazoa; phylum Chordata; class Actinopteri; order Perciformes; family Gasterosteidae; genus Apeltes; species Apeltes quadracus. The sequence continues at coordinate 1,463,094 of CM037917.1, forward strand.
CAGTCGTGGACAGAATAAACACGAATAAGAGAGTATGTGTGTGGACATCAGCATATGAGAGGCTCTGCTACACTATCGGCTGTTCGATTGATCACGGAGGTCATCTGAAAGTCAATCTCTCTCTCTCTCTCTCTCTCTCTCTCTACCCCCCCGCCCCCCTGCCTTTCCCTCCCCCCTTTTCCACCGTCCAGAATTACAACACGAGGCAATTAAAGCCAGCGACTCGGTGTTCCGGGCTCGTAACTTTTAACTCGCCGTAATTAAAAGTGTCGCGGCGGATGGGTCGGTGTTTTGTGGCGGGCGCGGGGGATGATTGATTGACGGATGGAAGGTGGGCGGGCGGGGGGAGGGGTGGTACGGGTCAGAAGTCAGAGCTTTGAGTGTGATTGGAAAGAGGGACGTGGAGGCGGAACAAAGAGCGCAGGAATAGTGTGTGTGAGTGAACAAGTGGGTGTCTAACATGGGGCCCCCGGGGAATCACTAACGAGATGACCAGGCGAACTAATTGTGTCTGTTGTGTTCTCTTGTACAATCAATCAATTACCCCAGACTGCAGGGCAAGTGTGTGTGTGTGTGGGAGGTGATGCACGTTGGTGTGTGTGTTTATTTATCAGCGTCGTTATCGGAACGTGCAGCTGATCCCAACACGTCGCGCTCGCACACTAAGGTACATCTGGTGGGGAAATACGTGGAAATATTGTGTATTGTGTATAATTGTATATAAATATTTAAAACAAGGCAAAGGAATGAGAAGAATAACAGTAAATTAAACACAATTTATGGAATAAAAGTTAAAGCAGCACAACGTCGAATGTTGAATCTCCATAAATGCTGTTCTATGAATGTGAACTTTTAGGTTTTAGTGTATTTAAAAAATATTAAATATATATTTTATATGGACTCAAACCACTCAAATGATCCTATCTGGAGCAACAGGTCAGGAACCGCTGATGCACGAATGATGATGTTCATAAAAGTGAAACTGCACGTGACTTTCAATACAGTGGCGTGTTGGAGTGAACAACCTTCATGTCTCATCTTAATGTTCTTGGAGGCTCGACGGCTGTTTTTTCAGGAGACAACGAGACGGACACACACACAGACACACACAGACACACACGGGCACACACAATGGAAGAAGCCGACCGTATGATACAAAAGAAGTTAACAGTTACAGCCCCTCCTGTGTTCTCCTCCCTTCAGCCTCCCCCATCCATCCGTCCTTCCTCATTCTCTCCCCCCTCGTCCCTCCTGGGTTGCTCTTAGTTATATAATCTTAGTTATTATATATATATATATATATATATATATATATATATATATATAATAAAAATATATAAATAACATATACAGTATATATATATATATATATATATATATATATATATATATATATATATATATATATATATATATATACTGTACGCCCAATAAAAGAGTGTGAAATGAAAACATAATTGAGTTTTAATTTGTCAGCGGGGCTCCAGACCCGACCGGATTGTTGCTCGCCGCCTCATTGAGGGCCGAAGACGAGGAAGACGAGGAGCTGCTGCCAGCAGAGGAAGGCCTCTAACGCGTGTGCTGGTGTGTGTGTGTGTGTGTGTGTGTGTTTATTGACACCCCCTCGGTGGTCTTGTTGGCTCTGAGGAAGACTCCGCTGAGCCCAGCTGCAGGACGAGGTTGGCTCAGAGCCTCTGAACAAGTGTTCAAGTGGAGAACTCAAGGGCCCTTAAGTAGCTCCTTATCACCACCTCGGGTACAGATGTGTGTGTGTGTGTGCGTGTGTGTGTTCCCTCTCTGGCTCGTGGGTTCGTAAGCTTAAAGCTTCTTAAAGGCCGCAGTGGGACAAGAGGAGGAACCAGAGCCAGGGCTTAACCTTCTCCCCCCCCC
>CM037917.1:1469983-1492483 GCA_021346845.1 Apeltes quadracus
CCAACTTCCCTGAAGAGGCTCCACATGTCACCAGTGAACAGCGTGATGACGCTGGGACCCTCACCTGTTACCTGCCGCCTGTTATTTGGAAACAAAGGGACGGGATTCTTGTCTCCGTTTCACGCTACAAAGTAGCCTCCGCGGTCCATTAATTCTCCGTGGCAACGCTCGTCCAGCTGGGAACAAACGAGCGTTCTGATTGGCTCGTGATTTCCACCTGGGCAGATGTTTAACGAGCCGGAGGAGGAGACACCTGTGTGGGCTTGTAATGGACCAAATTGCGTGATGATACTTTTGTGCTGTGTGTGTAGCCCCCCCGGCCCCCCCCCCCCCAGCAGACTGTTAGTCCGAGATGTACAAATGAAGTCTGGTACTTATTATATTTCCTCGCATCCACGTCTTCAACTTCCTCATGTGGATCAGTCTCGCTATCGAATGTGATATCAAGCTGTCGTCCCTCCTAGTCAGGAGGGGGGGCGGAGGGGGGGGGGGGTAAACATACAGCCCCTTCCCATCAGCCCCAGCGAGATTACCACGGACCAGCAGACCCTCTGACTGACTCCACAGCTGCTCATTGTGTGTGTGTGTGTGCTGCACTGCCGGTGGCCGGTCAGTGTTTACATTTGAGAGTGAAATGATGCAATTTGTGTGTTTTTTCATTTGAAATGAAAATAAATTAAGCCCCCCCGTGTGTGTGTGTGTGTGTGTGTGTGGTTCTATACTTTGCTGTGTCAACTGACGTCTGTAGGAAATGTGTTTATCTTGCAATGTTGTTTCCAGCTGTTCGCCTCCTCCAGATGTTTCACATATTGTGTGTTCCTCTGGAAACACGGCACAGCTAATGGAGGATGAGGCAGACCTGAAGCTCCGTGACTCGTGTTCAGCGCAGAGAGCAAAGTGGATGAGCGGAACACGCTGCAGTCGATTGAGTACTTAGATCCAGATACAAATACGTGACAAAGTAACCAAAGTCCCGTCTCACAGAACCAGTAGACCTGAAAAACAACTTAATACTGTATAATCACATATTTCTGAATCGTTTGAAATGCGTCTTTATGCACAGTTTATGCACAGAACTAGAGAGGACTAGAAGTGCAGTGGCTTCCGGGCGGTTGAAACAGTTTTGGGACGAAGTATATAAAGATAAAGTAGAAAGGGGGAGACAATATGTTCATTTTTTATTCAGAGGTAGATCTCAGACCAGAAGACGTGGAGGAAATCATTTTCAGATGATATTATGACGCATTCACCGGCCGCCTGCAGCTTCTGTTCTTTGAAGGTAAAACCTGAGAAAGGTTCAGCACTTAAATCGCATCAAAATCACCATTTTAGACAAAATGAGAGCACGTTGTGTTTGTGAGGACACAGTGTCTTTGAAAAACAGAGCAACAGAAAGGTTCCTGAAGGTTTACAACCTGATCGTCCATGAGGGTAAAATGACACAGTAATAACACAGACATTAAACACGCGACGACCAGGAGAAACCGAAGTTGGCGACGCTTATAAAGTGAGTTGGGAGTATTTTCTTTAGCTTGGGTCCAAAACCTTTACAACTTCTGTTCGGACTGTTGCGGTTGGTGTTGAACGCCAGCTGGCGCCGTCCTCAGGAAGTGAAGGCTGTGTGTGTGTGTGTGCGTGCGCGTGTGTGTGCGTGCGTGTGTGAGTGTGTGTGTGTGTGTGTGTGTCCTCGGCCTGCAGGCCCCCAGAGCGGAGCCGCAGAGAAACAAACCCAGAGCCCCTTTTTCCAGACGCCTTTCACCATTTTGGCAGGAATCACCTGGCCGGGATGTGACAGCGTCTCAGAGGAACACCTGTACCTGCTCCTGTACCTGCGGGGTGATGGATTACGCGTCGGCTTCGGCCTCTCGAAACAGAAGCGCTCTGCGCGTTCGAGCCCGCGAGCGAGGCGGCGTGGATGAAGAACCGCAGTGAGCAGAATTGAGGAATAAATAACTGTGAGATCAGAGACCAAACTGATGGTGAGGCGCTGATACAGAAGCAACGGATATGAAGAGGAGCATGAGGGAGGAGTGGGGGGTTAAATAGATGAATACAAAGCAATAACCGAGTATAAAGTTTGTTTGATAAGCCCCGCCCCTTTGGGTGTTTCTACGCCGGTCAGGCTTGCTTTCAACAACACAAACAACATTAAAGAAGGTAAATTTCCATTCAAATCATCCCCACATTTCATAACAAATTTGCTGCCAGCAGAAGGAATGTAGTTAAATCCACCAAGTGGGAAATTAGGAAGTGAGTGCTTTGAAATCAACAAGTGTCTTTTCAAAATAAGCTTCCAATATAGGTTTACTTTCTTGGCTTTACTTGGTTAAGTTCACGCCGATTCTGAAATGTCTTCAACTAGCGTTCTCCCTCCCGTCCACCAGAGGGCGACTTCTCTCGTTCTATTCAAGTCTATGTCAAAATTACGCTAATTCTCAATTTTGAGTCAACATTAGGGGTGTAATGATTCAGCTGTTACATCGATGTATTGATTTACATTCCTCCGATCCAACTACATCGATCTGTGCTCGGTGAGTTGGCCATATGGACGACATATATCGCTCAAACATCGATTTAAAATGTAATAAATCGATTGTATCAATACTAGGAAATAACCCGTTGGATTTAAGCACATCAGATTTTTTTCTTAGAAATTTTAATGATAAAGGCTGTCGGACTGAGCCGTGACGTGCTCACGCAGTACGCAGGTCCCGCCGTCCCGAGCCCTGATTCAACTTCCGGGTTTCACAAATCCGAGGGGATGTTCCACAAGGGTTGAAATAGAGGGGTGGTTTTTCAGGGGTTGGTAGGGGGAAACCATTATTGCAGGGGTGTTTTTTTGTGTATATCACTAATAAGGGTAGTGTACTATTCATAATTAATTGATACCTGATTCCATTACAAGAAACAACAGGAATCTAGGAAATTTATTTCAGTTACACTAGCTGAAATTTTGGCTAAAAAGTTACTGAATCGATTTCAAGTCATTGAATCGTTTCGGATCGTATCGTTCTAAATGAACAAATATCGTCCTTGAATCGTATCGACAACCACGAATCGTGATCGAATCGAATCGTTGTTAAAAACGAATCGTTACACCCCTAGTCAACATATTTAGAAATAACTTTCCAGTAACTTACAACAACGATGTGTGGCGAGATGTATGAGTTCCGATCTCGTAGTTAATTGCGTTTTTGGAGGTAAAAATAACAACAGAAGTACCGTAGTTAATGTTAGGATGTGCAAGCTGACGGGTCTGACGGGCTGAGAGAGACGACAAACCTTCTCTTCCCTGGACGCAGCGAGGCTTCTGGGAGGAGGTGGGCGGAGCCTTGTAGGCGGCGGAGGTCTAATTAAAAGCCAATTGATAAACCGCTGAAACACACGGGAAGAGTTGAATGTCAGCTTTTCGTCGTTTCGACAGCCGTAGCATTATCAGAGGTTATCGACGCGCGGCCGCTCGGGCCGAGCAGGAAGTAAACTGTGGTGCTGATTAAAAAATAATGACTCGTCTGTGTTGTTTGTGTGAAAGTTTCCTTCCACTGACAGAAACCATTGGCACACCGGCTTCAACATCGGCTCAAAGATACACTGAAAGGGTACATGTTTCTGTAGGCTATAAATTATAGCTTAAACAAATAATTATTTATAGCTTAGACAAACATTAATGCGCTGCTGTTCACATTCCTCTGAAAAACTGTACATTGTTGGTTGTGCTGCTGTTACTAAGCAACCGAGACGTAAAATTGAGTGACGCGATGAGGTCGCCGTGGTTCAGCGGAAACCCTCTATGCTGACGGAACAAAGGGAAGATATCCGCGGGTCCTGATTGGTTCTTCCTCCTCGTCACATGACGTGCGACCACTATTTTCCGTCTCTTCGTGCTGGAAACCCATTTATCTTTGTTTCGAGGCTTACGGTTAAATTACTGCGACTTCAGCAACATCATCGCCATCGTTTATTTCCCATGGTGCAATCTGGCGGCCGTTGTCCTTTTGTCTCATGATATCTGTCTGGTGTTTCCCATCTTTATGGCTTTCATTGATGTTCATGTTATTCTGGTTTGTGCTTGATGAAGTTTAATGAACCAACACGTCGTCCTCTGTGTAAAGCTTCTCTCTGGTGATTGACAGGTCTCTCTCAGAGACGTCTGCGCCGTCGCTTCACCTGCGTGTTCCGATGCGGTGACTCTTAACTCTGGCAGCGTGCGCCGTAGATTGCACAACGGTTGTTAGAGACCCTTCAGCAAACCAGTGGGGATCCCGCTGGTGGGTTTAGCGTGATTTAATGGAGTGAATGTTTTAACGACGCGTTCCCTGGCACGTCTCCGCAGTGAGGCGTCGTTCAGATTGCCAGAATGCGCTTAATGGAGAGACATTTTGAGAGTGTGATAGTGCTGTAAATCTGATAGTCTAAGTACAGGAGACAAATTAACATATTCAGTGATAGCGAGTGTGCAGGAGGAACGGAATCGTAAGAGGTTCCACGTCACACTGTTTCTCCTTGCTGTCGTTTTACGTGTTGCGCAATGGTTGAGAGCAAACTGAGATTCAATTAGTGACTTTACTTGGATTTGTTAAGAATAAACATCCCTTGATTTTGATTAAACTGACCACCCCGTCCCCCGTCCCCCCAAAAGGCGCAACTTCTCAAACCAAATCACACTTATCTTACTTCAAGATGCAGCAAAGAGGAACAACGCTGGTGGACGAGTCCCGTTCGGTTGTCAGTGGTGGACATTGTCTCTCGGAATGGGTGCATTTAATCACTAGAACTGCAGGGGGGGGGCTGGTGATTAAGGCCCTAATTCGGTTAGCATTGGGACACATGCTACTAGACTAGATAAAAGAGGAGAGAGAAAACAAGGCAGGGATTGTGTTGAGGCTGTAAAAGTCTTCACCGCTACGGGTTGAACAAAAAAAATGAGAGATAAATGAAGTATGTGAGCAGGAAGATAAGACGAGAATAAAGCACAACGCAAAGACAATGAACATTTCATCAACATAAAAGTGGTTGCGTCTCCTCTCTAAATGTAGCAATGACTTAATGCTCCGTTACTGTTGCACTGTAATCATTTGTGTAAACAGGCCTTTAATGGGGCCTTTCCTTTACATGTGTAAATAAATAAAAAATAAAATTGGCAGGAAACTCATTTAGGCAACAAAAGTATTTCATTATTAATGATGCAAGTTAAAAAAGTACATGAAAACAAATTAATGCATAGCTGATATTCCTGAGAGTTCAGCCTGAAGCCTTGAGTTCAGCATTTTGGTCGTTGCCATCTTGGATTTTTGAAGTGACCATTTTGGACTGAGGAGGACGTAGAGACCTGTCAATCAGCGTGTAGCCCCGCCCCAAAGCGTCCCTTGCTTTATGGTCCGTTTGACTCTAAATGAACCATAATTCACTAAATCAACATCATGCTGCGTTGAAGAAGACTTGAAACTGAGACCATGAAGTCATGTTTACTGAGGGAATAACTCAGGAGTTTGAAACAGACTCGATTCCCTCTGGATTCTTGGTCTCCTGACAACCTTCCAATCAAATCCCCGGTTTCTCCTGAGGAATCTGCACTTTGGCAAAGATGGTTGTTTTTGACGCGGAAATAAATTCAAACAACTGACTGATTTGGAAAATAAAACAGCAACACTTTGGATGTGTTTTCCTGCGGTTTGGTTGTTGGTGGCACCAGATGGGAATCTCCACCTCTCGCAGGAAGCTGCTCGCCTTAACGCGTTTGCTTTGGCTGAGAAAAGACGTCTCTCATGAACACTTGATATTACCGACATTCATCATTGTGACGTTTTATTCCTCACGGTGGCCAAACTCAGACGGTCTGCCATCGCCTCGTCTTGGTGGGAAGTGCACATTTACTCAAGTAACACAGTACTCAACAGTGGAAGCAGGAGACAGGATCTCACACATTTACTGATGTAGAACCGGGAACGCAGAGGAGCCACTGAGCCAATCACCATCGATGCAGGGCCGAAGTGGGCGTGGCCTGGAAGGAGGAGGGAAGCACTACGATTGGCTGGTGATGAAAAGGGGCGGGGAACACAGGAGGAATCGTATGACTGTAACAATGTTATTCAAGATAACATGTATTTATTATTCAATACATTCTTTTGCATTATTTCATGAAACGATATGTGACTTTCAATTTGCTATACAACTTCTTATACTAACGAGTACAATATATATACTGTACATCTGTAATAAGTGTGACATAATATAACCTGCGTACAGTATGCAACATCGTTGACATCATTCCTTTCATCCGTGTTTGTGTGATTTCCTTCATTCTTGTAAGTGTTTTAATTGTGTTTTCTTCGGCTCTTCCTCTCCAACTTTATCAACTTTCTCTACCAAACTCATGCTGAGCGTTTTCAGCTGGGAAACCAGTGCGACTCCGCTCCTTGCTGATGGAGGGATTCAGCTCATGCGGTGCTGTGTGTGTCTGTGTGTCTGTGTGTGTTGTGTGTTAATCCACCTGGCTGTGTTTCGAGGGCCCTAACTTTAATTTGGAGCCCATTTTCAGTCCATTATGCCGGGCCACTGGGGAGGCCATAGCAAATTAGAACCATCTCTACTCCAGTGACTTCATCATTAAAATTAAAATGGCAAACGCTGCACCCCACCTGTCACACACACACACACACACACAAACTGACCAGAGACCACATGCAAACAAAGACTCGTGAACATATGCGAAGTGGTGTGAGTGCTACAGACACACGAAAACTAGTGAAAACATAAATGAATTCCCAGAAACTGACAAACCGTGGAGCATAATGGACACCCATCGGAAAACGCACACCCACACACACACACACAATGGCGAGCGCCTGAACACGCACAGTCCATCGGAGCATCACGCGGCCGGCGGGACGGCGTTCGGACTCTGCGTGTTGGTCCGGATTGATGCAGCAGGAGAAGGTCTTTGAGGTGATGAAACTCACAGCGGAAGAGATGGACGAGGCCTTCAAACCACGACAAAAACAATGCTGCCGTGTGTGTCTGTGTGTGTGTCTGTGTGTGTGTGTGTGTGTGTGTGTGTGTCTGTGATGCTTTGGTATCCATTTTATAAGCTTCCTCTCCTCGTAATGTGAAAGCAAATTCATTTAAAAGAACAAATTGTGCATATATTCAAATGAAACTGAATGATTTCAATTCAAATGAGTTTGAATGAGTGCAGTGAACCACATCCACGTGTGTGTGTGTGTCTCTGTGTGTGTGTGTGTGTCTGTGCAGTGCGTGTGTGTGCGTCCGAGTTCCCCCACTAATGCTCACTAAAGCGGCGTCGCCGTGAAACGAGGAGGTGAGTTTTTTTTCCTGCACATTTAGAGACAAAGAGAAAATGGTTAAAACTGTGAATAAATGAATCCACAACCAGATTAAAGTGGAGAAAAGGAATCTGATGTGAGAGAGACGCGGTTCATTGATCCGGCCTGTCAATCACATCCCGCTCAGAATGATGATGACGGATCATTAAGTAAATAAATGTGGCCATGAAAAGAATCTCCGGCCGAGCCGCCCGGAGACGTGAAGCTCTGGACACGATGCCTGTTGACCACTTTTCACCACGTCCTTCGGCACATTCTCCCCAGATGGCCCGTTGATACACCGGTGAGCCGTGTGGGCATATTGGACATATTTTTTAACGGCAGTTAAGTATTTTCGACCACGAGTCAAACAAGAGTTAAACTAAAAACGAAGCTGCAGAGCTCTGGATGCGTAATGAAAAAACATCAGTCAGACTGGTTCAATGTCGACTTCTGCCCGCAGGTGAGGTCTCATTAAACACTTTGACTGTGTGTGTGCGTGTGTGTGTGTGCGTGCGTGTGTGTGTGTGTGTGTGTCCACTTGCTGATTCTTTGGGACTTTGCTAATGTAATTGAAGCAGAGAAAAACAACACTTCAACACATGGTGTGTGTATGTATCTGCAGGTGGTGGGAAGATGGAAAGCAGCGTGAGTGAAGGAAATGAGGAAACTCGGCGCAGGTGGAGGAGGGAGGTGGAGGAGGTGAAGTTGCCGTGAGGCTTCAGAACCAAAGTCGAGCTGCAGCGGGAGGCCATCTTTCTTCTACTCGTATCACTTGAATTAAATGAAGTCTTGATTTCTGTTCATTCTAAAGATTTCCTTTAAGAAAAATACGGAAAGGAAAAATACGAGCTAAAGGTGTGAGCTGCAATAAGGACTCGAATACATAAGTTATTGAGAAAGTGAATGGAAGCAGCTTGTGTACGATATTTGGTGAGTGTCATGGTCTTTGTTTCCAGGTGAATTAACTCATAGGTGAGGGTTACAGCCATCATTTAAATCGTTAAGCCATAAAGGTTGTGATCATTCGTAACACGTGTAATTAGGCATAGCTGTGTGTGGAGCTTAAGGAGCTCATCGCTGCCCCTTGTGGCCGATATCGAGGATGTCTTCTGCTCTCTGACCACAGGGGGCAGAAGTCAGCACATTAAAGCTGGAGGGGGAGAAGATAATGCTGAAATAAACTCACAAAAACATCCAGGTTTTATCTATAGAGTTTTTGAAACGATATATTTGAGACGTGAGAGGGGGAAGACGTTACAGCTACAGATCGGGCAAATATTTGTCAGGTTGACGTTTTTCTAAAGGAAGCTTCACGAGCGTCTTCCACACAGTAAATAAGACATGACAAGTGAAAAGCAGTCTGAAAAACAAACACACACACACACACACACACACACTGAATAACGTGTCAGAAAGCTGACATAAAAACAATGTTTTCTAAATGCTCCCCTTGGTGTGATGCCGCTCACACCTCTGCCTCTTCCTCCTCCTCTTCATCGGCGTTATTGGCTTCTACTCATAAAAAACAACGGAAAAGGCTAAATGAAGACACAGTGACGCATCCGGGGACGACTCCATAAAGGAAGCCAGCCAGCGTCCTCTGTGTCATTAAGATTAAACCTGCCAGAAGCAAGTGTTCAATTTCCTGTTTGTCCCTAAACTGCCTGTTGTAGTATTTATACAGTTTCTAGCATCAGGTACATTTTGTTGAGAAGAATAATGAAGGTTCCCCTTTGTTTGGCGCTCTGTTTAACACCTGATTCTTTTAGAGTGATATATGGGTCTATAAGTTATAACACGTAGTCTTATCATCTGTTACCAACCATGTGGATTCTGTATTATTCATCAAAGGCCAAAGGGGGACGTCTTGTCAGCAGCTCCAGATGTTTGTGACGATGTCAGCGTTTGTCTCTGTGCCTCTGCTCCTCTACCGCTCCTCTCATCGGGGGGCCGAGCCGGACGCCCCCCACATACCCCCCCACAGACCCCCTCACATACCCCTCCACATACCCCCCCACAGACCCCCCCACATATCCCCCCACATATCCCCCCACAAACCCCCCCACATACCCCCCCACATACCCCCCCACAAACCCCCCCACAGACCCCCCCACATATCCCCCCACAGACCCCCCCACATACCTCCCCACAGACCCCCTCACATACCCCTCCACAGACCCCCCCACAGACCCCCCCACTTACCCCCTCACATACCCCCCCACAGACCCCCCCACATACCCCCTCTCTGTGCCTCTGCTCCTCTACCGCTCCTCTCATCGGGGGGCCGAGCCGGACGCCCCCCACATACCCCCCCACAGACCCCCCCACATACCTCCCCACAGACCCCCTCACATACCCCCCCACAGACCCCCTCACATACCCCTCCACATACCCCCCCACAGACCCCCCCACTTACCCCCTCACATACCCCCCCACAGACCCCCCCACATACCCCCCCACAGACCCCCCCACAGACCCCCCCACTTACCCCCTCACATACCCCCCCACAGACCCCCCCACATACCCCCTCTCTGTGCCTCTGCTCCTCTACCGCTCCTCTCATCGGGGGGCCGAGCCGGACGCCCCCCACATACCCCCCCACAGACCCCCCCACATACCCCCCCACAAACCCCCCCAGATACCCCCTCACATACCCCCCCACATACCCCCCCACAGACCCCCCCACATATCCCCCCACATATCCCCCCACAAACCCCCCCACATACCCCCCCACAGACCCCCCCACTTACCCCCTCACATACCCCCCCACAGACCCCCCCACATACCCCCCCACAGACCCCCCCACAGACCCCCCCACATACCCCCCTACTTACCCCCTCACATACCCCCCCACAGACCCCCCCACATACCCCCCCACAGACCCCCCCCACAGACCCCCCCACATACCCCCCCACATACCCCCCCACAAACCCCCCCAGATACCCCCCCACAGACCCCCCCATGCCGGGAGGGCAGATTAAAGCCACTTCACCTCAACCCTGCTGTCGCGCCAGCTTTGCTTCGGCCCCGCGGGGTGAAGAGGTGCCGATCCAGCTGTGCCCGGCCCGCTTCAACACTGGGCTTGAGTGTGTGTGTGTGTGTGTGTGTGTGTGTGCGTGTGTAATCAGGGTGACTCACACACACAAACACAAGAGCAGTAGATTTTCAAGAAGTCCAAATTTCCCTCAAAAAGGGTTGGATGATGTTGTTTTGTCGCAGTGACCCGGGTTCCCTGATTGGCTTTTTGAACATCGGCTCTTAATACTTTCCGTCAAACTCGGCCCTCAAAAAATCAGCGACGAGGCGACGTGAGAGCAGATAATCAGGAGATGGACTGAAGTGATGGCTTTGTTCCTTACACACAAGGAAAATGTCTCTTTATTGACAAGCCTTTATACAATTTATAATGACCAATATCCTGGTCAACATATATATATATATATATATATATATATATATATATATATATATATATATATATATGAAATGAAAAAGGGTTCTACCACTGAGGCAAATGTTTTTCATCTGCTTGGAAAAATCGTGATCTTCGACCGCGAATGCTTTGAGCAGTTGGACGCCAGCACCGATACAGAGTTCCATCACGTCTGGTTTTCTGATGAGCTGGAGGTCGGGGGGGGGGTTAAATACAAACATCAAAACACATGTTTTTGAGTCTGAGTGTTCAGCACAGGTATGAAGATGTTTTACTGTGGATTTCCGTGAAGAACGATTTATTTTGTCTTTCTGCAGATCAAATAAATCCAACGAGAGTTTTTGATATTTTTCCTTGAATTCACTTGCAATCAATTAAATGCTCAAACAACAAAACCATTAATATATATATATATATATATATATATATTATACACGGCAACGTCCCTGCAATCATCTTATGAATGATGCATTCAGTGACTTTTTACAGTCATGTGATCCAACCATCAAACCGTGTGATCAGAGTCCGACTGACACGACGCTGCTGCTGTTTCCATCGCAGGAACAAACATCAAACAGCAAAAAGAAAATTCCTTCTGACCTAAATGTGCCAGAATGGATCCCCCCCCCCCCCTCCTCCCCCCACCTCCGCCACGGCCTGTCACGCACGGTTACCCCTCGATTCACTCAAGGCTGGATTGTGCTGGATAGAGCTTGGCAGGGGCTAACTACACCCCCCCCCCGTCCACCCCGTCCACCCCCCGTCCACCCCGTCCACCCCGCCCCCCCACAGCCATTTGTCCACCCCGTCCACCAATGCTGATCTGGTACAACTAACAGGCGCCGCACAAGCATTCCCTCGACTTCCCGAAACACAGAAGCTTGGGCTGGGAAACCTCCTCACCAGAATCCCCTCCCCCCCCCCCCCCTCGCTTCCTCCACAGAAAATGCCCAGAAGAAGAGGAGTGATGCTGACCTTCGGCATTCGGCAGCGAGCGCAGATTGAACACGAACAAGGTGTGGGGGGGTTGTGGGGGGGTTGTGTTCTATTTGTCACTTCCATTTAAGGAACAAAGGTGTCCCTTAAGTGATTGTTCTTTTTAACAACATTATGACATTATTACCGTGACGAAAAGAAGATGTGAAGCTGCGGACGCTTTGAATCGGAAGCTGAAGCCGCCGTGTTTCCTGCTGATGGTTCAGTGAACTCGATCGTTTCTCCAGCCTTCAAACTCGAGTCGAAGCTGCAGAAGAAAACACGCCAGAAAAGAAGACGATGCGCCTGTTATCTGCTCTGCGTCCTCTCACTCTGACAGCGGCGCTCTCGCTGTTTCCGTCAGAGTTTAACAAACGCAGATCTTTCACCCAGGAAACCGCTGCTATGAGGTAATGAACACAAAGTAGAAATTAAACTCATTGAATCGTCTCTTTCTGGTGTTTCTGTGTAAGCGCCATTATATTCTGATTATGTGCTTTGTGTGGTCATGATGTCAGTGCTTTGTTGTCCCCGCTGCCCACATGTAACAAAGGAAAAACAACGGGAGGGGCAGGTGAGCGGCCAGGTGAGCGGCCAGGTGAGCGGCAGGTGAGCGGGCAGGTGAGCGGCCAGGTGAGCGGCCAGGTAAGCGGCAGGTGAGCGGGCAGGTGAGCGGGCAGGTGAGCGGCAGGTGAGCGGGCAGGTGAGCGGCCAGATGAGCGGCCAGGTGAGCGGCCAGGTGAGCGGCAGGTGAGCGGGCAGGTGAGCGGGCAGGTGAGCGGCAGGTGAGCGGGCAGGTGAACCACGAGGGCAACTCTGAAACCAAAAGAGCGTCAAAATAAAACATAGCAATTTAGCTTTAGAATTCTTTGAAGCATCAAGGTCAGATTTTGTAAACTCATCTTTTTTACTGCGATTTGAGGTATTTCTTATTTTATTTGACAGAAGACGTGTAATTGTAGCGAGACTGAGTTACTGAGGAATTCAAAAGAAAATATAAAAGTGGAAGTGAAACCGTGTGAATCCAGCGTCGCGTGACAAAAAGAAAAAGCACAAAATAATACGAGAAACATGAGTGTGTGAGTGGAAAACCTTATATGGGAGAGAAAGTGAATCCCCCCCCGTACGGCTGCCGTCTAAGGCGTAAATGGTTTATACCTGCATGCAGCCTATCTGAGGGGGGAGGGGAGCACACAAGTCTCGGCCTACAAATCTCATTTGGCTGTGGTACCCGAGGCCTTACTCGCTGATAGGGCTAAAAAAAGGAGTGTGTGGGGGGGGAGCAGTGGAGGAGAAAACAGAGTATAAATGAGGGAAGAGGAGTGTCAGGGAGCTGGTGGATGGTGGAGCTCAGCCCGGCCAGGTGAGAGAAAACGATGGGAGGGAAAAAACAGAGAGTGCAGGTAGGCGAAGGAGGAGAGGGGAGGGGCCGGGGGGGGAATAGAGGTTAAGGAGGGATGAAAAGCGAGGAGGCGGCGGCTTGTTCTCAGGACCGACGGAGCGATGCGGAACATCGTGGAGTAAACGAAAGGAGGAGAAGGAAGGCGACAGACTGAAGTGGAGAAGATCGGGGAGAATGTGGTGTGAAGAAAGAGACGTGAAGCCGGAGAAGGAAATGTTTGAGAAGAGAGGGAGACTGTGTGTGTGAGAGTGTGTGTGTGTGTGTGTGTGTGGGTGTGAGTGTGTGTGTGTGTGAGAGTGTGTGTGTGCGTGTGTGTGTGTGTGAGTGTGTGTGTGTGTGTGTGTGTGTGTGTGTGAGTGTGTGTGTGTGTGCGTGTGTGTGTGTGTGAGTGAGACCGATGGGGGTCGAGGCAGTAAAAGGTTCCTCTAAGTCTAAAGGATGCGCTCTGTTAGGGGAGAGGAAGGAGGGAAGGAAGGTGACGGAGATCCAGAGTCAAAAAAGTAATGGCGGAGGGGAGGATGGGAGGATGGGAGGATGGGGGGTGGCGGGGGGGGAGGGGGGGAGATTTCCCCGGGTTCTTCTTTGCGTCTCCTCCTACTCATCTCTTGTTTGAAAGACGACAAATCTTCTCTTTCTATTCTTCTTCTTCTTCTTCTGCCCTTTCCACTAATCCGCCCTGGAGTCCTCTTCCTCTCCCTCCCCCCCCTCCTCCTCCTCCTCCTCTTCCTTCTCCCCTCTTCTTACTTTTTGGGGCATTTTGACTTTTTACACTTCATTGAAACGAGGGGAAGAGACCTTGTGGAGCAAAAAAATCTTTACAATAAAGAAAGATGAAAGAGAAGGATGAAAAGAAAGGACTGTGGTCACGGAGGCTGTAAAACCATGTTGCATCAATTCATGTCCACAAGAGGCTGCATGCCAGCGTAGCACTTAAAGGACCCCCACCCCCCCCACCACTTATCTGATGCTGAATGCGACCGCACACTGTGTGCAAGAAGTGGATGAAGCCTCGGGTTCGTTGTTGTCCTGCTGCTTTATGTCCCATTCCACTCTAAACGTACTGACACTAATACTCATATTCATCCCAGATCTGCAAAGGAAATCAGGGTTTAGTCAAATAACTCTAAAGAAAGTGAGACCTGGATACTGGAGTTCAAAGGTCATGACAAGCAGATCATCACCATTCAGCCACCCAGTGTTTCTTTTAAATATGTCTTTTAAAACTTCCATTATTTTAATTTTATTCCAACTAAGCGCTCAACGATGTCGTGGTATCAACCTGTCAATCGGTGTGTAGCCCCGCCCTAAAGCAAGAAGCAGAGTCATTTCCTCATAGACTTCTATGCAACTTCTAAACGACTATGACCCCCTGGTGGTCACTGGAGAGAATGCAGCAACACTCTTCAGATAGAAACGGAGCAGAGGGAAAATGCACGGCGGGTAAAAGGAAGAGGGGGATGCTGTTGAAGAGGTGGAGCGATCGTTCCAAAGGGACTCTCTGTAAAGCGAGCTCGGGCATTGATTTGCAATTCCAATGAAGCCTGCTTACAGTGAATTACGCGCAAACACACTCGGGCTTAAGTGGGCCTGAATAATCGCGCCCGGCTCCGTAATGGATGGTCCCGCCTTAACAAAGTCAGCGGGCCGGTCTGCTGCGGAACAACATAAGCACTACAAGGAGTTTTAATCGTGTGACCGCGGCTGTGAGAGGACCATGTGAGTTCTGTCCCTCTCTTGCCAGTAAAATCCCTCAGAAATTAATAATTCTTTCAATAATCCATTTGGGGATTAACTCAAATCAAAAACAAAACCACCCAATCATCTTAATCTGACATCACATCAAATACGAATACAAATATGTTCCTCTCCTTAAAGTTCTTCAAAGCCACAAAAGGTTGATTTCAACCTTTCAACGTCGCAACCGTCATTTCAAAGCCTTGAATTCCGCATCACGTATTTCGCCATCTTAGGCGTCTATCATTTATTGCACTTTCCAAAACGTTGAGTTCTTTGTAAGAAACACGCATCTGTCGTGTGTATTTGAGATAAACGTTGCTATGACAACAGAGTGTGAGGAAGCAGAGCAACTGCCCCCCCCCCCCCCTCCTGAAACGTCAAACATCTTCCCAGGCGAGAAGCGCTGAATGGAAACGTGGTGCAATGTTCACAGCGTTTAATGCTTAGTCAACTCTTAAATGACCATCTACTATGTTGTATTTCTTTTTATCAGCAGTCCCTCATGTTCTTGTGTCCATGACGAGTTCCTTCGATAAATGTGTGGATCTGTGTGAAGATCCAGGCCTTATTACCTGGAAATAAACATTTTGATTTGCATCAGCGTTGCTCCTCACGCAGCGAAACAGAAGTCATTTGGATAATTGAGATGAAAAGCTCAACGAGCTGCTGAACGTGTTTAAACTGAGTGCTGTTCCAGATCAGGATCTTTTCATCTCATCATTTATTGTCACGTTCTCCAACGCTGTTTAAACCAAGAGAGCTCGTCAATTTGTTCCATCGTGAAGAAACGTAAACTGCTGCAACAAAAACAATGTAGCTGACATCTTCACGTTACAATAAAAAAACAATCGGCCATCAACTGTGAGTGTGTTTGAGCGCCGAGCAGCACAATGAAAACCCTGCAGAGTCCTGCAGAGTCCTGCTCTGCATGCAGCGCCGTGCTGCATGGATCCACGTTCCAGTGATGCAGAACCCTGCTGGACGGTGGAGAACCACAAGGTCTTCGGCGGCTCGGCTGAGCCTTGATTCTATTAAATAGGACGACCACTTCCTACCTGACACGTTGTCATTTTTATCCTCACAAGCCCGAAGGGGAAGCGAGGGGGAAGCACTTTGACCCACTCGCATCACACAGTGTTTTTCTACGGCTGCACTCCGCTGCCTCCTTCCTCCCTCTGATTGAGCCATTAAGGCGGCCGAGCCGGCTGATTAATCGACTGCGTGTCGGGATAAATTGATTCATTGCAGTAAATGATTTGATGAGGGGTCAATCCACAAATCTCTCAGGACTAATGTGAAGCTAATGGCCAATGACAACAGGATCGAGATCAACGCTTAGACAGCGTCTCCAAGGCCGGGGGGGGGGGGGGGTCGGGGGCTTCGGGGGGGGGGGGGGGGGGGGGGGGGGGGGGGGGGGGGGGGGGGGGGGGGGGGGGGGGGGGGGGGGGGGGGCCGCAGGAAAACAAAAGTTGGAGATTGAGTAAGAAACTTTGAAAATAAAACTGTGTCATCATTCAAACAAGCCGTCAAAACCCACCTCTTCAAACTCAAACCTCCAGTTTTATACAGTTTTATTTTTAAATGTACTTGATTTTTTAACGTTGTCAAAAACCCCGAAAGTATTAATAAGTGATTTTGTTGTTTTTAAATTGTGTTACGTCTGATGTTACAACGGTTCCGAAGGTAAAGGTGTATAAATACAGACCGTTCCATAATCAGATTCATGAAAACAATACGCGAGAAGATTTAGGCCTTTAAAAACACATCACCAATAAAATCTTTAGTTTAAATTCTACTGGTGGATTAATATCCATGAGTTGCTGTGGTATTTTGGGCGGCAGCATCGTGTATGTGGGATTAAGTCAAGATTAATGCCATTGGGTATTCGTGGTAATTAGAGAAGGGAAAATATGATACGAGACCGTTGGAACCAAAATACTGCAAAATGTTTTCTCCAAGCCGTTTTCGGGCCCTTTCCAGATATTCATGGTAAATTTGCAGCTTTGGCAAAGCAGAATTTGAAAGCTTTTAGTACCTGGGATTCTGCCTCAAAGTGGGAATTTCACATTTTTCAATTCACAAACGGATCCGTGTGGATTTCCTCACCTTACGGAGCGGAGAAATTGTGACAACCTTTAAATGGAGCGATTTTGGGGGACTAGAGCATAAAGAGCCGCTAAAGCTTTTCCATTTGATTCTATTCCTCCCAGCGTCGCCCCCCGCTGGGCGGACGGCCTCGGCCCGTCGCAGAGGAAAACAACACAAACCAAACGACTGGATAATTGAATGAGCTACTATAACCGGCGGATCAATAGACTCCACCACTCTCCAGCAGCTCCACCCGCTCCATCAGCTCCTCAGCGAGAGCCGCCTCTCCTCGCCGCCTCCTTCCTCCCGCTCCGCTCGGCTCCTACTCTCAAAAGCAAAAGCCGTTTCGTCTCACTTTTCCGTTTCGACTCCTGTCGCATCTCAACCAAAGCGACGTGGACAGGAAGTCACCGCCCGGCTCAGGTGAGACAACCAGAGCCACAGGGACACCCGGGACATGGGAGACACCGGGTACGAAGAGGACCCATGCTACCCTAGTCATGCTCAGCAGGTCATGCTACGCTACGTGTGGCTAACGTGGCTTCATTGGCCACGAGGAGAAGAAGCTGCAGGGAAACGATCGTACGAGGAGTTCGTACTAAAGTATCGGCCAGCAGCTGCTCTTCAAAAGGAATCAGACTTAGATTTCCTATTTATTCACAGAGAACACTGCCCCCCCCCTCCTCCCTCCTCTCCACCCCCCCACCTCGTCTGGGCCGAGCTCCTTTTCCTCCCTTCTCCTCCTCGCCGTCACCATCCATCCCGGAGAATACGAGCCGGGCGCCGCATCACAGAACCCATCTCGGGGGAAGCCGGCGAGGCGGAAAGAAGCCCGTTGGATTTCGCATAAGAGGTTAACAGGTGAACAGGGGGAAGGGGGGGGGGGGGGGGGGGGGGGGGGGATGGATGAGAAGTGTGTGTGTGTGTGTGTGTGTGTGTGTGTGTTCTTATGAGCGCCTACATATTTCCACCTGATCAGATGAATAGCGGCTACTGGAGCAGAGTCTCCTTCTGGCTCTGCAGGTGTGGAGGAGGGTGGGGGGGTGGGGGGGGGGGGGGGGGGGGGGAGGTCTTCACCTGTGCAAATGGTGAGTTATGGCCTGAGTTCAAGCCAAGAAGCGCTTCTGGTTTGCTTTGAGGAAAACGTGGAAGGAGTCACCTGAACAGTAAAACCAGGTGACACGCGACACAAAAACACGGCGCGGCTGCCGAACTTCGCAGTGGCTGTTTTGTTTGTTGCTGTTAATTACACCCTTGTCTCAAAATTAGCGTCCTAATGGTTTATTACATCCGCCAGCTAACGCTGGATGGGGGGATGTGTTTTGATTCAGGCTTTTCTCCACCTAAATGGATTTAAATGACATTATTATTTAGATGTCGGTCACGGGGGGTAAAATAAGAAGGTTCACAAAGAGATGCAGATCTGTTCTGCGTGGATTCAGTCCTCATCGCAGAGCCCTCG
This sequence comes from Apeltes quadracus, assembly GCA_021346845.1. NCBI lineage: Eukaryota > Metazoa > Chordata > Actinopteri > Perciformes > Gasterosteidae > Apeltes > Apeltes quadracus. Next base: position 1,488,406 of record CM037917.1, read on the forward strand.
GTGCCAATCAACAGAAACAAGGGGGGGGGGGGCAAGGACACCCGACTGTGACCAGAAAAATAGGCTCCGAATCCACTTTCCCGTTTCTTTCTTCTGGTGCCCGGCGACACGGGAAGCAACGCTCACCTCCTTGGACTCGAGACCGTTTGACTGGCCATTATGGGCCGTTGTGTCTGCACAGCAACAGAGCTGCGAGCCTCGGCCACTCAGACCTGGCAGAAGTAATAACACCTTCAGCAAACCGCTTTGTGCGTCTGTCTGTATTATTTTGAGCCCAAAACTTCCAGAAATCAAGTCAAACACCGCCTCTCATCTCGTCCGGAAGTTGGCGATGGCTCACAAAGGTCGATGTCACTGGTTTTGTTGCCAAGGAAACTGCGGGCGATTTATTTTTACAACCTACAACAACAACAAAAAAGACGGCGAAAAGCAATGAAGGGAGGACGCAGCTGTCGCTCCGAATGTGTGCGTCCATCACGAGCCGCGTCGCTCTGTTCATCTGATCCGTCTCTCGCTTTCACTTCAACCTTCCTGTCACGTCTCGGCATCAACACCTGTCCGATACTCCCTTTCATCCGGCCGGCAGTGAGCTGCCTGTGGCCACGCTGGGACTTTTTTTTTGATGTCTTGTTTATCCTTAATCTTTAATTATCCATTATTGTATTGATGTCGTGAATGGTTTGCATGTGAGTGGCTGACGGGCAGCCGGTCCCGTCATCAGGGCACGAACGGGGCCGAATGGGAAGATGATGACATTTAGTGTGAGAAACTCTTTGAGGAAGCCTAGAAGACCGTTTGTTGGCAAAACGCAGATCCGGCCATGTTGACTGAGAGGCAGGGCCGGCCCAAGGCATAAGTGAACTAAGCGGCTGCTTGGGGCCCCCTGATCAGGGGGCCCCAAGCAGCCGCTTAGTTCGCTTATGCTGCAAGCAGCCATAGTTTTGTAGCATAACCTCACTGTATTCGTTTATAATTTTCGCTATAACAGTATAGCGTGACATTTGTGCCAATAATCTCCTAGCACAGGTGACTGTGCGTGGTGGGAGGGGGGCCCCCAAATAACATTCTGCTTAGGGCCCCCAAGAGGCTCGGGCCGGCACTGCTGAGAGGTTGTGGAAACGTTCCCAATCTCACGTTCCAACCCTTAAAGTCCACATGGTACGGTCTTAGGAGAAGATTGTGCTCTGGGTTGAAACGTCTACATTTAGTTTTCAGTTACTCTGTTTTTAGCTACTTTGCGGCAAAGTTATGTTTTCACGATGAGTAAACTCTCAGCCAACATTGATTTACTGGTTGCACATGTGACACGAAGTGCGTCTCCTGGGGGAAAGTCAGTGTGTGTTTACCCATCCGTCCATCCTAACCTCCTTTCCTAGCCTCCTCTCCTCGGCTCCTCGGGACGAGGGCTGTGTAGGGAACGCAGGGAGTTACTTCTCGTAGGTCGTCAGTTAACAAGCAAAGACGAAGACGGGGACAGCAATCTGATGGTTAAGGAGCTGGTAATTATTCACCTTTCAGAGTGGTCTGGTGACCCATCAGGGCATTGATCCGTGCACGTTCAGTATTTAATACAACCAGCTTTTGAAATGCATCCGTCCCAAATGTATTCACGCTGCATTGAAAGGTCTAAAAATGAGAAATTAGTAACCTGGATCATGCTGCAGGCAATGAAGAAATATTTTCTTTTTATTTCTTAGTTTTAATTGAAACTAGTCAGTTCTTAACCATTAAAAACGGATTTAATGTTTACACGACGTCTTGCGATCGATTCTTCTGCGTCGTAACGGAACGTTCTGCCTAAAATAAGAAGCTAATCAATGAGGTCGAGGACAAGTTGACTTTGGATAATCTACAATTTGGAACTTTAAGAAGTTCTGCTGATTCCATCTGTTTTTCCAGTCAGTCACGACATTGTGGGAATTATTCTTCATTCAGTGTGAACACAAAGTTAATTCTTCTTTTAGATGTTTGATCAAACGAGTCACACCGATTCTCTTCCGTTTCATTACGATCGGTTTTCAAAAGGGAAAGTGATGCAGTAATGGAGACGAGGGGAGAATCGAATGAAGATTTTAGTAACGCTTATTTGGCGTTGCTTATTTAAAAGGTTCAAACGTTCATGTTCATTCTTGTAAAATATGGCGCTGGGCAAACAGGCAAACACTTCAGGTTAGAAAAGGATTGTAGTCAATAGATCCGGTTGGACTTTCTTCCTCGTGCAAAGATCCAGTCGTTAAAGTAAAATAATTGATTCTCTCTCCTGACCAGCAGGGGGCGACTCCTCTGCTCCCATAGACGTCTATGAGGAAGTGACTCTGCTTCTCTCTGGATTTATTCCCTCAGTAAACATTGTAAACATGAGTTTATGGTCTCAGTCTCTAGTTTCCAGTCTTGTTCAGTAGAACATGATGTTCGTTTAGTGAACGATGGTCCATGTGGAGTCAAACAGACCATAAAGCTTTAGGTTATTTAATATTCACATCACAGCAGGTGCAGCAGAACCATCATTGTGCTAACAACCGCATTTCACTAGGAAGCTGCGCATTGACATACGTCTGTATTCAGCACCTGACCCCACCCCCCCCACACACTGGTGTCTGAGCCCTAATTGCAGCTCTGGCAGTGAGGAACAAGCAGACAGAGGAGGGGACATGCCGGTCAGCAGGGGGAGCACTGCTTCTCTGGGACACTGATTTATTGGACAATTTCCCAGCAGTGTCCGCAGTAATGGGACGGGATAAATGGCCGACATGCCGCCGTGCACGTGCACGTGTGAGTGTGAGTGTGTGTGTGTGTGTGTGTGGATTGCGCGCGTGTGCGACAACGTGACAATGCTGCAATTTTGTGTCTTTGTTTTATTTACCTCCTCTGCCTGTCTGTCTGGCTCACTGTGTGCTTTTATTAATAGATGTCTCCTTCCTACACACACAGACGCACACGCGCTCCACCAGTCGCCTCGTTATGACTAATACACTCCCCACCTCAGGCTCCGCCTCCGTCGTTTGTGTATTGTTCATATATATATATATATATATATATATATATATATATATATATATATATATATATATATATATATATATATATATATATATATAGCCACCCCCCGGTATGTGAGTGCAAGACACTGTAAAACCAAAGCAAATCCGGTCTAACTGGGACTTTTCATAGCCTGCATCTGAAAGGATTTGGAAGCTGCACTTCCACTGGTCGATGTTTAATCTGCTCCGTTGAGCCGCTTTCTGGATTCCAGTCAGCGATAGTGGGGGGGGGGGGGGGTGTGCTAGTATTTTACATCTTTAAAAGACAACCTCCATTTAGCTTACTGGATCCTTCAGACACACCTGTAGGTTTTTATCATTTTTCAAAATCCATCCTCATTTCTTTTTTTCTTTTTTTGTATATTTCTGAGAGAGAAAACACCGCAAATATAAATATATTCACACCCCAAAATATAAAATGTAATACTATGCAACTATGCAGTTACTGGAACATCGGCGCAGCTGCTCAGTGAATAAAACATTTGAACTCCTCCTCTGCTCAACCCTCGTCTTTAAAGTCTAATGAAGACAAACAGGTCTATGTGGCAGATATCTGCCTCGTCACAAGCTGAATAATGGAAGAAATGTGAGACTATAAGAACCTTAAACCACGCAGCCGAGAACCAGGTGAACATTATCCTGCGTCTCCCGGCAGCGTTCCTCATCACGCGGCAGGTCAGGTCCCGCCTGAGCGGCTCGGGCCCGCGATTGATTCGCCGATAGTTGCCGGGCGAACGGTTTCTGCTAAAGGCCTCCGGCGATTAGAAAACATTTGGAAATGCATCAGTTAAGTGTTTTGGTATGTGCGCCGCGTGTGCTGCGGATCACGTAAGAAGGGGAAGTATAATAATCCTCTCCACAGGACACGTGGAGGTTTCACGGAGCAGCGGAACGCGCACAACCTTTTTCTCACAAATGGAATCAAGCAGAAGAAGAGAGATTGCGTTATCTTATTTTTTTCCTCGGGTCTGTTGTTGTCACAGCCGTCTGCGCTCACGGATGAAGCTCCTAGATGACCAGCTCTTAAAATATGTAGT